>JARWLC010000006.1:52027500-52380000 GCA_033318265.1 Phyllotis vaccarum
GGATAACTAGCTTCCAGGTTAAGTTGAAATTTACATTCCTCCACGTTAGTAAAAGCCTGTGTGTACTTGATGTGGGAATGCCTTTCTGTATGCTGTGAACATCAGTCTTTAAATAAAGGAGCTGCTTTGGCCCATGACAGACACCATAGAAAAAGTAGGAGGGGAAATCAGAGCATAGATAGGAGAAGAGTGGAGTCAGATCAGATCGAGCCAGACACCCAAAGAAGAAACATGTAAGGAACACAGGTGAGCCACGGGCAACGTGGCAGACAGATTAATGAAAATGGGTTGAATTAAGATGAAAGGGCTAGCTAGCAATGTGCCATAGGCCAAACAGCATGAAGTTATTATAAGTGTCTGAATCATTTCTGGGGACCTAAACAGCAGCAGGCGGCAGGTCTATGGGTTTGGACCTCTGGCCGCCGTCAAGAAACTATATTGTAATATGTACTCATACTTTCAAGTGATCATAAGCAATATTAACATGGAAAATAAACCATGACCCAATAAGGGTCATGTGTCAGAGATAACTAGGAAGATTCTCTTGTTTTCATCTCTCGGTCCCTCTAATGTCAACAGTGTATTATGAATATAAGTAAAACAACTGACCAATTCTGTAAATATTTCCTCTAACATGAACAATGAGTTTATCACTATATTTTTTTCAAATTGAAATTGAGTTCTTTGAGAGTTAGACAATATGTAGAAAATAAAGGACAACTTGAAGGAATTAGTTGTTTACTCCCAGCATAACAAGCTCAGGTCCTTAAACCTGGCAGCAAGCATCTATACCCTCTGAGAAACCTCATGGGCCCCAATACTGAAAATTCAGACGTGACTATAACAAATATCTAAAATGTGGATGCAGCTTTGGAAAATGCCAATGTGTATGAGTTGGGCAAAAGTTTTCTTCTTTCTGTCTGCATTTAACAGAACACGAGAAGAAAATGAAGAGTTGAAGAAAGAATTAAATAGTAATATTGAATGTGAGGCTTCCCAGATTTCATTCCCAATGCCAATTCTAACTACATAAATTCAATAAGTTAGGTAAACTTTTGGTATAGTTAATTTTGGTGTATCATATTCGTATTTATTTGCAAGCCTTTTTAATTTAAAAAAGTCAAAAAGAAAGACTTAAGTAGGAAAGCGTATCTTTATAGATTTTGAAGAATCTCATCATAGCATCATACAACTATAACATTATAAACAATCACTTTTTAGGAAAGTTAGTTTAGGTGTGAATTATGGCCCCATTCCATCATCCCAGTTTAAAGCAAAGGTCACTGCAAACAGGACAAAATGAAAAAAGACTCTGGGACGTTTCAGATCCTATAGGACTCAGTCATGGGTCTGTAAGTTATTTGGCTCTGAAAGTACATTCATTATTATCTGAGATAGAAAAAAAAAAAAAACATACTGAAAGCATTTCAAAAATGCTCATGGCCATGCTAAACCTTGAAGCTATAACCTTTACCTAGATTAGCTTAGGATATGGGACCTACATCTCAATGGGTCTTGAGAATGGTACTGTTTACCCAATAGGTGGAGAAGGCACAGCTTCAAAAGAGAGTTATTCTACAAAGTTGAGATCTCATGGAACTCTTTACTAGATCGTAAGTGTACTTTAAACCTGTCAGTCCTTCTACTTTTCTGTTTGTCTCTTTATTGAGCAGAATGTCCATCCTATTCTTACCCTGAGACTATATTTTCTGTCCTCAAACTTGCCTGAGTTTCCTAGATTCATAGCAGAAGAGGAATTTTGTGAAGGTTAAACTGTACTCATATCCCAACCAGAAATAATACTTAACCAAGTATACATTTATCCTCTAGCTCAGCCAAGTTGATGCATAAAAATAGCCCTCACAACAGGACAAATCACCTATGCACAATGGGAGCTAATATTTTCATGTATCGGTGTTCGTAGAGCATTAAAACTGTAACTGGCTTCATATTTAGAACAATGTCTTTTCCATCCTTATTTTTCATTTCCTTTTTAAGGTGGGAAGTGCCCACAACTGCTGATCCCAACTTCCTTTATGGAAAATTTCTAATATGTCAGTCTTTGAAGCCATGGTAATTAAAATCACTCCTGTTATTTGTACCCCTGGTTATTTTATTCCAGTCCTTTAGCAATGCCTCAGCTCAGACACTGCAGTCAGCAGATGAATAAATGTCTATCAGCGTTGCCTCTGCATGTCAACGGCTCCCCCGATAAAGAATGTAATCTTCCATTTCAGTCCCCGTGAGGCAAGCAATCTGACAAATCTGGAAGGGAGTGCAGAGGAATTTGGCTAGAAGCTACCTCTTTCTCAGAGCTGCTAAGTTGGAGGCTAAGATTTCTTAGAGCTGTCTTGTCTTTCTGTTCTTCTCCCTTTAAATTTGACAGCCTTCTGTTTGCATGGCACAATATTTACCTTGCAAGATTGCTTCTGCTTATGTCAAAATAAGTAAACAACATGAGAAAAACAATTCAGTTGAGATGAAAATGACACGCAAGGAACCTGTGCAGAGTATACGTGTGACATTGCATATCTGACTATATTTTTGGAGCAGGTTCACTTTGAGAAATAGGTGACATTTGTGCAGGTGTATGTCCTCCTTTAGTTCTGATCTTTTTTTTTTTTTTTTTGCATTCTTCGTGTGTGTCTGTGTGTGTGTGTGTGTGTTACTTTTTTCTATAATATTCAGATTGCCATATTTTTGTCCTAGACAATTTTGTGAGAAACAACAATGAGCCCCACAGACAAAAGTTTAACATGTATGGAATCAACTGGGCATATAGCATACAATGTTTTCACCATTTGATGTTTTAAATACATTTTCTGATATGAAGTTCTTTTAAAAAATATTTTATTTTATATGTGTGTATCTGTGCCTGAGTATATGTAAGTGTACTACCTATATTCAGTGCCAAAAGAAGCCAGATGAGGGAATTGGATTTTCTGAAACAGCAGTTAAGGGTGGCTGTGAGCCACACAGCCACACAGCCACAAACAGCCTCACAGCCTCACAGCCTCACAGCCACACGGACACACGGACACACGGGCACACAGCCTCACAGCCACACAGCCACAAACAGCCTCACAGCCTCACAGCCACATGGACACACAGCCTCACAGCCTCACAGCCGCAGAGTTACACAGCCACACAACCACACACAGCCACACAGCAAGACAGAGAAGAAGCAAAGAAAAGATACACAGACGTAGAACAAGGTTAAAGAAAAAAAAAAAAAAAAAAACCCAAAAACCTAGAGACGAAAGGTAGACAGGCTAATTTAAGAAAAGCAGACTATAAACAATTCAAACTGAGGATAGACAGTCATAATTAGTAATAAGAGTCCATGTATTTATTGGGGAGCTGGGTGGTGGGCCCCCAAAGAGTACAGAGAAAACAAAAAACAAAGAGCAACAATTACTTACTCCAAAGCAATGCTCTATAAGCCTAAAAATTCCTACAAATTCTAATCGAACAGGTTGAGTGTTGGCCGTAAGACCCCTCATAGGGTTAATGTCAGCGATAGCAGGACTTCAGGTTGTGAGTTCAGTGACTTCCTCTTTCTCACCAATGTTTTCTTCTAGCAGCTAAGGAAAACACAAGGCTGATGCTGAAAGGTCATTGTTGGTTATCAGCCTCTCTGTCTTTCCCTTTTCAGTCTCTGTAACTCAAGTAATACAATTTTGTTTTTTATAGTATCCTTCAGTCTCAGATGTTCTGATATAGCAGCACAAAATGCATGAAGGCAGAAAGGACAGTAAGATTGGTTTTTATTTTCTTTTTGCCCAAGCAAAAATATACACGGAAGAAGAAACAGGTGGGATCTTTCTCGTTATAGTCTCCTTCGTGGGCTCTTATCAAGGCCTTTTTCCGTAGAGACCAAGATGATCAAAAGTAAAACCTACTGTTTTATTAATTTGCTGAGTAAATGTTTACTAATAAATGATAACATAGTAATTTTCTATTTGTCACTTATCACAAAGCAGGCATTGGAACTTCTATGTGAATTTCATAATGTGGCAGAGATGAAATGCCTTATTGACAGAGAAAGTAGTTCCTCTTGAGAATGTTTAACATGAGAAGGAGTCAACCATCTGAAGTTGTATGAGTGGTGTATCCAACTGTACCAGGGGTAATAATAATTCTGAAACCTTGAGGGAACCGATTAGGGAATTCTAGGAAACATCAGAATTCAATACCCAGAATGAAGACAGGAGTGACAGAATCATAAGGAATAACATAGAAGATAAAGTTGGAGAGAGAGTCAGCAGCTTAATCGTGTAGGTCTTTGCAGAATTAGTATCCCCAATTTTGTTTACTATTGCCACCTGCAATTTAGCACATTAACAAAATACCTATTCACTATCTTCTACTTTAAATATGTCACTGTTGAATGCCATTACCTCTAAATGGAAACAATCTCTCCAGGAGAGATGAAAGTCTTTTGATATTAGATAGAGAACAAAACATCTTATGTCTTGGCAGTCAGGAAGTTGCAAAGTTCTCAAAGGCTCCTCTCTGCCTAATAGTACTAAATAGTGTTGCAGAGGAGAATCTGAACAGTGGAGCTTGAAGAGGAATTTCTTGGTCCATTCAGCTGCCTACAAGCTGTACTGAGAGCTTCAGGGTTGTACATGTCTTGGGGTGGACTTTTAGGTGCTGCCAGAGCTCACATTTAAGTCATCCTTGCTCCTCTAAGTAATTTCTCACCCAAACTCCCGTTAGTCACTCAAATAAAATCTCACTGTTTTACAAAGTTTGACTTTGGTGTAATCATTGCTTCTAACATGACTAGTCAGTTCTTTTTTGATAGCCACTATACAGAGGTTTATAAAGTTTTATTATTGTTTTTTACTTACATGTTTGTATATATAGGCCACATTTCTGAGGTATCCAGGAAAAGTATGGGTAACTTTGAACCTCTGTTCTGGCTCTTGGGAAATGAAACTCAAAGACTATCTGTGTCTTCCCTTGAGTCTCTTGAGAATGATCTAAATCAAAGTCATCAATATTGGTGGCAGAAATTTGTTCCTATCGCCTGCGAGCAGAGCTTACCCATTTCTTGTTGAATGTGGTTTGAATGAAGCCCGTGGTGTTCATGGGCCTTTCTCTAGTCTATGCGATTAGAGAACTATAGATGACTTACCAAGTCCTTCTCAAACTTCTATACTCTCTCTCATTTCTTAAGCCGCATCCCTCTGCTTCCAATAGGAGAAAGGTTTCTGCTTTTGACTCTTGTGATTAGGTGGGATCAACTCATATAATGCAGAATAACCTTTCTATTTTAAAATCTATAATTTTAATTTCACTTGTGAAATCCCTTGTAATGCAACTGTAGGTCCCTGGGATTAGGTAACAGACACACTGGAGAGCTATTGTTTTGTGTACTTCAAACTTCATTCAAGGTGAAACTAATCAACACTCCAAAAGGGAGGGGATACAAACTCATTCATATCTAAACATACTAGATGATTTCTCCTTAACTATCAATAAAATTAACTTGATGCATGGTTGTGCCTAGGTTTGTGACTACTATATTGGAACTCTGCTAGTAATGATTCTACAGTGGAGGCTGAAGTAAAGAATACTGGGCGGTCATCCCATTTCTTTAGCCATGGAGGATTGTTCCTGACCTACAGAGTGATGGACAGATTAGATGTCATGGGGTCCTATTGTTTAAAGAATGTCAATAAATAATAATGAATCTACCATTTATTGACATTTAATACCTCTTTTTAAAAAATTAAAAATTCTTGTACATCCTCTTATGTATAAAAATGACCTTCACAATTTATTATTTTAAGCTGACAGCCTGGGAATATGCATCAGTAGGAGAGTATTTGCTTAACATTTGCACTTTCCTTGGTAAGAGCCCTCCAGAACTCTAAACATATAAGCATATAAATACTTTACATATCAAGAGAGTGTGGGTTTCTGTCAAAGTATTAATATTTTTAAGTGTTTATTTTAATGTATGTGTATCTCCTTGTGTTCTGTGGGGAATCTTCAGAGATGAAAGAAGATGCTAGATGCCCTGGAGTGGAGGGCTAAGAGGGTGTGGGAGCTTCTGGCATAGGCACTGGAACTGAGCTCAGAAGAACTGAAAAAGCAGTAAGTGTTCTGAACTGCTGAGAAACCTCTCCATCCTGTACTAATATTTTAAAATAAGATGATTATATTATTTCTGAAAATATCCTCAATGAAACCAAACCAAATTACCACACACTTTCAATGATTTGTTTCAAATAAAGAACTTTTTAAAACATGTTTCCTTTAATTTTTAGTAATTTTCCCTTAAATTATATTTTTACCATTTCTCAGTTGAAATTTTTCTTTAAGGATTATTTTTATTCATTAAAGCTTAATCTTTATTTATTATTAATCTGAAAAACATGTAAAATTAAAATATTTATGGTGTTTTGAAAATTCTGATTACAAAGCTCTAAAACTTTAAATTTTTTTGAGATAACAGTATCATTACATCATATCTTCCTTCGAACTCATCAAATGCATTCTGTATGTTCTCTCTCAAATTCATGATCTCTTTTTAATTGTTGTTACATACATATACATATACACACAAGTGTACATACATACATACAAAGAGATAAAAGCAACCTGCCTGATCTGTATATTGTTACTTGATGTGTGTGTTTCCAGGAATGACCATTTAGCATGAAACAATCAAAATGCTCTTCAGTGGGAAAGATTATTTTCCCTTTCTTCAGCTTTCCTTACTTTCCAGTAGGTTTTTGTTTAGGTTTGAAGTCTCATGAGCTCAGAGTGTTTCATCTTATTATCATTGTAACTGTTAATAAACATTTGATCTAAACAACATTCTTATCGTAAATATTATTTTAAAATTTTAACATTAATAGTTTTAAAAAGATCCTGTTAGTTATGTACTATTGTGATAACCACATGTGGATTTAATAAACAAATGATTTCATTTTCATATTCATTGATGCTTATTAAAGAATATTAAAATATCACATCATCTAAAACATACGTTATATCTTGTACATAAAATAACTCAATAGTCCTAGCCACACAAGTCTTAGGAAAAATATAAAAAATTTTGGCAGAGAAATGGCATTCAAATCTTCTTGCACAGGTAAACTTTAAACCCCATGGTACATTTTCCTCTAGATACCATTCTATACAAGCTTGTCACTCAGTTTGATTTTCCATTATTGAAAGCAAGAGGCGAAATGGAAGTCATTTCACTTATGAAAGGATTTGTTACTTTACATCAAAAAGACTTCCTTAAGTCTTGTCACTTGACAATTATATCTAAGAATCTTTCACTCAAGACCTTACTTTTTTAACCAAGCAGGCACGTTGGAAACAAGCAATTTTTATTGTCCATATTTTTGAGAACATCTTTGCAAACACGTTCCCTCTCATGATAAAAAGCTATTTGCTGGGTTCTGTTGGAAGAGACACAGAAATTTGCCACCCCTTGAAGGAAATCGGTTAGCACATCACCTTTAGTGGCAGCCTTTTTGGGCTTTGCCTTAGTTATAAAGATCTGACATGACCTACTCTTCCCAGGGTACCTTCCATATGTGCTCAATAAGCCAGAAAAAGTTGTTAGTATTTCCAGATGTGGGTTCAGCAGGTTACTATACAACAGGCCAGTTAAGTAAAGAAATATGATGCTGAATCAGAAGAGGTAGCTTTATTTTAAAAACCAACTAGACAAGAGAGTGGAAGATGCTTGATTGAAGCCCATCCTTCTACTTAGCTGATTAAGGAATAGAATATATGCTCTGTGTGTGTGTGCATGTGTGAGTGTGTGTGTGTTTTTGTGTGTGTGCATGTGTTTGTGTGTGTGCATGTGTTTGTGTGTGTATATGTTTGTGTGTATGTATGTGTTCATGCACGCATGTGCCTGTGTACTTTCCTGCATGCACATGTGCAATGCTCTCATATGAGCATGTGTCTTTGTAATAAAATCCATTAACATATGCATGGATATTATATTTTATATAGGCTATGGATGGATCCTTATGGACTGGTTGGTGTCATTTAGTGTGGAAGCCTGATAATACACATCTGATTCTAATTGCATAGCCGGAAAGTGCTTTCTAGTTCTTCAAATTTCAGGAATAAGATTTCCTGGAACTATTCTTTACACTGATTAGTTTGTACATCGTGCAGTTGCTAATGCATTATATAATGGCCAGGCAAGAGTTGGTAGCTGCTGCAAAGACTGATTGACACACAACATAAAAGAAAATACCCTTAAGTGTTCATTATCAGTGTTAATTGTTGTTCTGATTCACCGTACAGGTGGGTGCAGGTCATTGCATTAGTTGGGATACTCCAGAGAGTATAGAGCATACAGAGATATAGAGATAGAGGATTTATGTAGATAATGAATAAGATGTTTTCCTTGTTTGCTTGTGGAAGATAAGGGATGCCATGACAGACCATCTACAAAATGGAGATGCTGATGTTACCAGTGAAGTGCAATTCAATTAGAACCCTCTCAGAGGTAGAGAAGTCAACTGTGTAATTCTTAATCTAAGCCCCAAATCTAAGAATTTAGTATACATCTCTGAGTACAAAGGCCAGGAACCTGATTTCTGATGGCCAGGAATGGAGTTGTGTGCCCCTGCTCCAGAAGAGAGCCGTGGATCTCTCTTATGTTCTTGTTCTATCCAGGCTTGTTAGACAGTCTCTGTCCTCATGGAGGCCAAAGCTCCTTACTGAGCTCACCTTGCAGGATCCCAGCTGTAGCCCCTTTGAACATAACTTAGTCTAAACTTTTGGCTTCAGCTTTAGCTCTGCTCATGAAAGTTATCCACCACTTAACCAAACTGGTTAGACAAAGCATTCAAAATTCATTTATTTTTCTGTTTAAAATTATGGACTTTTTCATTTTACATTAAAATGTAAGATAATATTTTAAATTTTAAATACCTTTTATAAAAACAAAAGATTAATTTTAAAACTAATACAATAATATGTCTATTAAATGTAATGATATAAATGCCAAGTAAATAAAATTTATTCATCTATAACATAAAAATAGATAAACTAGTGTGTCACTTTTAAAAATTCAATAACAATGCTACACATGTATAACAGAAGATTACTTAGGAAGTGACAAGTTTGAAAGGCACCATAATTTTGATTAATGTGAATGTTTATTTATCTGACACATGTTAACTTCTGGAAATGAACAACTACAATGGGAGTATAGAGCTAAAAGTGCTTTAAGCAGAATTCAAGAAAACGTTTATTACAAATTCAGTGAAAATTCTTTGTTGTTGGAGATTATATGACCTAGAAGTTTCCATATAATTTTGCTCTTTGCTAGTTGATAAAGTTATACTGAATATTCTATAAGATGAACTTAAATGTTTAGTTTATTTGGAATATCTATGATGTAGTTTCATCATAGATTTTTCTTTCTATAATACAAAAGTTATATGTGGCAAATATGAATAAAATTATAGTAATATTTTATCAGATTTTTATATACAGGATATATGGAGTGTTTTGAAATACTTTTCAGTCTTGTAAAACATTCTAATTATGTTGAAAAGATTCAGCCTTATTAATACCCACTGCTCTGGCTTTTGGAAGACACATTTTTTCTTTGCAGTTACTGACAAGTCCTTATGGTAAGTATTGAAAGGGTTGAAAAGAATCACTCTGTTTAGGGTGGATCTAGTTTTTATGGGTCCTGAAGTTTCTACAAACTTTGACAGATAGCTTTTCAAAGAGAAATAATATAAGAACTATTTTAAAAAAATAGGTGTGAAAGTCAGTGTTTGAAATGAGAAAAATACTCATAGCAAACTGTAAATTTTGAAAAGCTGACAATAACACAGATACCAAAAATTTCTGATAATACATGATATTCTTCTCAATTAAATAACTGCATTTCACACTTCTGTACTGATGTTTTCTTAATTGCTGTCCATAAATTTCTTCTTACAGTAAAATTTTGAAGTATAAATTTTTTATGTAAAGATAACAGATTTAAAATGGTTTTCACAAATTGATTTTCACGTAGCTTTCTTCCATAGTTTTATAAAAATGTATAAGTGGTTCACTGGCTGAAGTGTTTACTGTGCACATATAAGGACCTGATTTCAGATCTCATGACACATGTAAAGCTGGTTCTTAATTATAAAATACTAACATGTATCCTAATTAGCTTCAATCATTACCTTTTTAGAAACCTAGAGTCATCTAGGAAATGAGAATGTCAAATGAATAATTGACCAATTCAAATTGGTCTGTAGCCATGTCTGGGAAACATTTAATTAATTGCTAATTGATGGAGAAGGGCATAGCCTACTGTGGGTGTTGTCATACCTAAGCATGTAGAGATGAGCTGTATAAGAGGGGGCTGAGGAAATCTGAGGGAGCAAGCCAGTATGCAGTGCCTGATGTGGGAATGTCTTTCTGTATGCTGTGAATATCAGTCTTTAAATGAAGGAGCTGTTTTGGCCCATGACAGGCACCATAGAAAAAGTTGGTGGGAAATCAGAATAGGTAGGAAAGGAAGGGCTGATCCAAAGACAGACTGAGCCAGCCGCCCAAGAAGAAGCATGTGAGGAACACTGGTGAGCCATGGGGCACGTGGCAGATAGATTAATGAGAATGGGTTGATTTAAGATATAAGAGCTAGCTAGCAATGTGCCTGAGCCATAGACCAAAGAGCATGAACTTAATATAAGCGTCTGAATCATTTTGGGGGGCCTAAGCAGCAGCGGGTGGCTAAGGGGTCTGAGGCAGCAGGTCTGTAAGGTGTGGACCTCACACAGCCCAGGACCAAAAAAACCTCACTGTTACAAGTGCCCCTCTGTGGTTTCTGCCCTAATCTCTTTACTTGAGTTCTCAGATTTACTATAAAGATGAACTGCAACCTACAGGCCAAATAAACTGTTTCCTCTCCAACTTGCTCTGAGCATGTGAGATAAGCCAATAGGAATAAGCGTGCATAATTGTAAAGTGTCATGTGAAAGGACTGGAGATGAGGAATAAAGAAGATAAGAAATAAAAAGACAAAAGCAATATCTGAAACTGAGAGATCTCACATAAACTGGTGGCTTGTGACAAGCAAATTTATTAAGAAGTACTACATTTTATATAATACCATTTGCAGGGGTAAGGGAGACAGCCAAGGTCAACAGAGAGCTAAGTCAGAAAATGCTGACAGAGTACACAAAGCACTTCAACCACAACTGCCATAGGACTGATATGCACTGCCCAGTGGGAAAGGGTCAGATTCTGGGAAACTATAACTGTGACTCCACTGAGGAACTGGCTCCAGTTCTAGACTGATCTCACCAAGTCACGTCTTGGACAGGGACACAAAACTAAGATTTTCTTTCTCCTATTGCCAGAGCCTCTGAGAAAGTCATGGGTTGGTCTGGATCCCTATTGTCATGGCATATTATCACAGTAACAAACCCAAAACAAGCTAGAGCATTGTGTTTGTAACCCAAGAGTTCCAGAGCTGACAACGGAGATGGGGACAAGAGAATCCCTGGAATCTTAAAGCTGGCTAGCTTGTCTGACATACAGGGCACCAAATTGCAAAGGGACCCTGTCTTAAGCAAGATGGGAGGCAAGGTCTGACACCCGGAGTTGTTCGATGACCTCAACATGTGTATCATATGTTCAACCTGCTTTAACATACATAAATGTTTGTGCTAGAGGTCATGAATTTGAGAAGAAATTGGAAGGAACACTATATAAATTAGAAAGAAAGAAATGGAAATTATATAAACACAGTATTTATATATGTTACTTATGTAATCTCAAAAATAATACAACATAAAAAATAATATAAGCACAATATATAGTACTATTCAACCTTAAAATAGAGAATGCTCATTATATGAGGCAATCTAACTATAAATTACTTATGTAACAGTTTATATAGTAAATATTTTCAGGTCTGTGACAACTCTCCAAAGCAACTGTTCAACCAGATGATTCTGTGAAAGTGGCTACAGACAATGAATGAATGGATAGGGATGTCCATAATTCAAATTGAAAAGAAAGTTGAATTTGGCCGCTGACACTAGCTGCTGAGTGATGGCAACTTAGAATTCTAACAGGTTAGTGACAAGTGGTGTCACAGACCATCATTTCTGGAGGTCTCTTGGGAGAATCACAGAAAGACATTAGACAGGAATCACTGTGCACTCTGATCACTTTCAAAGGGCTTTGTACCGGAATCCACATTGAATTAGTGGTAATATGTGTAAGCAAAACATGACAAAGTTTGTAAATGTTGCATGAAGTTTCATGTCAGACAGAATGTGCCACAAGCTGGTAGCATTCAGTCAGCATGCGTTGAAATCAGATCCTGTTATGCACCTCAGATTTTGCATGGTTCACAGTGCCTGCCACCCAGGACTCAAACTTGATATCAAGTAACTGGCACAGGTTGTTTGTGAGGAAGTCTTGGAGGATTCCTTATCCACCCACTGGAATTAGGCTTATTGCAACAAAACCCACACTGACTAGAATAGGATAATGACTCTGTAGAAAATCCTGCTGTGTGTTGGAAGCTGGCATGATGTAGCTGCAGAAGAAGGAAGATGCTCTTAGAAATAACCAATGTGACCATGATGAAAAGGACTATAATCCAACAGGATTTTTCAACCCTGATTGAAATTATGCCAGGTGTCCCAGCGTGACTGGGCTTGGAAAAAGCCATCTGCATTCCAAGGATCCAGCT
Organism: Phyllotis vaccarum; assembly: GCA_033318265.1. NCBI lineage: Eukaryota > Metazoa > Chordata > Mammalia > Rodentia > Cricetidae > Phyllotis > Phyllotis vaccarum. Next base: position 52,040,213 of record JARWLC010000006.1, read on the forward strand.
GGCAGACTATTCAAATCAGAGTTTAATCCACTTCAAACTAAAGAATGAGTGGAAAATAGCCTGGCATACTTGAGATGGTAGCCAGGAGTGCCCTATGGCCTCAGCACAGGACAGATGTCAATCCAGCTTCAGAGTTGTCCTTAGGCACAAATGTGAACCAGCCAGTCATAGTCACATACTAAAATATCTTCTGTCCTGTTTTGAAGCCTTTTAGACCTCAAAAGGATGGCTTACTTTTCCCCAAGACATTTGTCTTCATGAATATTTTAGTAAGGTTTTGTGACCTGAAAATAGATACACAATTGTTTGGCTTAATAAAAAGGAAAATTTAAAAAAAATGCATTATATTCTCACCAAATAAAATATACTTGGTTCTTCAAAATCAAACAAGCATTATTGAATTCTTCTTACAATAAAGAATGTACACAAATAAACCTGTCTTTATTTTTACTTTTACAAATTCTTTTTCTTTGTCCATTTTCACATTTGTATGGGAGCCTATGCTTTGTGTATGTATGGTTGTGTGGGGTAGGCATATATTTTGTGCACGTGGAGGCTGAAGATTATGATGATCAAGACTCATCCTCTATTCTTTTATTACTATTTTCCTTTGTTCATGGAGTCTCTCAAACAAATCTAAAACTCAGTGAAGTGCCTGGCCTGGTTAGCAGGCCGTTTTAATGATCCTTTTCTTTATCTTCCAAAGCTGGCTACCACAGGCAGGCTACCACAGGCAGGCTACCACAGGCAGGCTACCACACCCACTTGATGTTTATGTGACTCACACATCTAACACTTTAACCACTGAGCCATCTCACTAGCCCCCGTACCTTGGCATTTAGGAACTGAATCTCAGACTTGTAAGGTTGTACAGTGGTCAGAGCATTAGCTAATCTCCCAGAGAACCAGGGTTCAATTCCAAGCACACACATGGTGGAAAACATCCATCTGTAACTCCAGTTCCTGGGGACCCAACACCCTCTTCTGGTCTCCATGCATATGGTACGTGGACATACATGGTGGCAAACCCTGGTAGACATAAAATAATAAAAAAAAATTCAATTAAAAAAACCTGAATCTATTTAGTCAGTTGGAATCTGTGCTTTCTTTTTCCAAAATATTAACCATTGTAGAACCAAATCCTGAGACTCTGTCCAGATCTGGCAATGTAGTAACAGTTATTGGATTTCTCCATTCTCTTATTAGTCATGCCAGTCAGCTTTCCATTACTAACAAATCTGAGAAAATCAATATGAAGAGAAAAGCTTTATTTTTTTGCTGTGATTTGTGGCCAGTTTAGTCTTCATTGTCAACTTAACACAGCCTAAAATACATCTGAGAAGAAAAAAACTCTCAATGACATTGTCTACATAGAGTTGACATACGGGTGGGGAACTCATGTAGGAGGACCCAGCCCACTGTGGGTAGCACCATTCCTGCTGAAGAGCCAATGAGCAAGCTAGGAAGCAGCATCTTTCTTCCTTGATTTCCTCTTCAAAGTCCTGCCCTGAATTCAGTGGTCAACTGGGACCTAGAAGTACAACTCAGAAATCTTAGCCTTCCCCAAGTTGCTTCTGGGCACTCATTTATCACAGTTGTAGGAGATCAGAACAATCTGGAAATTCTGTTACTTCAGGCCCTGTGGAGAAGCAGGGGTGCTTACCTTATGACCAGAGTACAAAGCAGAGGCAAAAACTGGGCTGTGGTCTACCATGAAAAGTAATACATGTCTCCAAAGCCCTAAAGACCTCTCTGTGGATTTCAACATCTCCCAATAACAATAGGAAATAAATTTTCCTATAAGAACTTTGGAGGAAACTGGCTGTCCTAAGTATAGCACAGAAGTAACTGTCTTAATGCTTGTATCATCTTTATACATGATCACTTCTACCATAATCCATTAAAAATAGAGTGGAGAGTTATATAAGACATCAGCGTTCACAGAGCTGGACACTGAAGAACTAAAATTTAAATCCAGGAAGTTTAGCTACATGATCTTCTGCTTAATTAACATATTCACACCTTGTTGAATATTTTATTTTAGAAAAGATACCATCTTGTCTCAGCATCCCTGGCCATCACCTTGCTAAAAACTCCTGCTGAGACCACAGAACATTTTTATTCCTAGCGAAAAGGCAGTCTTAAGTTGACTTCTTTATCAGCGTTAGAAATCCAACCTATTGAACCTTTCTGGTGCAGAAGTAACCACATGTAAGATGAAGAGGAGGGGCAAGCCGACTGAAGGCAACAGAGAGACAAAGAAGGATGGAGAGAAAGAGCAGAGTTTGGGAGGTGGAGGAGTAAGCAAGGGAAGTGTTATAAAGAAAAAAATTGCTGGAGGAGAGAAGGGAGAGAGAAAAGAGGAGAAGAAGGGACTTAAAATAAATCTGTGCTTATAAAATATAAAATAAAAAAATAAATCTGGTGCCTATCTATTTCTAATTAGAAGTAGCTTGCAGGGCTGCAGCATCAACCCTTTCACCCCAGCTCAAAGGATACTTTTGTTATTTTTTGGCATCCTAGAGTTCCTCAGCTCTAATAACAAGTTTGGGACCAATTTCAGGGCTGCTTTTTAAAACAGTTGCTTCCTCTTTAAAAGGCTTGAATTACATAACATAAGTTGCAGCCACCATGTGTTACTAATGTGTTTTACTTGACAAGGTTCTGAAGTGGAGTCATGAACCTATTCACAATAATAGATATCCAGAAAGATCATCCTGGGGGGTCAGTGAAAATCCCTAGGCACACCCCACCATAAACTGCTTGATGCCTGCTGTAGCCTCTGCCCTCTCCCAGCACCTCACAAGATAAGGTTTTGTACTTTGAATTTTATCCAAAAATAGGAGCTTTCAAATGACCTGTGCTGGGTAGGGCTTTTTTGCCAGCTTGATACTAGTTTCAGTCATATGGGAAAAGGGAGACAAACTGGGGAAAGGCTTCCATCAGATTGGACTATAGGCAAGTCTGTAGAAGCATTTTCTTGATTAAAGATTGTGTAGGAGCACCCAGCCCACTGTGTATGATGTCATGCCTGAGCAGGTAGTCCCGGGTTGTTCAAAAAGATCAAACTGAGTGAGGTATGGGAGGTATACTTGCAAACATTTGCACTGGATGGTTTTGTGTGTTGACTTGACACCAGCTAGTGTCATCAGAGGAAGAAGCCTCGGCTGAGAAAATGCCCCCAAGAGGTTCAGCTGTAAAGCATTTTCTCAATTGGTGATCAGTGGGGGAAGGCCCAGCCTGTGGTAGGTGGTGCCATCTCTGGGCAGGTGATCTTGGGTGCTATAAGAAATCAGTCTGAGCAAGCCAGAGGAAGCAAGCCAGTCCGCAGCTACCTTCCATGGCCTCTGCATCAGCTCCTGCCTCCAAACTCCTGCCCTGTTTGAGTTCCTGCCCTGACCTTCTTCAAAAACAATGATGGAAGTGTAAGCTGAATAAACTCTTTACTCCCCTGCTTGCTTTGTAGTTATAGTGTTTCATTGCAGAAATAGAAACCCGAAGACAGCATTCTTCCATGGCCATTGAGTTCTTGTCTTCAGGTTTCTGCCTTCAGTTCCTTTTGTGATGTACTGTAAACTGTAAACTGTCTTAAGTTTTGCTGTCTTAACCTTTCCTCGTGGTTTTTATCATAGCAATAGAAAGCTTAGATATAACCACGTACACTTTATCACCTGGTTTACTTTCTTTTCTTATTGAAATGTTGGATAGAGATGATCATAATTTGTAGCAAACAAAACTGAATGCTGACCTGCAAAAAAAATTACAATGAGTCTATTTGGTAGAATTATACAAAGAGAAAGACAATAATGGGGGAGGGGATAAGAAAATTTAAATGTTTTACAGAGAAGAAAGTAGCTTCTCCAGACTACTGAATGTAATACTTTGAAAATGTGCGTTTTCAAACAGATCCTCTATTATTTCCTCAAGTTTAGATGAAGGGTGTTCTGAAAATCCTAAGTAAAAAGGTTATAAGCACCCCATTTTTCCCCATCCAAAGAAAAGAATATTTCCTGCCTATTCCAGATTCTGGTGGGGCTATCTAGGCATTCTTGACTCCTTGCTGAATCAACCCAATCCTTGCTTTCTCCCGTACCATCTTCCTTTTGTTCTTCCATTAATAATTTATTTTTATAAAGATACTACTGTAGAATTTAGACCTCTTATTAATCCCGCATAATCTTATTCCAAGTTATCCTTGCATAGATCTCTGCCAGTGCCCTTATTCCAAACAAGGCCTCATTGTGAGCTTCTCGGAACCATGTATTCTTGAGGCTCAATTGAACCTACTGCAAAAGATCTTGTTTCTTGGTTAATATATCCCCAAAAGTGCTATTATTCCTCACAGTTACAGGTAAAAGTGCTGCTTCTTTAGTGAAATGATACTGGATGTGTTTGTGTGAACATGTGTGCATGCATGGGTTCTATGTCTATCTGTAGAGATTGGATCTGAATTTTCTAAAAGTTCCCAGGCTAAAGACTTGTTTCAATGTCTGTGAACTATTGAGAAGTGGTGGAATCTTTAAAGGGTAAAACCCATTGGCAGGAGGTTACTGGAGATGTGTTCTAGAAGGGTATATTACAACCTCAGCACCTTCCTTTCTGACTTTGCTACCTAGATACAGTAAACTGTGCAGTTTTCATCTACTGCATACTGCTCATCATCATGGTACCATAAGCCTCAAAGCAATAGGTGAGTTGAATATGGCTCTAACACTGTGAGTTGAAATAAACATTTCTTCTCTGACTTATATAGAATAATTTTTCAGTGATTGAGAGTTGACTGGTACAATGACATTGCACTATTATAGTAACATTAAAAGTTGATAATCTACATAGGCATGGAGGTTCATACTTTAGTTACATCTCTCAAGAGACTAATACAGAATGATTGCCAAGAGTTCAAAGATATCCTGGGATACATAATGAATTCCAACCTAAGCATACTGTGTGTGTATATGTGTGAGTGAAAGAGAGAGAGGGAGAGAGGAAGAGAGAGAGATAGAGAAGTTGGTCATCTAATATTAGTTCGCATATTATTTTTAATTATTTTCATTTTATATGAATATGTATACACATGTACATGTATCACCAGGAAAGAACTGGAGTTATAGGTGTCTATGAGATTCTATGTTGTTACTGAGAACTGAACTTTAGTCCTTTGCCAGAATATTAAATACGTGTTCTTAACCACTGAGCAAAACTTGCCAGGCCTCTTACATTATTTTTTAAAGGTGTCAAGAAATCTCAACCTGGAAATGATCATGGAACTGACCCAACAGTTATATGATGTCATCTTTGGCTTGTAGAGATTTGGCACTCAAAAAAATTCCACTTTTGAACATAATACACAGGAACTCCTTAACTCATTTTCTAAAACTGAAGTTAAAATTTATTATACCCAAAGTCCAATATTTAGAGTTAGTCCACAGTGACATTGTCTGTTATATATGCTTTTAACATTTTGCCATATTTTCTTCAGTTAAGTGCTGCAGAATGAATATATCCTATATTCTAATTTTTGTGTTGAAGTCTTACTTAGAAAATTGATGGTACTTTGGTGTCAGTGTTTGGCAAGATAATCAGTTATGAGTGGGGATTCCTATGGTGGAATTGATGTCTAATAGAGACAATCTCTGGCCAGCTAGGCATGATGGCTCATGTCTTTCTGTAACTCCAGCACTAGGCATACAGAAGTAGGAGGTTCACCATGAGTTAAAGAACAACTCCAGTTACATGGTCAGTTGCAAGACAGATTGATATATAGGATGAGGCACTATCTTAATAAGTCCAATTCAAATAACCCCTCAAACCAAACGAGAAATATAGTTTATACAGTAGATTTTCTTTGGCTCACTCTCTCTCTGTGTCTGTTTCTATCTCTGTCTCTCTCACTCTCTTTCACTCTCTCTGTGTGTCTATTAAGCACAAATGCACGTGCGGGTGCACACACACACACACACACACACACACACACACACACACACACACACCACCACATTTGTAAGAACAATAAAAAGTTAAAAATCAAGCAAACAACAACAACAACAAAAAAAAACAGTCCTGATAGGCTGAGTCAGGGGGATTACCACGACTCTGAGGCTATCATGGGCTATATAGTGAGTTTCAGGTCAGCGGGGACTACAGTGTTACCATTTTAAAAAACCAACAAAAATCTGCTAGTGCTTGGATCTTTAAAGATCATGCTTCAAAGGCAACATAAGAATACAAACTCTTCTCAAATATAAAATTGAAAAACAAGGAAAACTACTGAGTGCTCTGAAATAATTTTTAGCCTCATTTACTTGATTTAAGGTATGCAGATTTGAGAACAATTTGAGGGAAAATGGCAAATTTTAAGACTCAGTATAAAAGGTAGATAAATAGTATCAATGATTATCTAGAGAGTGTGCACCCAGATTGCAAACTTCTTACATTCTCTGTGTAATATTGTTTCCTTCTTACAGATGCTGTTTTTATTTTTCTGACCTGTGTAAGCATTCTGCAATCATAATCATTTTAATAAGATTAGTAACAATATTGGCTGAATTGGAAAGAGTACAAAGCAATACAATTGCAGAAAAAAGTAACTTTATCATTTAATATTAATATTATATAAAAGGTGTTCTATAATCTGTTTACATCTTAGGCAATAGTGATTATTTCTGCAATTAGTACAGTCTTCATTTTATAAGAAATGTTCCATCATGTACTGGGTAAAGGAAGATGTCATATTGATTCTGCTTAATAAGTTCTGATACCTAATAATTGTTTCATATTTGGAATTTGCTCCTAGCATCTTTGCTATGTAGCCACTTTCACTGCCATCCCCTTGTGCCTTGTAACTTGGCGCTGCACATGGTCCTTGGATCAGTCAGCCCTTGGCTTCCACCTCTAAGTGCTTGGTTAGGCTATACTGAATTGCATGAGCGAGTGGTAGTGAGTTATACTTCTTTAATTTGAGAGGTGCCTTCTAGAGATAGATGATGGCATCTGTGTATTCAATATTGTACAGTAATGAGACAGATAATGGGCAGCTCATGGATGTGACTTTGCTAGATCAGGAGAGGCTGGTGTATGCCTGTGGGTCTTCTTTCCTTCTCAACATGCCTCCTCTGCACCCCTGGAACTCTTTCACATTCTGTTACTTTCCTGCTTCTCAGATGTATAATTGAAGATTTCCTATGGGAATTAGGTGGACCTGGAAATATGAAGGTAATTTATGCACATTGCCTATCTATCACTGAAACTACAAGGAGTGTAGCACCCAATCTCAATCAAACATTCCCTTTAATTATGTTTACATGTAGATATGTAAAAAATCATACACTATATCCAGGCCAGTTTACCATGTGGAGGGCTCCTGCTGGGTTGGAATAAATGTGGGCATTTTTTCTTTATTTGCTTTTTAGAATATGCTTTATTTCAAATCCCACAGACTCACCACATCCTCCTGAGACATTTCAACCTGAGTTCCTTCACATAAGAGTAGAACTTTTTTTGAGGGGGAGGGACCTTTATCTTAATAATGTTATAAAAATGTAACCCAAAGAAGAAAATTGGAACATTTAACTATCATTGCCCTTCTAAGGTTAGGGGATTTGACATTTCATCTCTGGAATAGTCTTGAGATGAGTAAGAAGCATTCTTGAGGAAATCCTAAGCTCACTGATAATGTCCATAGCAGCCTCCTTTATATTGATGTGATGTCTATGATAAGGATCTGTCTCTCCACTTCTTAGTTTTCCATTCTGTTTTTATAGAGAGCAAACACACATATACATAGTTTAATGTGTTGAAGGGTGTTGGTCTTAGAGATACATTTTGGTTTAAAATAATCTTTGCAGTTGTTAATAATTTTGAGATACAGATCTGTAGCTTTCTTTATAGCTCAGGATGGTCTTGAACTTGTCAGCTTCCTGATTTGGCTTCCTGAGTGCTGGGCCAACACAAGTGTGTATCACCAAACTTGAATAAAAATTATTATAAAGGAGTTGTTTAGAAGGTACTAGTTGTTTAAATTTAAATAGTACCAAAAGCTTTCTGAGAGCCTCCAAAAAATGAGAAATCCCATTGCTTTTTCTGAGAACTGTTGATTGCCCAAGTTCCTTCCACTGCTCTTCCGATAAAGAGAGGTAAATGGGATGGTAGAACTTCCAGAAAGTGAGAGAACATGGCTCACATATGAACAAAGTAGCTTTTGTATAGACTTGTAATCATGAATTTTATCTACAATGAATGTATATAAAATTTTAACTGTTAATGAGGGAACTGTCAGTCTAGAAGGCATTTAGGAAGCACACTAGGGTGGAATGCTTAATGGATTCTCATGCAAATGACCGTAGAGCCTAGGCTACAGAGTAAGACCCTTTATTAAAAAAAAATTACAAACAAATCAGCTTATCTCTGTCTATTCTCAAGTCTCTTAGAGAGCCAAGTAAGTACTAAGAAAATGCAATCATGACAGAAAAATTCATTAAAAATTAAATTATATCTTCAGTGAGTCTTGAATGATTTTTTAAAAAGTCTTCTGGATTGTTTAGTCCAAGGCTATCCACCCAAACCCAAGCCTGAGACACTCATAGCTACAGGCTGTTCCCAGGTGTTGTATGGAAATTATTTTTCCCTGCTAGTCTTAACAGAGCTTGGGAGGTTCAGCATACTTGTTAATGTAAGACTGAAACCCTATATGACAGAATGTGCTCTGATTGTCCCCATTTCCTTGGTGATTTATGAGCATCAGTTCCACATATGAAATATGATGCAAATTTCTTAATGATGTGTTTGTCATCTCTAATTACAATGAGATTGATTTTTCAATATGTTACTGCAGGTATAGTTTTGATTGCAATTTATTAAATTATATCAAGATAAAAGAAAGAATAAATACTGGCAAGAAGAAAGTCGATTTCCAATGAAGGAAAACACATGCACACATGTGAGCATGCGTGCGCGCGCGCGCACACACACACACACATACACACACACACACACACACATGTGCATATGCACACAAACACACATACCATACTTCAACATACTGTGTTTTAAGGTTCTGCACAAACCCAAAGTTGATTCACCAGTGTTATAAGAGGTTTCTGGCCCAGATTTTCATGCCTATCCCAGAAGATTGGACATGCTGTCAGCCCCACTGCCACATAAGCCCAAATAATCACACAGACACTTGTATTAATTGTAGGCTGATTGACCTGTGGCCTAGGCATATAACTTACTAACTCTTTACCCTTAAGTTAACCCGTGATTCCTACTCTGTTCAGACATGTGGGCTGAGTACTTTTTTTTCAGAGCAGCATAGTTGTCCTCTGCTTCTTCTGCTTTCTCTGTGGCATTTTTGCTCTGTTCTTCCTCTTCCCAGAGTTTTCTTAGTCTGGTAGCTCCACCCACACTTCCTGTCTACCTTGGCCAATCAGAATTTTTATTAAACCAATAGGCAGGACAATTATTTACAACATAACAACATAATTCCACTACACCCCAGTAACATCATTTTCCATTACATAAAAAAATTGTAAGTTCAATTTTACTAAATATATTGAAAATAGTATTTCATAGGATATAATTTTATATGTAGGGAGAAGGTATTTTTGTACATGCTTATATGTGTTCATGTGTGCAGATATATGTGTATGTATGTGTGTGTGCAGGTGCCTGTGGAGGCCATAGATAGACATTAAGTGTTTTTTTAAATTGATGTCCACCTCAGTTTTGTGGACAAAGTTCCTCACTAAATCTAGAGCTTACTGATCTTAATAGACTGACTGACGTCTAGAGATTTATTTGCCTTATCTCTAAACTATCAACACTAGGGTTTCAGATACACTGTACTGCATCTGGCTTTATATGAAAGTGTTGGGATTTGTAATTTGTATTTGTATGACAGGCATATCACTAAATAAGCTCTCTCTTCAACCCCAAGGCTTTTGTTTTTTGAGGGGGTAGGTGGAGGGGAAGGTTGTTGTTGAAGCTTTGTGCCAGGATCTTACTCTATTTTCGTTTTTTCCCCTTTTATTGAAATAGCTTCTTGTTCACACATAATATATCCTGGTTTCTCTCCCTCTACTACTCCTAGGTACGCCGTTCCCCCGCCTCTCTCTCATCTGGATCCATTCCTTTTCTGTCTCTCACTGGGAAACAACCTATCACATTGAGGTTAGACAAGACAAACCAACAGAAGGAAAATAACCCGAGGAAAGGCAAAAGAAGCAGAGACCCACTCATCCACTCACTCAGGAATCCTGTAGAAACACTGAACTGGAAGCCATAGTATATATGTAGAGGACCTGGTGCTGACCCATGCCGCCTCTGTATATACTCCTTCAGTCTCTGAGTCTCAGATCTCTTAAAGTCAAGGTACAGATCATAATATAAATGTTATGAATTTAAAATGTTTTCAGAAGCATATCTTAGTTAAACATATAATTCTCTATTTAGTCAAAATAGTCTATGAAGATACTATTAGGTTGTGTGAGCACTGAGCAAATAAGAAAATTAATTTTCATGTTTATAATATTTTCATAGAAAAATAAACTGTATATTATAGTGTTCTAAAACTCTTTTAAAAACATATAAAATATGAAATGTATACTGGCATTATATACCACATTTATACCTGTTTTTTAACCAATATTACAAAACAAACTCAAAGATACATCTTGATTATGTAGACTTATATTCTTATGTAAAATATTTCTGAGCTTATATTTTTGGCAAAAGATAAGTCTTTTTCTTAATTACCTGACATATTTAAAGTACTATGCACTCATGTTTCTTATTTTCCTGGGACTTTGGGAGCATTCCATTCATGCAAACACTTAATCAGAACGGTCCTCCTTTGTAATTTTTCAATGCTTTTCATAGTTAAGTAAATATTTCATCTCTACACAAGAGAGACAGGGAGTTTCTCCATCATAGACACAAGAAGGAGAAGCTTCTATGGCGCAGTTGCAACCCTAGTGCAGGGAGAGATCTCCCAGGCAAGTCCTGCTCTATGGGGTGTGAAATGCCTACCAAATTTCTGTCAACTTCATTCATTTTTAGATAGACGAGAAGACGATGAGAATGACTAGGAAATTTACCTTAGATACAGTAATATTAGTTGACCTGACAAAGACCCACTACAGATTCAAACTGAAAGGAGGAGGCAACAGAAAAAATACGATCAACAGAGTGGCGGTTTTTAATGTCACTTCTGATTAATTCTTTCGGTTGGTCACACACAGGTACAGGCAACCTATATCATCTGAATTTCTTTAAATAATGTTAAGGGAGCTTCTAATTCCCAAACTGTCTGTTATTTAAAAATATTAATCTTACATGTTTCAAAATACATATATCCCAACATTAATTTAATTTCCTGCCTAGAAGCAGAAGAATGGGAACCCAGAGACACTAAAGCCTATGAGCAAACCAGGATCTAGTTAATATGCCAGGAATCACATACTAAAAATTCTGACAAAATTGAAGGGAGTACTGACTAATGCCCATCCCTTTAAATATATTTAGTTTGGAACAAATAGGGGAAAAAAAATAGGTAAAGCCAAAATTCCTTAAAGAATAGTAAGAGCTTTTGATTGTAGAAAATACGAATTTGGAGCTACCAAGAACTTAACATTCTGCTCATTGTAGCCAATCTATATCATTAAGAAGCAGACAGTTCTGCACATGCTACTAAAATTGGATGAAGGCATTGGAATGGGAATAGTTTTATCTTTAAAATATCTTATCTTTTTATAGTGAAAACCTTGGAGGGTGACTGGATGGTGTCCAGGGCAAAAAGCCTTGGCTCAAGCTCCATTTTGCCATTATAGCTGTTTCTAATTAACCCCCCTGGAAATTTTTTGCCAACCTAAATTCCATACTAAAAATGCTTATTAAAACTTTACAATAAATCAGCTTTTAGTACATCTTGTTGCAGAAAAAAAAAAAAAACAACTGAATTTACTGCCATAAACACAGATTCTTTTTAATACAGATCATAATGGGATGGCTTTGCTTCAAAACAATTCCAATGGGTCTGATTAGAAACACTGAGCAGCCACACACATCTCCCAAACATGAGCATATTTATGCGGACAAAACAAGCCCAAATCTTTCAGACTTCTGCTTCATATTTTTGTTTTATTTTGGGGTAGCCAATGGTAGGGCTTCTGTTAAACATCTGCTATTTGTTTAATTGGATATAATATTAGCCAAGTTCGAGGGGTGTACTCTATAGTTCATTATGAACCTCTTCAACTCCTGACCTTGTTTGACACAATATATAGAAATGTCAAAAAAGCCCTGTCGAGCCCTGCCAACACCTGCAAATGCTCTGAGCTTGATTGCAGGCAGCTGATGTTGATTGCAATGAGTGTTGGCTGGGTTTTTTATTTATTTATTTATTTTTCTCAGACTTCCTAACTGGTAGAAATTAGAATAGAGGAAGACCAGTTGGATCACTTTCATTATAGTTGCAGTGAATACATGTACAGGTTGTTGTGCTCAAAGGGTGAAATTCTAGCATTCTGGGGTGGGGAGTTGGAGGTCGAATCTTCTTTTGTGTTTAAAGTAGCTGTGGGAAGTACTCAATTTACTACCATGACCTTTGTGTTTGTTACTAAGTGTATTCTAATCTTTCCTCTTTAGATTCCTAATAATATCAATGTAATTCTCTTCCCTTGAATGGTATCCTATGTCCTTTTGCTCTTTGCAAGCATGAGCTAAGACATCCCTATTCGGAAAGCCCAGAATTGGAAATGCTTCAAAATCTGAAACTTTTAGGTCTTGACAAGATAGCTCAACGGAAAATTCCACAGCATGAAAATTCATTTCATTCACAAAATGGTTTAAAACATAGGATAAAATTACCTTCAGGTTATGAATAAAACGTATATAGAAACATAAATGTAATAGTGCTTAGACCTATGTCTCATCCCAAGGAAACCTCTTCATATACCTGCAAATATTTTAACATTTTCAATGATCTGAAATCCAAACATCTGTGGTCATAATAATTTCAGTCAGATAAAGGCTACTCAAACGTCAACATACTCAGAGAAAGACTCCAAGTCCATCTGTAGTGACATGGGAAGATGGATTTTATAAACATGAGTAGTACTCTTTTCATTATATTGTGCCTCTGGAAAAAAAAATGTGCCCCACTGTAAGGGGTGAATTTGTCACTCTCCAAAAGTCATAGTAAGTGTGAAATGGGATAACCAGGGCCATTCTGAACCTCTTAGAGTTTTCTGGATAGGTAGTTCTAGGACCTGGTGACTTTAATTTTTTTTTTATGGCCTTTTCTAGTAAAGTAACTTCCTGCGGTTTGGTTGCATGGTCGATGCAGGATTCTATGGCTTTCCTGATGTGCCTGTCGTTTCTGTCTTTGACTATGTCATTGATTTTACTCTGATACTTTTCTCATCAACAAAACTCCTGTTCTACACTATAAAGTTTTCTGAGAATATCTTCATGTATCTGTGAATCACACCAATGACTTAATTTTTGTCTTGTCTATAGTGATCATGGACATTTTGGCTTCTCCACATCCTCTCAGCATGGAAACCTTTCAGAGAGCTCTAGGTAAACTGTTTAGCTGTCCTGAAATAGACTTCTTAGGGAAAGAAACAGTACAGAATGTTCACATAAAAGTGCTGTGGTGGAAATAATCACATTTAGCACGTAGAAAGTAAATTTCATTCCCCACGTTCTTTACAAACAACATCTAAGTAAACTTTTCACCATTTCATTAAATAGATAAATAAGCATTATTATCTCAGCATTCTCTTACATGAAGCAAAAACAAAGACCTTTACTGGTTTATACTAGGAGACTATTTCAGAATGATTCTCACTCCCACTCCTGTCTGTAAGCCTGACTCCAACTACTTGTTCCTATTTTCTTTTCAAGGGAACAGATTAATTATTACGAATGTTGGCTATTGTGAAAGTGCAGTCAGAGCCATTCAGAGTTACTGAGAGATGGGATCTAGGAAATTTCCTTTACAAGATTGGTAATAAAGAAAAAAAGTACATATGTGAAATCTATGAAGAAGGGAACAAAAGAGATTGCCTCACAGACCTGGGACTTCCTCAGTCATTATTTTCATGCTTCATTATTTTCATGCTTTATAGGCAAGCAATCAAGCTGTCACTAAGGCCTGGTAGCAAGTAGTTAACTGTTAATATTTGGTAACTTCAGAGATTGCAACCTTCTTAACAGTGAAAAGCATAAGTATTGCATCTCTTATAATTTCTGTGAGGTATTCACCAGCCTTGCAGCCATTACTAGCATGTGTCTAATACCTGATTTGTTTTCTGCTGTGCTTTTATTCTCTTTGTGGGCAAACATTATGTTTCCTTCTACTAAAGAGGCACATAGACTAACTTCTCTGCTATCAAGTAAAGCTTGTTTCTAAATGATGGTGTGATACAAGTTAGAAATTCTATTTTTCTTGTACAATGGCCTTATTTGTTAAAATGTTAAAATACAAAAAAAAAATAGCAGTTCTCATGTAGGCTTCTATGCAAACTAAAAATCTGTAGATGAGCAGAATCATGGTGGGTAGTGTAGAAATAGTTTCTTCACTAACTTATTAAACTTGTTGTCTTAAGTCCCAGGGAGTAAGTTATGACTCTTGCTAACACCTACCTGAATGGCTCATGATAGGCCTACCAAGTGATGTTTTTGAAGTAGGACTAAATAGATTGGAAGTTATTGGGAGTCAGTCTCACCACTACTGAGATCTGTGAATTATTTTTTATCAGCACTCACATTGTACCTGTGATTTGGCGATGTTGTAAGTCCATGTATAAACTTGAGATAAAATGACATCTTTAGTATTCACTTTTGCTTAATGTCTAAAGAATTAGTCCAGTCATGGTCACAGTAGAATAATGGGTCCTAGAGTTTCAAAATATATGATTGTTTAACCAGAAAATTTGAAGTCATGATAATTTTACCAAAAAAAAATGAATTCCTTAGAGTCTAAAATGTTTTTGATTCCAAAAGTACTTGAGAAAATGGAGACTTCATAACCTCATGAACTTCCTATCAAGTACATTCTAGAAACATAGAGGAAAGTGACAGAATTGAGAACAGGGACAGTCTGTGGGTAAAGTGAAGGTCGGCTATGGGATAATGCTTGCTCATGTATACAGTAAAGATTTGTTACTAGTATTGGTTTAATAAAATGCTGATTGGCCAGTAGCTAGGAGAGACATAGAAACAGGTTGGAGAGACTAGGAGAATTCTCAGAAGAGGGGAGGCAGAGTAACAGATGTCAGCCAGATGGAAGGGAAGAAGGATGAGAATGTGTCACTGAAGAAAAGGTACCAAGCCATGGGTCTAAATGTAGATTAGAATTATGCAATTTAAATGTAAGAGCTAGTCAGTAATATACATGAAATACTGATATATCATTTGCTATAATATTAAACCTCTGAGTAACGATTTTATAAACAGCTACAGGAGCAGCTGGGCAGGACAGAGAAACTTCTGACTATAGTCAGCTGTGTAGGTTGTCTTTCTCCATTAGGATATTATCCTGGGAGTATCAAAAATACTGAGGAGTGATCAAGATGTGTGCTCTTCAGAGTGAGTACAATAGCTTGCTGCACTTATTGAAATGGGTGGTTCCAATACACACTGTGTCTCTCACAGAAACACACAGATACGGTAGTGAAATAAGCTAAATTTCTTAAAATTCCCCAAAGATATAACATACCCTTCTTCTTGAAGATTACAAGAAATTTGGGGGTCTGAGAGGTTATATAAATTTGTGAGATATTGGAGTTTTGAATAAGCTGGTGTAGGATAGAAAATATTTGTGAGTCATTCATCCATCATTATTTTAATTATTTAGATGTTTTTATAAACTTTTTTAAAATGTATGTGCCAGAAAGAAAGAAAGTGAGGGAGGAGGGAGAGGAGGAAGAGGAGGAGGAAGAAGTGAGAGTTATGTGTACCACATGCATGTAGGTGCCCACAGAGGCCAGAAGAGGGTATCATAACTCCTAGAACTGACTTGATATGGGATGTCTTTCTATATGCTGAACTACCTGAAGTGGATGCTAGAAACTGACCCTGGGTCCCTGTAAGAGCAGTGAGAGCTCTCAAGTGTGTAACCATCTTTACAGCCTCTGAAAAGTATTTTGAATAAAACAAGTATAATTACATCCTAAATAATAACCAATCTCTATACAGTTCTACTTCTAATGTTGAAACCGGAACTTAAGTAGGTCAGCTACTTTTAATAACTTTTCATTGTATTTACAGAGCCAGTTTAGGATTGTCATAATATTGATAAAAAAATTATTTATGGATCAATGTTATAATGTCTCATAAAGTTCCTTATCTCTTGCATTTTACTATCTTATAAACATAACAGTTGTACTGTATTTTTCAATTACATTTTAAAAGGAGAAAAGTAAGACCTAGGGAAAGTAGTTAAAAAGTATCTAAGTTTTTATGGAAGTCTCAGGTAATTTTAAGGTACCAAGGGACTAGCAGCTAAAAGCTATGTTAGAAATTTAATATGTATGATCTTAATTTTTACAGTTAGAAAATTCTATACAATTCAGTTCAAATATAAGGCAACAGTCAATGACTAAAAGAGATTCTGAGGTATGCTGAAGTCCATTGAAGTTTAAAAAATACAAAAACTTGAAAGTAGTCAAATCATTAAGTAACAAGCTTCGAGATACAGGATTCTTCCCTAATTCATCTGACAGGTTACATGGGCTGATTCATCTACATGATTTTAAACCTAGTTTGGGACAACAATGGCTTGATGTCATCTCACCATGAATTAAGCAGACGGGACAATTATCTTGATAGTTCCAAGAAAATGAGAATTTTGATATATATATACCATATAGAATGGTTCACTTGTAAAACTATAGTAGAGCAAAAGGAACTAACCCTGCTCCTCTAAGAAGTACTAACTACACCATAACAGCTCTATGATTTGAATTGTATCATATTTGATTTACAGGCAAGAAAGTGATAACATTGAGGACAAGGTAATATAATTAACTTTAGTTATATTTACATGAATTTAGACTTTCCACTCCACATCTATCTTCTTTCCAATACTAACAATAACCTTACTTTATATACTAAAGCAGGGCTTTGAATCGGTCTGTTTAAATATACCCAAACTCTATAGCATGACCCTGTTATTTCTTGTGAAACTGAATAGAAAAGAATATGTGTCATCTTTGCACCTCATGTCAAGAGGTCTAGGTATTGAAGTTCAAAGAGGACCTGGTTCCTAAAGAGTGTGCCTTGAAGATATCTAACAGCCCAGGTCACAGGGGAGTTGGCCTCTGAGGAAGAACTCCAGGACAGAAGTGATCTACATTGATAAAAACTCAGATCTCAACTGGCTTGCACTACCACTTTTACTGAATTGTATATATGTTATCTTTGAGGTTTTCTAGGATATCTATTTTCTCTAAGCAATATTTTTTCCCTTTTTAACATATTGGGTGGTTTAGAACTTAATATTATCTACCCTGAGATGCTCAAGATTTCTTACCAGTTTTTCAGAAATTAAGGCCATGTAAACCCTGAGTACTTACATTGTGTATTCTGAATGCATGACTAATATATATATATATATGTATATATATATATATATAATTGTTACTGAATCGGGGGAAAATGATAATTAGGGATCAATGTTTCATACTCTTAGTAAGTGCTCTTAGTGTTTCTGATGTTCATTAGATTCCTGTATGCCATATGTCTACACTCAGAAGACCTCTATACCCTTAATGGCTCAAGTTTTTGTTCTCAACATAGAGCTACCCATATGTTTGTACAGATGCTATTGAACTATTGAAATAATCACAGCTGTAGTTATTATATAAAATGTCCCACCCTTTAAATTTATCTAACCATTACTTTATAGAGTCACAATTTTCCCATGGATTTACTTAATAGTAGATGCAAGTTTCTGTGTCTGCTTTGATTCATGTTGAACCCTTTAGACAGCAGAACATCAGAGATGCTACTGTATATAGATTGTTTCTTCTCATCAGAGTCTTTCTGCTATTGTAGAAGGTTTTTTTTTAACTTTCAGTTATAAAAATTTCTCATATCAACCATTGTGACGTCTTGGTTGCTCTATCTTGAAGGAAGCTATACTTCCATTTAAAACATTGAATTTATGATCAATCAGTTACTTGATGATAATTTGTAACATGTTATTCTATGATTTTCTTCTATAGAATCATCTCTATAGAGAAAGGTGAGTAAATTATGTCATTCTTCTGCTCAGTCCTTACAATCAATGCCTTCTCTCCATCATATTACAGGTCTATAAAAACTCATCCCCAGAAGCCAATGTCCTATAACCTCATCCTTCTCACTATAGAAGCCTTGGTGAAAGAGAGTAAAGGACCCCAGTGGAATCTGACGCTTTGCTCTTCTATGCTTGGAATGTTTTCCTTCCCTTGCTTCACCGTTTACATAGTGTCCTTCTCAAATACAACCTTATTTATCAGCCCTCTTAATGCCTTTTCTAGCACATCAAACCTTATAACATCTTCTTGCCCCTTTTCTGAATTATTGTTTCCTAACACTTATCACTAACTGGCATGTTACATACTTATTTGCTTCCTCCTTTGTTGCCTTAATGAGGGATTATAGGAGTCAATGGTGGTGGGTAAGGGGTTGATATCGTGATTGCAATCCCAGCCGCATCATTCGTCAGATTGTAATAATAAAGGAAAACAGTCTTGACAGCTGTCAGCTGGAAACTGGGACAAGCTGCAAGGTCTTGGTTTTTCTACTGTTGAATACAAAGTGTTTAATAAGATGTAACATCACACAAGGTCATTCTGACACTCAGAGTGAAACAAAAAAACAGACCTTATACTAGTTGTGTCAGAGCAAAGACAGAACATAAACGTTATGGAAAGCAGTCCATATGTCCTACCTTCTAACTGCTATAACTACTGTTTCTTCCAAGTGACTGTTACTTCCGCTCTGCTTCTTCTCTCTCCTAGACATAAACCTTAAGACAACCTTTTTCTTCCAGGTTCTGCTGACTGCTCCTTTCTGATGGCTCAATGTTTCTCCTTATGTGTTTATGTGGTATTTTTTGTTTTATGTCTATAGTCATATTTTCACTCCCATATATATATATATATATATATATATATATATATATTCACATGTGTATGCATGCACATACACACTACAGCATAAATGTGGAAGTCCCAGGACAAACTTGTGTGTCAGCCTTCAACTTCTTACCTTTGTTTGAGTCAGGATCTTCTTTCTGTGTTTTCTTCTGTTCATCTCACCATAGGAGTGTTTTGATCACAAATTCTTGCTGTTGTATCTGGCTTTTTGTGGGTTTTGGTGATGTAAAATCCGGGCACCAAACTTGCTTGGCCAATATTTACTTACTGAACCAGCTCCCTAGGCTGTTATCATTTTTCTTTGTTTCCATAATGAGCCAGTCAAGATAACGCAAAGTCATCCTATATCTCAAAGTTCTTGACTTGATCACATTGTTAAAAGTCTCATTTTTCACACAAAATAAAATTAGAGGTACTAGGGGTTGGTGTCTTAGAGAAAGGATGTTTAGTCTATCACATATTTTATTACCCTCCTTATTTGTACTTCAATAACAAAGCACTTTGTCCTTGAACTACCATGAGCCCAATCCCAAACCATATACTTCAGGTCAGATCTTTATAACTATTTAATGAGTGACTTATGGCTCCTTTACTAATATATTCCCCATTGGTGTAAATGGTAAGGAAGGCATCTTTGTGTGACACCGGTAAGTTCTTAATACTTATGCCAGTTGGTTTTTGTCTACTTAAGACAACTCTAGACACAACTGAGAAGAAATAAGTCTTAGTTTAAAAAAGAAAGAAGGAAAAAGAGAAAAATATAAAAGAAAGAAAATGTGTCTAGAGATTGGTCTGTAGCCATTTTCTTGATTAATGATTGATGTGAAAGAACTCCATCTACTATGGGTGGTACCATTTCTGGGCAAGTGGTCCTGGAGAATATAAAAAAAAATCAGGGTGAGGAGCAAGCCAGTAAGTAGCACCCCTCCACCATCTCTGCTTCAGTTCCTGCTTCCAGGACCCTGCCTTGAGTTCTTGCCCTCACTTCCCTCAGTTACTTTTAGCCATGGTAACTTATAACAACAATATAAATTCTAATTTAAGATAGTAGTTTTTGGTAGGTGAGTGTGGAAATATTGAGACTTTTGTCTGTCCTATATGAGTTACCATTACAAGGGTTTCATTTCTTTCCAGTTTTCTATTTCCTTAAAATAACATATAATCAGTCAAAAATATAAAGCGATGACTTCTATGCAGTCATCACTCTGTCTTCCATTGAACTCTGTCAGTAAAAGAATAATTTGTAGTTTATGTATAACTATCACACACAAGGCAGCAGTATGCTCTTTTATAAGATTAGAAAGGATCATTTTAGTTTTCTGTTATTAGATATAATTTAAGTGTTGGGTGCCTTGATCAGAATTCTGAAAATATTAATCTATTTTGAAAATGTATTGTAGAAATTAAAGCTTATCTTCTCAATGTATTGCCTTAGATAAAAGGCAGAGGCCATTATTCTAAATGACATTTCATATGAAGTAGCACATCATTTCTGATACCTGTGGTTTAGGCTTAAAACTTTTGTCACCTGGGATCACCTCTCAGTAAAGGCTTTTGAAACTATAAATCTGTAATGTGTTAGATTCCATTATAGAAATATATTTTAAGAACACACTAACACTAGTGTTTTCAAGCATTGCATTATCATTAAAGTGGAGACAAAAACTTTAAAAAAAAAATTAACAGCTTTGACAAAAATTATTTTCAACTAACTTAGATTTTCCACAGTTAATAGAAGTTATATGAAGCAACAGATTTTGAACAGAGCTTCCTATTACCTGTTCAGAATAAACACCATGGAGCTATATCTTCGCCACCCTCTTTGCTTTTATTTAGCATAGAGGTGGTAGTCTTTATTATCTTTTGTTTTGTTTTGAGACAGAGTTTTTCTGTGTAGTCCTAGAACTCACTCTCTAGACCAGCCTCGGACTCATAGATATCCACCTGTGTCTGCCTCCCTAGTGTTAGAATTAAAGGTGTGCACCACCACTGCCCAGCTTAATTAAAAAAATATATTTTATTAATCTTTAAGAATTTCATACAGTGTATTGATCTCCAGCTAACCACTCCTTTCTTACCCTCCCCTCCTCCCCAAACTCCAAACTTACTCTCTCTTTCATATTAAAAATTATTTCTTTTATTTTTGAGATTATTTTCTCCTTTCTGTTTTCTTACTATAAGACCTTCCATATACCCCTTCTTGCTCTCTTTCAGATTTATGGCTTCTTTCATTATGTTGTCACATGCGTATGTGCATCTTTTAAAATACTTGGTTATAGATATTGTGATTAATCGACATGTATATACAACTTGATTTATACTTGAAGGGCATTAATATTTGGAGACCCCTGAACATATTTCAAACTACAGAGGTTGGTTAATATCACTAAATACTATTATCACAACAGAGTAAGTATTATAACAACAGAGTAAGCTTATCCATATAGGAGTTGTTAAAAGGAATGTGAAGTTTCAACCAGTCCTGCCCTTGGCAGATGACAGCCAGGCTACAGCCTCACTCAGGCATGGGGGCATCGGGAGAGCAATTGCCTCTATGAGGAATGGAAGAGCAGAGCGGTTTGTGTGCTGTGGCACCAGAGATGAAACAATGGTGTCAAGTGTGAAAGGAGGCTGAGGTCTATGGTGAAACATTTTGTTGCTCAGTAGGATGGTGTGCAGCAGCCTGTGATTACTCAGACTCAAACTCAGCCCCCAATCATGCAATCATGCTGCCAGCCATAGAATTGCCTTGGCTCTGGACAATGATGGAGGCCCAAGATGAGAACAGTTCCCCTCATTGAACCACCTCATAGGACCACTGTGGGCCTGATGCCACCTGATATTATGTTGATATTAGTGGTCCAGGCTGCCTCCAAGGGGCTTGCTTGGGTCTTTGATCTGTGCTTTTGCCAGAAACCATGTGGAAGTCCATGATCTGTCTTCCTGCTGACTATAATGAGCAGAAAACAGCTTTGGCAGTGAAAATGAGGACTGCAGATGCACAGATGAGAAACATGGAAAGCTTCTGTGATGACTCCTATTCCCCTGTCCCCATTCCTCCCCCAAAAGTAACAGCCTACACAGGAAGTCATCAAAGAGGACTCTTAAATGTTCCATAAAGATGCTGAAGTGTAGTTCTCCACAATTGACAGCTTCCATCAGGGGAATGGGGAGGGAAGGACTCGGTTCTACTTAAGGGCAGGACTCTGAGAGACTGACTATGCCCCAGTGAGTATATAAATCACAAAAATTGAACTTTTTCCATTTTTGCCGGTGAGGGTAGGTCACAAGGCCTGAGAGTATGGACATGAAAGGACTGGGAAGTGGATGTTATCAGGACGTCTGATGGGAAATTCTCAAAGATTTAATAAAAATATAAATAATTTTAAAAATAAGAAGTGTGTATTTAGCAAAAATATTTTAAAAAAAAAACCCAACAAAACTGCAATGCTCATGTCAAAGAAATGTCCCAGTAAACACAAAATGAGTATGTCATCTATTGGGGGAACTGTTACTGTTCTTTCCACCAGACTCCTGTCTTAGGTCTATCAGTGGGGCTCTCACATCATGTTTTTGACTAGGAATCATGTTACTTTAGTGTGATCCAATCACCAGGACAGAAACAACTTCTGGGAGGGAAGGTTTATTTTGGTTTGTAATTTTAGCAGGATATCAGTCCGTTATGGTGGGGAAGTATAGTGGAATTTATAGCTATAGGAGTATATGGCAATCTGTCCAGGTTATGGTGGACCAGGAAGCCAAATGAATAGAGTACCAAACAGGGTTTGGTATAACCTTCAAAGACCTTTCTAAGTGGTCTACTTATTATCTTTCAGACTCCACCTACTAATGGCTCTATAACCTTCAATAGAGCACCATAAACTTTATAGTAAGGTCCAAAGCATAAGCTAATGAGGGAACATTCTTGATCAAGCTATAAAAGCAAATTCTCTTGGCTACTTAAATCTTTGGGCTTTATGAAGAACTAGGTCTTGGGATATCTCCCTTTCTTAGTGTTTTTACTGCTGTGAAGAGACACTGTGACCACAGCAACTCTTATAAAGAAAAACGTTTAACTGGAGCCTGTTTTACACTTTCAGAAGTTCAGTCAGTTATTATCATAGCAGGAAATATGGTGAGGCATGTATGGTGCTGGAGAAGGAGCTGAGATTTCTATACCTTGATCCACAGGCCACAGAATGAGACTGTGCCACATGGAGCATTAGCTTGAGCTTGTGAGACCTCAAAACCTGCCTCCACAGTGACACTCTCTCCAGCAAGGCCATGCGTATTTCAACTAGGCCACATCTCCTAATAGTGCCACCGCCTATAGGACAAACATCCAAACACATGAGTCGGAGGAACATTCCTATTCAAACCACCACTAACTTGTGCGCATGTCTGTGCTTAAATTTGTATATCATTAAAGGGAAATGTGTATTGTTTAAAGTTAGTTCTGTATTTCATGGTAGACATATTTAAAGATGTGTGGGAGATGGTGAGCTGGTTTGACATTGGAAGAATAATGATCACCTTGAAGGCTGAAGGTACTTCTTTGTTTTAAATATGAAAACTAAAGATAGAAAAAGGAGTGATAAATGCTCAAATATAGAAAGGGGAACGGGAAGAGGAGAAAGGAGTTCTTTTAAAACCTAGGTGATAAGCAGCTAGAAGACGATATCCTTTAAATCCCCAAATGACTGATCCATTGCCCGGGGATTTTCAACAATGCCAACCTTCCAGAAGAATGTTATAGAGAGAGAATACATAAATTAGTCACAGAAGGGAAACGGTAGCGTAAGGAAGAAAAATTAGTCCCAAACCAGACAAGGCATTCAGGAAAAGAATAGAAACAAAAATAGTTTCTGACTCAGAATATACACAAAAATATGTAAACAGCCTAGAATATTAGTTTTTTCAAGTATGAGATATGCACCAATTTAAGGAGCTTACTGAAAAAAGAGACAATATTTTCTGGCCAGTCAAAAGGGCTAAACCACAGTGAAAACCACTAATACCAAGCTAAAGGATCAAAAATGCTAGAGAGGTCAACTGTTAAAGAAGAAAGTCACGGCTTGAGAAACTTGTCAGGAGGCAGATAACTTTAGTGGTAGATATGTCTCTGGGAAAAGCGCCTCTCGGGGAGGTTTTGAAGTCCCAGAGCTTCTGGAACCATCTCATACAGAAATAGGGATGAACATTTGGGATACTGATAAAAACCCAAATGATAATATGAACCCTGGGATTAGTTACTGAGATTAGCTCCTTCCCAGCTGCTCAAGTAAAGCAATGGGGTAGTACACTGAAGCAGCCCCGTAATACACCTCTACATACAAAATCTCAGAACCAGATAGGGATGGTGAAAGCATTTCAGAGCCAGAGGGTGAGAAATACTGATGCAAGGTAGTTTCTGGGGGACAGGCCAGGGCCGTTACACCCATGAACTTTCACTTGAACCAAACTAGCAGAAGTTCAAACCAGGCAACACCTCATCATAGACGGGTGAAGGCCTCACATGGCACCACCAAGAGTTGAGGATCAATAGGACAGTGACTGCTGGGGGAAGGAATGTCACTATTGGACAGATCAACTCCTGATATCTCCCCATGTCTAGGTGTCAGTCCTATATCTGTGTGCAGAGGCAAAACAAGCTTGTCTCAACTGGTAAAAGGTACAATACTAATTAATGAAGGAAGCACAGCTTTATGGGGAGGATACAGGGACACAAGAGGTATTGGAGAGTGGACAGAGGAATACATATGATCAAAGTACTTTGGGATCTTATATGAAATTCTAAATTAAAGAATTAGTAGAAAATGGGGCCCTTGAAAAAATAGTATGAATGGCTGAAGGTAATCTTAGATTTAGGGAGTAAATTCGGGGACAGGATTTTTACACAGCTAAGTTGTTATGTGAGCCCATCTAGCCTCCTCATTCCAGCCAATTTTGGAAATAGTTAACACTGTATACCATATACCAAGTCCTATCCCAATGACAGCTTTGAGAAGCAGGTAATTTTTGAGTTATTTTGAGACTAGAAGCACTCTACATTCATTTTGACATTACACCAAAATTTATTTTTACAAAATCTTAAGTATCTACTTACTTTTCTGGGAATGGTATAATTCTTTAAAGCTGCATAAAGTTTGTTGTCAAGTATAAATTAGTGTGATCTATTCATAAATTAAGATTAAATTAAAAATGCATATGTACCTAAAGAGAATGCAGAGTTGTACATCATAATCTTAAATTCTTAGTAAAGGAATACTTTGAGGAAAATACCTTCTGCTTCTGAAGTTTGTATTAAAATTAACATACAAAATAAGTTTTTCTTTTTTACTTTTAATTCATAGATATCAATTATACACATTCTGTTATGAAATTTTCATAGATGCATACACAATATATTTGATCATTTTTGTTTATGATAGATTGGACTATCTTGTTCTCCCATTCCCACTGATGACCCCCCCCTTTTCTCAGATAGCCCTCATTCTTTATTTAAAGTTTTGTTGTTTGTTTTGGTAGTACTTCCCAACAGCACCGGTCAACTGTAGCTGCAAGACTCCTAACCGTTTTTGGTGGTAAGAATAAGGGACTGTTGAATATTTAGCTGTTGGTAAGAATCCTATGTCATTCTTTCCAAGCCTCGGGGTATATGAAAGAAGAGAGATGGAAAGAGAGAAGAAAGGCACTTGAGGCCATCCCCCTCTCTAAGGATTTACAAACCAATCACGGTAGCTAGAAGAGACAGACTCAACTAGGTCCATCATTTCTCTGAGTACCGATAGGCCATTAATGGTTGCTAGGGAAGGGAGAGACATTTTCTTTATGGTGTAACCAATTGTAGGCATCCAATGTTGTAAATAATTCTTCATGCCAGGACTCCATAAGAAACCATAATAGAATTAAATGAGTCTTTCTGGCATATATTTCTTTAGTTGATTGTCCTTATCTGCCCATCCCCACGTTCTACCCTTTCACTTCTAATTGTCTTTTAAATACAGGTGTACAAATATCTCTTCCCACTTGGTTCATTTATTAATTAGCAGTTTCATTGTTAAGTGTTTAGTTTTTGTAGTTCTAAATACTCTGGATCTCAGTCTTCTGTCTGAAGGGCAGGTGACCAAGTCTTTATTCTGCTGGGTTTCTGTTCACTTGACTTTTGTTGTGGAGAAACTTTTACAAAATTATTTTTTGAGATTTTAATATGATTGTATCATTTTCCCTGTCCTTCCTCCAAATCCTCCCATGTGTGGCTCCACACTCTTAAATTCATGACCTCTTTCTGTATTATCATTCATTGTTGTTTATTTATAGACAAACACAACAACATAAATGTGACCTGCTCAGCCTGTATAATGTGACTTCTATTTTTGTTTCCAGAGCTGTCCGTTTGGCATTAGATAAACAGTGAACACTCCCCTAATAGGAAGACTATTTCTCCCTAGTGTTCCTTAGTTGCCTATAGTTCTTTGTATAGGGTTGAGGCCCAGTAATGACTGACATGACATGATAACTCTAATGGTTCATTAACTCAGCTGTGGTAACCAACAGCTCTGTAATGGACTTAACAAATCATGCTTGATGTCAGAAATACCAAGCCAGCTACTCAGGGCTGGTAAAGTAATAGATCTTGAAGGAAAATCGACAACCACCACTGCGGTCCCTGCTTCAGTTTTTGCCTCCAGGTTTCTACCTTGATTTCCTGCCCTAACGTGTCTAGCTGGTAGACTGTGATGTGGAAGTGAAATAAACCCTTTCTCCCTAATTTGCTATTGCTTATGGTATTTTATCACAGTAATGAAAGTCATAACTAAGACAGTTGTTGAACTAGTTTCAACCACGTTGAAAATCATAAGTAGAGCTGGAAAGAGAGAGATAAACACTTAATGAACATCTTGTACAGTAAGAATTAGAAAAGTTTCTTGTGAGAAACCTAAGGTTAAAGAAAAGAGATGAATACCATGAGTATGGAGTGGAAGACTTAACATACTTGAAGGTCATTTGTTAAAAATGTAATCTGTATGTTAAGTAAAATCCTATAGCCTTTTTGTCGTAGAAATGAACAAACTTTTTATAGAGTTATGTGGTAATCTTCTAAGGAACACCTAATAGAACACTGGGATGGGACTCACTTGGAGTGGAACTAATCTGGCCATATCTGTTTTCTACCTATGTAAGTGAGCAACTTCCGATCTCAGTCAAATGTTCAAATGGGTGCATCCAGCATTTGATTGCAATCTCATTAAAGATACAGAGACAGAACTGGCCAATTGAGTCATGCCTGAATTTATGGTACAAGTAGAGTGAATGAGATAAAAATGGTTAGTGCTCTTTTAAGGAAAAGTTTTAGATTGAGTGGTGGGAAAAGAAGAGGAAAAAAAATCTAAACAAATACTGAGGTTACAGAAGCATGTTTCATAAATGTTTTACTTATATCAATTTACTATAAAACAAAAATGAAGAAATAGATAATAGAAAAATGGGTAGATAGATAGATGATATATAAGCAAAAATAATTTAGAGACAAATAATTAAAATAAGTAAAAGTAGCAAAACAGCATTACATGACTTTAGTACCAGTTTCAGTAACACAGAATTTAGACATTTTGGATGTTGCATTTGAGATCATAAGTAGTTATTGTATAATCAGATAGAAAATTGCTTCTCACCAGTAAGATTGTGTGTGTGTGTGTGTGTGTGTGTGTGTGCACATGCATGAGAGCATGTGTGCATGTATGTGTTTGTGGTGTGCTTAAATGTATATTACTCACATACAATACAATATGGGTAATATTGCCTTAAAGGTCTATGTGCTAAAGGTTTGGTAGGAATTATTGTGGATCTTGAGGGGATGGCACATTATTAGAAGTCCTTTAGTCATTGGTGATATGTTCTGAAAATGGTTTACAGAACTTTAGTTATTCAGTCTTTTCTCTTTTAAACTATGGCATGAATAGGGTTATCTTTCATCCATTCCTTGGGACAGTGCTTCAGTCTGGAGTCCAGATGAAAAATCCAAAGCAATGAACTGAAATCTTTGGAGCCATGAGGTATATAGCTTCCTCTACATGATATTGCCATGGAGATTGCCTGAAATTCAGGATATTGATGATGGCTACATAAGATAATGTAGAGAATTTAATTAATATGTTATCTCAAGTATTTCATTCTCAAAACATAAAGTTGGCTTCTGCAGGTAATTATTTTCCATAGCCTATAATTAAAATTAGATCCTTTTGTATTAGGCCAGTCATCATAATTCCACACAGCTGACTATGCTTCTGTTAATCCAAGCATAAAAATCTACAGTTCACCCTGAGACTTTGGGTCTTTGGGGGAATCTCTTGTGACATGATGTGACATGATGAAGTAAGTTGTTAACTTCTCTATAGGAGTACTGGTACATGACCTTTTTGAATGAACAGGAACGTGTTGACCCTATTCCCGTGTTTCTATGTATAATAGTAATGAAGTTAATTTTGGGAACCAACATTTGACAAAACTAGACTGATTAGCCATCATTGATATCCTGAATTCCAGGCAATCTCCATGGCAATATCATGTAGAGGTATAAGATTTTGTCCAAGTTCATACTTTCTATACTTTCAATGACAGTTAATGAACTATCCACATGGTCAGGTAGTTGAGAATAGTTTATAATCAGAAGAAAAACAGTTCTGAAAATGGAAATAAAGGAAAATCAAGTGAATTACCAATGAAGTTTAGGTATAAACCTATGAAATAAATGGTAACCTCAGGGACTTCCACATCAATGAATGAACAATATAAATATGCTATAAGCAAATCCCCAAAATTGTCAGGGACCACTGGGTATATTGACACCACAGGCTCCCTTTGTGGACTTTCCAGACAGGAGGCAAGGATAGAGCTGGCCTTTTGAGTGCCATTCTGTGTACATGACTGTTCGTGTGTATGTACATAAGTGAGTGTAGACGTGACAGCAAGAGGAGGGTGAAAAGCTTCCTCTAGCCTGGCTGCTCAGCAAGCCCCAGGACTCATCTTGTCTATGTCTCTGAGTTCTACTGAGATTGCAGCGTATGCCACCACACACAGCCTCTGTATGTAGGTTCTAGGGATCAAGCTCAGTTCCTTGTGTTTGTACAACAAACACTTTATTGACTACACAAACACCCACCCTTCGTGCACCTTTCTTTCAATAAAGAGAGGCTTGGAAAAAGGTTTCTACCTGTGAATGCAAACAAAACAAAAATTCAATTATGAAGATTCGGTTTAATCACTGACTCACATTTAGTCATAAATTTAAAGTGAACTTACTAAATGATTGATGCCCAGGAAACAGTACTGGAGAAATTACAGAAAACGTTGGTTAAAAGCAATAAAACCAGTGTTTCAACTGTCATTGGCTCATATGTGTTCCTCAATGTGAATAAGAAGAACATAATAAAAATATTTTAAAAACTGGAATCTTAGATCTTTAAGGCATGGAACCTTAGACCTCAGAATTCAGAATCAATCAGGAAGTTCAGTGTAGGATAAAAAATTATAGTAAAATGGGTAAGTCCTTTGCTTAGTTGATGGGCTTTTCAAAGATTGCAGGACATGTCTCGGTTAAAATTTCTGTTAAGAGAGTTGGGTCTTGATTTACCAGGAAATAGGTAAATTGTTAATTCACCAAAAATGGTACCAGCATCATTCCAAAAGTAGTAATATCAATAAAGATGGTCAAAAGAATTCTAATTGGACATTATTCAAAAGATTCTCCAATGACCAAAAAATCTGTGAAGTAAAAGGTGAGGTTTTATTGTTTGTTTTGTATGTTTGTTTGTTGTTTTTTGAGTCAAGGTTTCACTATGTAGCTCTGGCTGTCCTGGCATTCACTTTGTAAACCAGGCTGGCCTCCAATTTACAGAGATCTACCTGCCCTTGCTTCCTAGTTCTGAGATTAAAGGCATGCACCACTACCACCTGGCCTTGAGTTCCATCTTGAGCTAACATAGCTAAGTGGAATGTTTCCAACTAAAGAATAAGTAGCTTGGAGATTTAATTGTCTGATCATGCTCTCTGGAATTCAACAAGCTAGAGTAACTAATGAGAATATCATAGATACTTCCACATAGAGAAAGAATGACTAGGGATATCCAGCTTTGATTCATTCTAGCAGACTGGAATGTAAGCTCATAAAATAAATAAATATAAGCGACAAAATCATGGCAAAGGAAACCTAGAAATGTGTCCAACTGAACCCAGGCAATTTCTGTGATGTGGAGATATCAAGCCAAGGGTAAGTCAACCTTTAGATGAATAAATTTAACATTGTCTGCATGGGTTAATTGCACCCTGGCTTCAAAAATAGCTGTAGTATTTCAAATTCTTACTAACAACTTTGTGATACACTAGAAAACGTTCAATATATTGAGATGAGTTGGACTAAGATTTTATATATAAATATATACACATATGCACAAACACAGAGAGAGAGAGAGAGAGATAGACCAACAGACAGAGAGACAGAGACAAAGAGATGAGAAGGGGTGTTCGAGTCTCTACCATTCATAGTTACTCAGGCTAGTTCCTTTGTACTGTAGCTTTATAAATATTTGTGTGTTTGTGTGTGTCAAATGTGTGTTTATGTTTTCATATATGAATGCACTCAGAGATCAGAAGACAACTTACAAAAGTCAGTTCTCACCTTCTATAATGTGGAATCAGAGGCTGAACTCAGGCTGTCTAAGATGCTGGGCAGCAAATATCTTCACTAGTTCAGCCAGCTCCTGAACCTTACTGTGGCTTTTTAAGTGAGACTTATTATACATAAACACCTTCAGCCTTTGTTTTACAAGTGACCAGTAAAATGAAAACTACCCGGAAATTTAATAGGCATGTATGTTGCTAACATTCTACCTCATAAATTATAACATAACATTAAATCCTTATTTTGTTGCTCAATCTTTAGGGGGTTGGTTTAAAAAACTTTTGTTTTAAATTTTTTAATTTTATTTATATTTTTATTTTTGGAGATTAATATATCATTTCTCCACCCCCTTTTCTCCCTTCAGACACTCCCATATATATATGGCTCTTTGAGGAAGAGATTCATGGCTTCTATTGTTCCATATGAACACATATATGTCTATGTGTGTAATGTAACTTGTCTAATGTTGTATCGTGTCTGCACACTGTTACTTATATCTATCTATTTTCAGTGATTACTAGTTAGTACTGTTCTCTAAGAATTACTGTAGCATGTTTAACTGCATCTAAGGACTATTTGGGGGCACAAATAAGAAGCAGTAGAAAACGAAAATCTCCCTGTAATTGACATTATATTCTAGTAAGTAGGAGGGATAGTCAGTGCACCCACAGCTCTGTGAAATACAAGACATACTCACTACTGTTAATTACATTACTACTTGGTAAATAAAATTTCAAAATATACTGGTCTTAAAATGCCTCCTTGAAAGAAAATTTAGTGAGGATACTGAAAAGGGAAGATTTGCTTTTTCTCTTAAAAATCAGACTCTGGCTCTGATTGTTTCATCTATATGCTCCTGATAATAGTCCTGTGATGGACACATGTGAGGAAATAAAGCAGATTTTTTTTTTCAGTAAAATATGATGCCTGAGATGGCCCTGTGGCTAACTAGTAATTAGCAAGTAGGAAAACTGAAAGACAAAAGTCTGTGTCCTTCCCACTTTGATAATGTCATTTGCAGTGAGAAAATAAAAGTGAACCTTAACATATAGAACTACTGTTTGGGTGACAGTCAACATGAATATGAAAGCCATTGTGCAAGCCTTTATGCACATTAATGCATGTGACAAAACTCTACTACAGCATTTAAAGTCTAGGTGACCTTTAGGATTGACTAAATTTAAAGGGCATGTTTTACATTAAAATGCCCATATGGGTGGGGACTGTACAACTAAGATACATTATGATTTTAGTGCACGTGGCAGACAGTATAAGACCTAGGGACATTTATTTCATTTACAAGACTTCTAATCTCCTAACAATCAAAAGCTTATCCGATCTCAAATCTCTATTGTGAAGATAACATTTAACAGTGCCCATGACACATGGCTCAGTAGGATGAGACCATGAGGAGTTCTAACTCTCTGGAAATCTCAACCAACTGTCAGATTCTACCCTTAACAACCGTAGCACATGTCTATAAAGAGCCACAAACATGAGGAGAATCTGTAATAACTGTCTTGTGCTCAGAACCTGCTTGTCAGACCATAATGCTTTTCAAATATTATATACATCTGAGAGAGTACATCATACTGAGGATTTCAGCAAATAGCCAGAAATCAAATGATTAATATTTTTGATAGTAAGCTTCGATAGAGACAAGTTTAGGGCCATTTTGTAACAGGCCATCCCAGTTTTATTGTGATGGTTTCTTGGTATAGGTGGTATAGTCCCGGTTTTCATACATCAATGAGCATTGGTTGTCTAAATTGTTTTTAAGGCCATAGAGAAGAGTGTATGGTTTTCCATCCAGACATATGTACAAGACTGTTTGAGAAACTTGCAATTATATTTTGGGATTCAGATGTTATAAACTTGTGGGAGTCAATTCATTCTAATAAATACCATAATTGAAGTGTTTAAAACGGAGCTTGGGAGTAAGCTGGCAGAAGTGTTAATATACTGAGAACCTTCTTGCATTGAAAGTGTGCTTGGTAGGAAAATTGACGGTGGAATACAGACATTAAGAGGAATCTGATTTACAAAATAAAATAATTATGATAAACATAATTAACTTTTCCTAGATAGTAATCATAAAAATAGTCGAGTGAGCATTTTAAATGGGATGTGGATTGGAGATGTAAAATTTGACTAGACTTAATAAAGGGAGGACTGAAAACTGAGCCTCAGGATAATTAAACAGTGACCCTGAAAGTTTCCCTGTGTTTCTGGTAAGTAGGTTTGAATTGTGTAATTGTTAAGGGAGAAAATTTTGCTATGGATGGTACCAGAAATCAGGTGTGGTAACACATGCCTATAATCCTAGGACTTGAGAGGTTGTGTCAGGAGAGTAAAAATAACCCTTGGCTACATATCCTGTTTGAAGGTATCTTAGCATGTATGTACCTCCATTACAAAAGAATAGAAAAAGGAAAAAAAAAACCTCATAGGTGGCATAAAATAAATGAACAGCAAAATTAGAAAATACACTCAGTGACATATAATGGCTCAAAACACTATCTGACAGGAAATACATATGGTACTAAAATAATAGCTAACAATTAAATTCTGATTAAAAAGAAAACAGTTTTATCATAAAGGACTCTTTGTTCAGTGATCAGGACTAGGTTTCAGCAGTGGGATGGCTATATATTTAATCATGGAGGCATTCAATGTAAAGTGCAAAGCATCACCTTGTACTTGTTCCTATTAAAATATTTAATAATGTAAATTACATTTCTGTCTTTAAAGTTCATCTTACAAGAATTGTAGTAGATGCGAAAATGTCATACAAAAAAATAATCATCCAATGTTCTTATATTTTGTGTGTGTGTGTGTGTGTGTGTGTGTGTGTGTGTGTTTGTGTGTGTTTGAGCGAGAGAGGGAGAGAGAGAAAGAAAGAAAGAAAGAAAGAAAGAAAGAAAGAAAGAAAGAAAGAAAGAAAGAAAGAAAGAAAGGAAGGAAGAAAGGAAGGAAGGAAGGAAGGAAGGAAGAGGAGGGAGAAAGGAGAGAGATATATATGTGTGTGTGTGTGTGTTTCTGTGAGTGGTGTGCTTATGGAGGCTAGAGGATGTA
This sequence comes from Phyllotis vaccarum, assembly GCA_033318265.1. NCBI lineage: Eukaryota > Metazoa > Chordata > Mammalia > Rodentia > Cricetidae > Phyllotis > Phyllotis vaccarum. The sequence goes on from JARWLC010000006.1 coordinate 52,074,116, forward strand.
GTATGAGGTTTCTGGCCCGGACTTTCGGGCCTAACCTCTAGGTTTGGGCCTGCAGACCCACAGTCCCACAGACACACACAGATGCTTTCAATAATTTTAGGCTGTCGGCCAAAGGCTCAGGCATATCACTTGCTAGCTCTCTACCCTTCATCTAGCCCATGATTCTTCCTGTTCAGCCATGGGGCTTGGTACCTTTGCTCACAGCAGCATGGTTGTCTTCTGCATCTTCTGGCTTCTCTCTGGCGTTCTGCTCTCTTCTGCCTGTTCCTAGAGTTTTCTTAGTCTGGTAGCCCCACCCACACTTCCTGCCTGCCTTTGGCCAATCAGTGCTTTTTATTAAACCAGTGGGTGGGACAATTATTTACCATGAAACAACACAATCCCCCTACAAGAGGACAATCTTGGGAGTTGTTCCTTTACTTCCCCGGCTTTAAGACAGGGTCTCTTTGTTGTTCTCCACTGTGTACAGGAGACCAGATGAGCTACAGGCTTCCAGAATTCCTCCTGTCTCTTCTTCCCAGCTTGCCACAGGATCACTAGCATTATGGACATGTACTGCCTGGCATTGCGTGAGTTCTGGGGATTTGAACTCATGTCCTCATGCTTACACAACAAGCTCTTTTCCTATTAAGCTGTTATCATACTACCCCAAAGCTTTTAACTTTTGATACTCACCCTCCTATTTTCATGCCCTCCTGCTATAGGACTTGGTGACTTGGTAACTTATTTAAGTGAAATCTAGCAAAGATCACTCATGGACTGCAACTTTTGTAATGCGATTTCAAAAACTACTCTACTTTCCATTTCTCTTGCCCTTTGTTATTTACTTCATCACTTCATGCCACTTAGAGAAGCCACCTGCTATGTTGTGAATTGCTGTGAAGAATCTTACACAGCAAAAACACAGCAAATTTCCTTGGAAATGTCTACTAAAGACAGAGAACCTCAGAAAAGACCACGAAGAACTGAATCCTGCCAACACTCATGGGACTGACTTGGAAGAGAATCTTACCTAGCTAGCTTTTTGTCCAGATTCCTGTTGCAAAGAATCCACATTAACCAATGTTGTTTTAAGATGAAATATGTTGGGAGAATCTGTTACACAGCAGTAGCTAGCATAAGCCAAGTGATACCACAGGGAACTATGCAGGAAAATGGAGAAAGTAGAACATCCTACAAAACAGTTGCATTCATCATCAAAGCAGAGGATCAAAACCAAGGACTGCCAAGCCTTGGGAGAAATATAAGAAACAACATAGAGATTCAGTTGCATAGAATAAAGACAAAACACATCAAAAAAATACAGAGATGTATTGGCTATTGAAGTATAGTAAATAATTATTAGTGTAAATTATGATATTGTTATCATAAGAAACCTCATGAGTTTTGACCTCATGAGAAAATATTTTATCTCAGATATATGTAAATATTTTAAACAGATATACTTTATTTTCTATAAAGTACTTTGCATTCCACTAAGAGGATATATTTCTGTTATCTTGACTCTATTCCTCACAAGTTGTTAGCATTGGATAAACCTTAACAATGCTCTTCCTTTTGTTCATATTCTTAGGATATTCACAAATGATGCATCAATGTTCTGTAGGAGGTGGCTTGTTCTCAGCTAAGTAGATTATTAAAAATAATTTACATGGAGAAGAATAAGTGACATAAATGACATGTACTTAATTAAGGTGAGTTATTATGGCTTACTGTTTTATTTATTGCATGAAAATGAAAATTAAATATTCAGGTAGACCGTAACAAATGCCTTCGAAGAAGCTCCTATGTAGATTCTGTGGCTCCATGGCCCCATCATAGCCTCACCTAACAAATAAAACCAGCTCTACCTGAAGAAAATGTGTCATTGAATCCTTTTGTAGGCTAAAAGTTTCATTCCAGGAATATAAAAACGAGAATTTTGAAAGTTTATGAGGAAAATTCTAGTTGGCGAATCTTCTGGCTGGTAAATTTATTGACTCCAAGGTTGCTTTTATTACAACAAACCACTTGATAGCCATACAGTAGAGGAGAAATACATGATTCTTATCCCTTACTGTCTTATCTATTCTGTACTTTATACCTGCGTTCTTGTGACCATGTGTACCTGTATGTGGAGACCAGGGGTTGCTATCTGATGTTATTGGTCTCCACCTTGTTTATTGAGATAGAGTATCTCACTGAATTCTGACCTCACCAACTGACCTCACTGGTTGACCAATGACGTCTGGGTATCATCTCTCTTCTCACAGTGTTAGAGGTATATAGCATCATGCTCAGCTTTGACATGGTTGCTGAATTTTTGTTTTGAGTTTATTGAACACTGTTACTCCTCCAGCTTCCCCAGCAGTTACATAAGAAAAATTAAGACAGTAAAACAAGGAGCACAACTATCCACTACTCCATCGATCTTTAGTGTATGTAACTTTCTCTCTGATCTTGCCGTGAGAGTGAACAAGACACACACAATTTGAATCCTGTCTATGGCTGAGCTCTGAGCTTTGCTTCTTTGGTCTCATCAGGAACAACAGTCCTTCTGCCTTTTCCCCTGACATTGGTTTATCTATCCCTGCCTTTTAATGATAATTGAAACTTCACATGATTTTTGAGCCATACCCCAATCCCCCTGTGAATAGCTAGTTTTTGGCAACCTCTTGGGCCATCTAGGCTCACCACACACTGTTATGTGCCAGCTTCCTGTGTTCTCTTGGTTTCCTACTAAATTGTTCATGCCTTCCATCCCAGCAACACAAATGTAGTTTGTTTTATATATTGCTCATCCATAAACACTATGTCAAAAATCTCACCTCTGAAAATTTCTTTGTCCACACAGAACTGATTAATTTCTTATGTTTTTCCAGTCATATTTCTTCAATTCAGTCGTTCATCATCTATTATCTTCTACACTCAAACTAGTAAACACATTGTTAAGCAAATGTTAGCAGATTCAGTGAAATAGATACATGCACAGAAAACACAAAGCAATTGTTATATATCCTAATTATATTATGGATCAAGTGCCGATTAATTTGGCATTCTATGGATAAATAAAAAGAAGTAAAATTTGAAGTATTTACATTTTTATATGAATTTATTTTGGCTAATTCTTTAATTATAAACTGTCAGTTAATGTTGGATAATTGTTTTCCTTGGTCAATGCTTATTGACAGGATATTGGACAATATTATGAAGCTCTATAACTGATGTGACTTAAATTTTATTTTTTCTTATTATATTTATCCTTTTACTCATTAAAGTTTGGTTGTAAAGGATTGTAGTAGCCTTAAGGACCAAATTTATAATCCACACAACATTTTTAACAAACTGCTTTGCACAAAATAAGTCATGCTTTAGTATTGGCTGTGGTGATGTTAATATTGATTCATTGCTATCATTATCTTTATTCTCAACAATAGTGCAGTGACAAGCATTATTACATGATTGGTAAACACTGTGGTATAAAGGGAGGAAGGAATGTATAGACTTGGATGATATTGTTTTCACAGAACTAAGTTTTACTCTTAGCAAGAGTATTAGTGAAAATATTTAAAACATAAAAACAAATATGCTTTCTAGGAAGTAGAGCACATTGCTCAGGGAGATTTAATGATCAGTTCTAGCACTTTCTAGAAAGAACAAATAACTCCCACATGATTAGGAGTTGGTTATAAATGATAAGAAATGTTAACAGTTTCTCCTATAAATATAAGAAGAATTAATTTCAGTGGTAATTTCGGAGTTTCTATGCATGGCCTGTTCCTTATTTTGTAGACCTGTCTTTGCTGTTTTGCCATTATTGTGCATTTTCTAAAAACCCCAGGATTCCAGAATAAACCTAGCAGTTAAGTGGCTACCTGTAATACAGTGTCCTGTTGCCAGCAACCAGAAGACAGAAACCCCACATACACTTAGCAGAAACATTCACATCTGCAAAAACATTTTTCTGACTTTACCTTGTGAGTTCTGACCACATAATACTGTCTTTTTTTAAAGTTAGAATTAAATAACATCAACCTGACTGGATGAGTCATTAAATCTTATTTGCTTTCATATATTCCAGAATCATTACTAACCTGTAGTAGGGAAGCTAACTATTTAGTAAAGTGTGATGCTTTCTAGGGTACAGTTGTTTCCCAAGCTGATTCTATGTTTTCCAGGCTCCTGAGTCAATATGGAGCTATTAGAATGGCTAATGCCCAGAGACGAAAATAACTGAGGTGCGCTTCTTCTATGCTTAAAGCAAGGAGGCAGCATCAGATGATAGAGTTTGTGTAGAGACCTGGATGGCCAGGGAAGTCCTGTGATTGATATAATAGTGTAAGTGGGGCCTACTCTGCCTTCAACAGCCACAGGACTTAGAGTTGCCAGATAGGAGAGATGTAAGGTTTAACTGACTAGGATTGGGACTTTGTTTGGGGAAGTATTAGCTTCACATTATTGTGCCAACACTACTGTTTCTATACAAGCCTAAAATAGTCTTAAGGGGTCACTTATACTAAGGCTATTTCACAGATCCATTTGGTCCTAAAGCCAGTCTAGATTTGTCTAGTGGATGATAGAGTTCATGTAGATCATTTTGAGGCAATATTTCAATATCATTTCTACTGATTCTTTACTTTTAAACTACATAAACGAGGGTATAAACACTAATGGGGCAAAGGGGAATGTTCTAAGAAGTGACTTACTTTAGCCATCTATTAAATCTTAACAACAGACTAAATACGCTTGTCTGTTGAGGTCCCCTGTTTCACTTAGCCTTTCCCCCCTGTTCATCTGACAAAGGGGGTTTTGAACTCCCCACTCAACCCCAGTTGAATATAAGCAATAGAAATGGAAGTAGATTTTGAAGCCAGGAGTTCTGTAAGGATGCTTATTTTCACATTTGAGACACAGATATCACAGAAAGAAACTAAACATGGGCAGAACCTCCACTGATAGCACCAGAACAGACAGATATAACGGCAGACATCTGCAGTTCTTTAAGAATTTTACTGACTCTGGTTCTTATGCAGAGGATAGCATACAAATGGTCAGTGTAAAATAGGTTTTTGTTTTTATTTTTTGCTATTTTATATTATTTTCTTATTTATTTAATCTTTTTACAACTACCTTGTACGATTTAAATATTCTAATGTTTATTAAGAAGGAAACAGTTTAGGTTATTTTTTTCTATCTGGTTTTGCTTTCTGTCTGTCTCTCCCCTCCCCCAAGTACTCAAGATCATATCAAAAGGAGTAATAATGGCCAGCTTTATCTCCTGTATTCTCCTCTAGAGCCTGTTCATTCATTGCTACTGCTGATGAAAATTAGCTTATCTGTTAATGGAAAGATTAGGACCCTTAATTAGAAATTGCATCTTACATCCTCTTGCAGGCTAGAGGATGGCTAAAGACCATTCTTTGTGTCGAGCTTTAGTTAAACCAAAATTAGAAAGGTACTGAGGTATCAAACATTTTCTTAAGGCCTGTTCATTATAAAATGGGTTAATTCCTGTTTAGCGCCAGCTTATAAAGAAATAGCAGAAAGATGAGTCAGTGTGATCCTACCTGAGAAGATTTGCATATCATTCTAGTCTGCCATAAAGATACAGGCTGTTTACTGTAATGAAGGCTTCTTCTAGCATGAACTGGAAAAAGCTTCCTTCCTCTGCTCTATTGCCCACTTCGAAAGCATGTCCTTATTTTAAAAAATGACTGTTACAGCAGCATCTCAACTTACTGATGCCAATCTTCTGTCTCAACTCACTCGAGTTACTATAATGGGGAAGTGTATAAATAAAACTTTGTTCTAAATGCAAAGATGTTCATAATTGAGATCTTAATTAATATAATGAGTCATCGAGACTAAGTGAGTATGGACTTTGATGACAAAGACTTCATCAAGGCTAGATCAACAATAGTGAATTCTAATTTTGAGTACCAAAGATATCTGGTTTCTTATAATACTGAAACCAATTTATATGACTTTTATTTTACTTCCAGAGAAATAAAACTAATTGGCCACTATTAGTTTGTATTAACTAAATGGTCTGTAGCAGACAGAGCTAACTTCATTCATCAAGGATTTACCTAGTTTACATAAAAAAAAGATTGAAACCCATATATTTATCCTCTCTTCCAATGAACTTTACAATTAAGTGGACATCTTTAGTCACTCACAATATTGTATAATCCATAACTAAAATTTTGCTATACTGGATATAAGAAAAAGTTTAAAAGTTCATTGGATGTAGTCCTTAGGACATAAAATTATGATTGCAAATAAATGGAATCCAATCATTAAAGTATATTATTCCATGAGAAAGTCTATTTAAATGAATACTTTGCATATCAGTAGGTTCTCTTAGTGAATTTGAATTGCAAGACTGACATTCAGCTCCACCACTCCAAATGCAAAATGAAATAGATATATTGAAATTTCTCTATTACTCTGGCCATTGACCTGTTAAAAATGTCATAGGATAGTTTACTTCAGAAATTGTTATTAATAAGAAAACGACAAAAAAAAAAAAAAAAACTTTGCTACCCAAGTGCTATGACTTCCAGAATGGCAAAAATGACATAGACATCCATCTCAATTTCTCATTTAGAGTGGCAGAGAAGAGCGAAGCAGAATCAAATGCCTTCTCTGATTTTTAAATGAAAGTGCACTCATGCTCATGGGTTCTGGGAGAAACATGTGAATGGGAATGGGCCCATTCTGAACCCAACTTCTTCCCTCCCTGGATTCTCGCTTTTGCTGCATATCTGGTTAGAGGTGTACACTTAGAAAGGGCTGTCTAATGATTCTCAGACCAACTTACATTGCGATCACTGGGAAGCCTGGGGGAGGGTGCGTAATTACTGAACTCTCTCAACTTTCTAGATTTTTAGCAGCCAAGATGTATTAGATGGATGGAAAGCAAGCATACAACAAACTATTGATACAACAAACTATATGCATTTTATAACGTTACTAAAGCTGGGTGCTAGCCTCCTGTCCTTGGCGATAAAAGGCTGTTTCTCTGTCACAAGTAATCTATCTGAGCTGAAAACATTCTTCTATTCTTCCTCTTCTATTTTTTTTTTTTTTTTTTTTTGGCTGACAGTGGGTACTGTTTTTTGGGGGGGGAGGGATTTTCACATTTTGAGCTTTTCTTGAAATAATGCATTTGAGTTCTCCATTACATAGTCAGTGGAGTATCAATCTATACCACAGAAGCTTCTGCATTATTTTTTATTAGCTAGATTTTTATTAGCAAAGTCCTTTGCTCAGCCCATCCATCTGATTTTGTCAACCATATCTTTTAGTCTGCATGTTTGCTCATATATCTATGTTTTTCTTACTTCTGGATTGTTCCAACATGCCAAGGAAATAATTATTAACATACTAGGTAGAAAACTATGCATATTTTGTGCCACATTGGAGTGATATATTTTAATTTGACTGAATATATTGATCATGGTTCAGTAATATAAATTTAACGTACTTTCAAAAAAATAAAACGTCTAAAATTTACTTCTTACTGCAGCAAAAATGTTGTCCATATTTCTACCGCTAACTGCTACTTATTGCAATAGCTGTGAATTTCTACTACAAGGAAATAAAAGTTAATAATAAAAAAAAACAGCACCAACACAAAGGCCTCATAGGGACATATTGTTTTAAAATGTAAACATTTTGCTCATATTGTGATTTAACTGGAATAAAATTTATGTTGTTATTTTAACTAACAAGAGTTGCATTTTACTGTATTTTTATCATAATTTTGAAAAGCCCAGATCATCTATCTGAAGTCTCTACCCACTTATTCTCCTCTCTTGCACTTAGACCGTATCTTCTGCAGACTTTTAAAATTAATTATCTTTAAAGTCCACATACCACACCTTTATTACCCATGCATGCCCTGCTTACCACACAGATCTCCTTGGAACTCTCCTTCCTGAAGGCATCCATTTCTTCCAGTCCTCTCTCTTACATATGAACTTTATCAAAGTAAGTTTATTTGAACTGCTCTCCAAAATGATAAAATGCATAGCTTACAAAGAGAAATTTAATTCTCATAATGCTGGAGACTGCAGTCAACATTTTTTCAGGTTCCTTCCTGGTCCACAGCTACTTCATTGCACACCAAGAGGCCAAATGTGTATATAACTTTTTAAGCTATGGAAATGCAAGGAATAGAATGTTTTTTAAAGATCTATCTCTAAATTACTGAGTAGTATAAAAGTTTATCCAAATTAAAAAAGGGTGAAACACTATCTGCGCAAGCATGTGTGTACATACATGTCATGGTGAATTTGTGTGTATGTAATTTTAAATGTGTATACATAATTTACATTTATAGGAACAACATAAGTGATAGAAAAATACATTTCTGACCTATTGTAAGTAAATATATATATTAGCATGCTGATCAGGCTCCAAGAGCTTCAAACACCCTGAAGATCATATAGATAAAAGCTCTAATGACATAACAAGCAGAGAATTAAATCATACTCAGGTTTTTTGTTACTTAAATAGTTTGTGCACATAAAGATGTTCTAAGTCAAGACTAAACCAAACAAATACTTGGACTAGGAAAACATAACACAACCATTTTTTAAACAGATAAAATGAATTCATTTCAGAAGAAAAAAAATTATTCAAGAAAAGCTTTTTGATGCAGGCAGGGATAGATATGCTAACCACAGAATTTGTGACTACTCACATATCTGAGATAAAGCAGGGAAGAATGTGTGGTAACTTGTGTGTCTGAAGGGTAGTTTGCAATCTTCTCCAGTCACTGTAGTCATTTGGGGAAAGACATTGAGAGTGGTGCATTTTTTTCTGTCTGATTCTCGGACTCTCCACTCTTTCTTTTCCCCAGTGCCTAATTCTTCCCTCAATGTTACTGGCACATTCCCACAAAGGTAATTATTTGTTAATAACTCTAGCCATTCTTCACCACATTTTTGACAGATTTTATAAGCATTTTGTAAAACAAACAACAAACCTTGGAATGGTTTTGTAGACAGAAGGATAAGACATGTCCCAGTTGACATGTTCTGTCAACAGTTTGGGTCCCTAAGTGAGAAAGTCCATCAAACAAGCTATTGGTTGAGAGGCCTCCTCGAGATGCTTATTTGTGTCTGTGAATTGAGGGGAAGCAATGATTAGGAAGGGCTTTTCTGCCAAAAACATTCCTGTGTTGGTCTCCAGAGTAGTGGTGGTGGTGAGAACATTTCGAAGTAGTGTCTTTGGAGAGTTTGTTAGTTCACTTGAGACATACCCTCAGGTGGAATTTAGATAGTTCTCACAGGACACGGAGTTAGCTTTAAGACTAGACTCTGTTACAAAAATAAGCCTGATCCCTTTTCTCTTTGTGGCCTCTTCTTTACAAAATGATCAGATTTGCGTGCACCCCAACGATTGTTCTACCCATCATGAGGCTTCACCACAGCCAGTCTGCTGCTAACACCTGGCCAAGGATTCTCTAGAATTTTGAGCAAAGTAAACAAGAAGGATTTTGTTTGTCTGTTTCATTTTTTATGATTGCCACTTCCACTGACACTTTGCCATAGTCATTAGAATTGAACCAATAAAGTGCAGTCACAAAGACATGTCTGTTCTTAAAGCTCTATGTATCAGCATTAGAATGATTTTTTAAGGATGCTTTGTCAAACAACTGTACCATTCCTCAAAACCCAGATAGGAAAATTCTGGTCTTTATGCTGTTTCAAGTAATCTGTTGCAAATGGATAATGAAAATTATATACACATACCAATGGAACTCTATTAACTTGTAAAAAAAAATAAAATCATGAAACTGGCAGATAAATCTATGGAAATGAAAATAATATAATGAGGTTTTTTGTTCTAGCATAACAAATGTGATGTGTTCTACTTATTTGTGGTTCTTACCTCTGAGTCTTTAGATTTTTAGTAGATAACCTAGAATAACTGTAGGAATCAGGAAAGGAAAAAGGGACCTGGGAGGAGCAAAGGAGGAGAAGGAACCCTAGAACAGGTCTGGCAGGACACAGGGACTACAAGGGGGCCTATACCCTGGGAGTTAAGAACATGGGATGAATAATTCCAAGGATCTTTGAAAAAAACATAGAGAATTTATTCTTTTGAGTTTATGTAAAATTATATGTGAAATAAGCTAATAAGGGTGGTAATTATTCCCCGAAGAACCAGAGAGTAACAAAAATTGTAATATCATCATGAAAACTTCCACTCACCTTGTTGAGAAGGGAAACAGAAGAGATCCACAAAACAGTACGGGCTATTTCTGTTCCCCTGGTTGCCTCCAAGAATATTAAGGTAATTCCTTACTGCTGAAGATACCATACATTTTAAACATAGGATTTGAAAGAATGAAACTGTATCTGACTTAAAGTTCTGTACTCTGTAAATGTGTTCTTATATTATTAGAAGGTAGTATCTGAGCTGCTAAGGGAGAGGAGCCATTGTATTATTACCATGCAGTAAAGCATATGACCCAAAACAACGTCTGGACCAGCAAGGCATCCACAATGGTAGCATGTCTGTTTTGTTGGTAAATAATGCCTCTCTGAGTAGAATTAAGTAAGGCCCACTCAGAAGGAGGAAATTCCTATTTAGTACTGTAAATCCAACCCACTATCCATTGTGGTGATATGCTACATATTTAATAAAAACCAGCCTGAAATATCAGAGAAGATAGCCACCCACAGTCAATCCAGGAGGATCAAGAGAATGGTAACTCATAGCTTTAAAATCCCAGCACAGGGAAAGATCTGGGAGTGGTGACCTATGCCCTTAATCCCAGAAGATCTGAGTTTGAGGCCAGCTTGGTTTACAGAGGGAGTTTCTGGCTTCCAGGCAGGTCGTGGTGGTGCCAGGCCTTTAATCCCAAAACTCCAGAGACAAAGGAGATCTTTTTGTGTTTCTTCCAGTTAAAGGCTAACTACCAAATAGTAGTAGCCCACCTTTAATCTGAACCTGGATTGGAAACAACCTAGAGAAGAAGGTGTTTCAGGCAGTAGGTGTAGGAAGACAGGTGAGGCAGTAGAAGCCAGGAGGAGTGAGGCTGAGGAAGCTGGAAGACAGCTGGGTGAGATTTGACTGTGGTGTTTCCTCTCTTTGATATTTCAGCATTTCCCTGAGATCTGGCTCTGAGATTCCTGTAACACAACCAGAATTCGTGCAACAATCCATGGCTAGAGAACTCTCGGACCTTAGAGGAGAACATTACTATCATTTTTCTAAGCCAATATATTTTAACTGTTTTCTAGTACCTAAACTTAACCACAAATATGTGTTGCTCTCACTCTTCAAAGACATATTTTTCACAGATGGAGAATGTTGCAGAAATGCACAACTGCACAAAACACAGAGACTAAGTGATTGTGGGAAGATTGACTATCGGTTCTCAAACCCAACTGACTCATCCGCAACACAGTCCCTGCGTCTAGAGCTCAGGAGAAGCTTTAGAAGAGGGAGCAGAAAGATTGTAACAGTCAGAAGCCCAGAGTGCCTGCTTTTAGTGTTCCCTAGACATGACAGGAAAAACTTATGCAGGAAAATGAACTTTCAACAGTATAGCTGCCTGAAAAAATAAAAAAAAAAACAAAAAAAAAAAAAACCCAAAAAAACAGCATAATGACGTCACCAATCAACATGCCAGGGCAAACAAAGTTGCACATGGTTCCAAGTCTAGATAAAGAGCTATTAATGGTCAATGGCTACTGAGAAAGAGTCATTTTCTTCTAGAAATAAGCTCTCACATAGATTGTCCAATCGTCAGTACTGGACACATGTACATGCAAACAAAATTAAAAGGATTCAGTAAGTTACATAAACCTGCACGTATAAATACTTATTTACATATATAGATTTCTATGTACATATGTAACAATAATTTTAGAAAGAGATCATGAGTTTTGGATGAAGCATAGGAGGAGCTGGAAAGACAGGTAATGTAGATGCAACTCAAATTCTCAAATTTTATTCACAAAAAGGAAATAACCTTAAGGTTACAGAAATCTTATTGAGGTCTCATGTGACAAGAATACCATCATTTTATAGATGGAGAAGTTAGAATAGGGCTAGGCAAGAAGAAAAGGAGCTAAATTCACTTGAAAGTAGCTAAGCTTTCCAGCAGCTCTCTGTGTGAGTCAACCTTCAGTGACTCTCAAGCACTCCCCAGGTTGCATTCTCCTGGGGAGCTTTGAAAAATGCAGATTTCTCAGGAATGACTGGAGAGATTGCATCAGGGAGTCTGCAGTGGAGTCTTAGAAACCGTTTTGGAATTAAACAAACTAGCAAACAAATCCCAAACAACACTCGAAGTGATTCTAATTTTATTCTGGATGGTGAAGCACTCATTCACGGTGCATAGCTAATTAGTTTCACAATCATGATTGGGTCCAAATATTTCTGTCTTCTAGTTCTATTTGCATAGAATAAGTTAAGGGACAGTCTAGGTAGCAAGAGATACTTCAGGATGAATGTCAGGTCTCCATATTCAAGTAGTGACAGTGTGACTTTATTTGGGAGCTTAAATGTTATAAACCCATGTCTATGGTAGAGAGGTGGTTATCACAGTGCCTGATATTTAAACCCATTAGTTTTTACTATCTACTAACCTCACTGGTGTATAGGAAGGCTATAGAAATACATTTTTTGTCTAATAATAATTTTCTACTAATAAAAAATAATTGTCTAATAACAAATTGCTGATATTTTTTGACTCCCTATCATTATAACGACGTTTTCATTCTCCCATTCCATTTTGCCTGTGTACGTGAATAAGGTTTGCACAGGTCAGGTGGGCACAAGTGTATGCATGAGACATGTGCATGTCGAAGGCCTAAAGTTGATGGTGGGTGCTTTCTTCTAAGTCTCCGCCATTTTCTTTGAAGCATACTAAGAGTGTAGCTAGTGAACTTGCTTTCTGATGTCCTCTCTTCATCTTAGCCCCTGAGTCCTGGAATTACAGCTAGATAACCAGGCCCACATGTTTTTTATAGGTAGGCATGTTATAGCTTGTGTTCTTATTTGCTGCTGGGGACAGAACCAGAATTTTAACAATTGTATGGCAAACATTTTACCTGCTAAATCATTTCCGCAGCCCATTTCTCTTTAATAAATATGTATTTGTTTTTTGTATCCAGAATTTATAGTAAGGCCTTTACCATTTCTGAAAATATTTGGAATGGTTTTCTTGTAACTCATCTATATGGATCAGTGTGGGATATCAAGTGCTCACCACCTTGATTAGCTTTTTAAAAACGTGGTTCTAGGAATCCAACATATGTCTTTTGCTTGCATGGCAGGACATTACTGTTTGAGCTACTCTTCAGTTCCTTTGTATGGCTATTGGTACAGATAGAGAGTTGTATTCATTACTTTTCTTGTGATAAAATACTTGACTAGTGATTTCAGGAAGAAAGGGCCCATTCTGGCTTACACATTGTATTCAGTTGTAATATGGAAGGTATGCAGCAGAAGCAAGCCTGCTGAGCATATTATATCCACAGTCAGCAAACAGTGAAATGAATTCTGGTGCTCGGCTTTCTTCTTCCTTTTTATTCAGTCCAGTTTACACTTTCATTAGCCTAACTTTTATTATCCATCACAGATATTGCTAGAGATCTGTCTCCAAGGTGATTTTGAGTCCTCTCAAGTAGAAAATCATAAACCACCAGAGTTGGTCATCTGCATTTCAGACTCCCTAGTAAACAAATGGGATACTATGACCCATCAAATGCACACTTCATTGTCGTTTGCACCAGTGAAACCCAGTCCCATGCTAGAACCTGGAACAACCTACTCTCCATGAGGCTACATTCTGCTATATGATCAAGGTCATCTCCATGACCTTCTAGAAAGCTGAACCAACCAAATGCAGTCATGTCAGAAGTTTTATTAGCGACTTGGGGGTTAGAATACAGGAGGCCCATAATCCTTTTGTCTCAATTTTAAGACATTTATGCTCAAGAGGATTTGGCTAAGTTTTTTACAGGGTCCTATAGTGTCTTCCATTCTCTACCAAGGGCACACACAAATCCTCTTATGCGTGTGTAATTAGGCTGTGCACACAGCACAGGTGTGCTGTGATGTACTGCCTGGCACTAGGAAGGTTGTTCAAATGCAAGCTTCTCATGTAGATTCAATGAGAAAAATTAAACCTCAAAAACAAAATCAATACTTATCTCTTTGTGCCTACTCAGTAACTGTAGATGCTGGCTTTCATGGGTAATAGATTCAAGCTCCATTGAGACTGAATGCTAAAATTTATGGACTCTCCATAGTCATTAATTAATAGTGTGCACACACAGAAAAATAACCAGGCGGAACACTTAGAAATAAAATTATTGCTGAAGCACTGACTACATAGTTTTTAAGTGGTCAGTCAGGTGAATAAAATGAATAATTAAATGTGCTGCATAGGCGGGCAGCATGGACAGGCATTCCAACAGGTTTCTAATTCTCTCTGAAGAACATACATCTTGCACGGAGATATGCATTGATTTTGTTATGTATTTCCCACAGCCCTTTTGTAGTTGTGTTTTCTCTGTGAGAGTTTAGAGGAGGCCTGCTTCATAGTGTGTGATCTCATAAAGGATGCTTTAGGGATTGCTTGCAGTAAGTAGCTGAGGACTTCATTTCAAGCTGGGAACCTGCAGAGAAGCCAAAATGAATCTAGTCTTAGCATAATGAAAATTATGCCACCTCTTAGCTCTTTTTATATTTGTTGCAATATAATTTCCATGGGGATTTTTCTTAGAAAATGCATATCTTACTGAGAATAGCTGTTATGAATTGGAGCTATGTCAATTTATGAGTACATTTCTTAAGAGGATTTTTATTCTTTTTTTTGAAATTATGGAGAAAAAAAAATGACCCAGACTAAAGGAAGAGGAAATTATATGTCAGTTTGAAAACATGTATGTTTAAGTTTCCATTTTGTCCGCTGCCATTCTTTTTTCTGATGTTTTTATAGATTTATTTGACTGTTTCCATTTTTATTCCTCAAGATACATATTTTTAATTTTTCATTTATTTTTACTTGTGTGCATTTGAGGTATATGTAAGCATGTTGTGTGCTGGTTCTTACAGAGGCCAGAAGAGGGTGTCAATGGTTGTGAATTACCTGATATGGATGACAGGGACTGAACCTAGGTTCTCTGCAAGAGTAGCAAGTGCTCTTAAGCATGTGGCATCTCCCTAGAAGAATTGCTTTTCTGTGTGGGGTTCGTAAGGAACTGGTTCCATTTAATCTTTAACAACTTCATGCATAGACATGATGCTTCCGATTATTCTCACCCCAGTCTCTCTCATTTCACTCTTTCTGGTTATATCCCATTATCCCTACATTTTTCTCACATTCTCCTTTGAATACAACAAGCTTAATTAATCGTTGTGAGTTTCATATATGCAGACAATGCATTTTGTTCATGTTCCTCCTCCTCCTGTCTCTCTAAATCTTCCTAGACCTACCTCCCTCCTCCTTAAATCTTCACCCCTTCTCCGCCCTTCATGTCCTCTTTATTTTTGTCTCTCACCTCGTCCAATTTCTGCCACCTCTATATGTATGAGATCATGCTTCACCTATCAGTAGCCACACTCTAAAGAAATCTGACAGTTCCTTCCTAACAGCCATCAGTTATAAGTATAGTTGCTCAGCTCGCAATGGGAGTTCCTGAGCCCCTCCATTCCATACTGGAATGTTGACTGGCTTAGTTTTATATACATCTTATACAGATAGCTATAGCTCCCGTGAGACTGTGGCATTGGTCCTGTGTGTTGGGGTTGTCTATGCTTTGGACCCTGCTAGTTTCCCTTTGGGGGAGGGGTCAAGAAGGAGCAGAATCAATATCGCAGACTCTGGGAACTAGTTGAACCAAACATGTTTAACTTATGGAGAAAGGGCAAGCCTTTTACACCTGCTTCCTAGCCCAGGGGAAAAGGGCTTTGCTTTGCTGTCATCTGCTGCTGGTGGTCCAGGTCATATCACATCAGAACTCTGCCTCTGTTGCCAAGGCCCCCAGGTTGGCTTATGAGGAGGTGCCCACTCAAAGGCCCCTTATGGCTATGAAAAAGTGCTATGAACGTATATGTCGTAAGGTACCAGTTATAACCAGTCTAAACTGGCTGAGGCTAGGCTAGCCCCCAAGACCCTAAAAGCCTCTAGATCCTGTAGATCCCACAGCCATGTTATGTCCAGAAGACAAAAAGCTTTGCACAAGTCTTCCCTATATTTCTAGGTCTTATAATTCTTTGTTGCATCTTCTATGATATTCCCCAAGACTCGGGGAAAGAGTGTGTGATATGTGGACACTTTTATTGCTATAGTCAAATGTTATTTTATGTAAAGATTGCTGAGTATGTTGTCTCTATTTCAACTATATGAAAGCAGCATAGATAGGTATGTAACAAATAAATACAAGTCCATCCTCACCAAAAAGTTTTGGCTTTTGGCTCAGGGCCCATGAGCAATAGTTTGCTTTACAATGCCAGCAACAATAGAAAAAGCATGGAATTGACATCTCTGAGGACAAAACGGAGGTGTGATGGGGATATGGGAAGTTATTAGCAGCCTTCTTTGGCTCGTTTCTTCCTTTGCAAGGCCATTTTTCTCAAGACATCCTGAGTTCTGCTCCTGTACGGCAGTGCTACTGCTGGCTAGCAGAGGGCTTAGAAAGCTCTATTGCCTGTGTTTTGTGAATTAGAAAATATTTTTCCTTTTCAGAGTCTCCCAGGGGAAAGAGTCACAGCCAGAGTTCATATTCCCTGGTGTTGTGATGGTGTTTCTCTTTTGCTTCACTTACGGGTTAGAGTCTTGAGCCTCAGAGCCCTACAGCTGAGGTAAAGACTTAGCTCCTGATTTTTGTCAGTACACAAAGGGAAGACAAGAATAAGGGGGGGGGGGGAAGTGCTATTCCTCAGGCAGACATCAGGAACAGAAAGGAATTTCTCTTCAGATGATGATCCAGGCAGATGTGAGGGTCCTTGGGAAAGCTTGCCAAAGGCCTCTGCTAAGCACATTTGAGTTGCATGGGTTTGCCAGATCCCAGGGCTAATTAGGCCCAAGCAGAAAGAAGCTCACCATTCCACAGCCTGCCTAGTGTCTTTAAGGTACTGCTTCTTTGAAGTCTGAGCATCCATTGTTTATTTAAGCTCCAGCTCTTAGCTTTTTCCAAAAAGTATTTAAGGGAGCTTAAACATTAATGACAATACAAACCACGACTGTGTTTAATGACCCAAACCCAAACCTACCCAAAGAAAGAAAATGGAATAAATGTTGTGGAAGGTGGGAACTAAGCTGATGGCTTTGTCAGGTACTGGATTTGGCATAGGAGGAAATTTTCTTGGCTTGTAACCAGGGTAGTTCAGTATTCAAGAGCTCATTTAGAGGAAGATGCCTTGTCAGACTGAGGAACCGAGTCCACACCTACTCCCTTGTCCTGTACACTGTGTGATTCTTATTTTAGTCACAGTTTGGTTTACATAAGGATCACTTTTATGGACTACTGAAAACCAAACACAGCTCCTGAGGGCATATGAAGATGACACAGAGCTAGCCAGCTTTCTTGCTTCCTTTTCTTTCTTTCTTTGTAAGTGTATGTGTAAACAGGTGTGTGCATACATGTAAGTGTGGTGTACCCATACATAAAAAAGAATACACAGCCATATGCAGAAGCCAGAGCAAAGACAAGATAAGCGATGTCCTATTAAATCATCGTCTTTCCTATTTCCTTGAGAAAAAAACTCTCAGAGTACCTTGTGCAAGGCCGAAGGCTGTCCAGCCATGTTTATTCTGTCGTCCATCCCCTCCTTCTCACACATCCCTAGCTGCGACACATTCATGCAAGCCTGTCCAACTCTTCAGATGAGTTCTTGGTGTTAAACTTGGGTCCTCACATTTGTCCAAGTGTTCTTTTTACTGAATCTTCCCTCTGTGCCTGCAAAAGGAGACTACTAGTCTATTTGTAATTTAAGAAAAGTAGAAAACACCTTTTTTCTTACCTGGGACTAGTCACATATGCGAAGATGATGGTTGTTCCAAACTACTGTAATGATTCTGCTTTGACTCTACATTGCCTGATGTTAGTTCCATTTTTTTTTTGCTGCTATAACAAAATGTACAATGCTAATTTCTACATAAGTAACTGATTTAGGTCATAGCTTTTATGGGAGAGGATATGCATATATTTGTGTGTACATGTGCATGTATGGGGGCATGTATGCAGTCAATTTCAGGTGAAATTCTTCAGGAGACATCCAACTAGTTTTATATAATGTCTCTTATTAACCCAGCAGTCACTAGTGAAGCTAGTGAGACCAAGACACCTGTGTCTAAGCCTCTCTAGCAGTGAGACTGCAGGAACATGCTACCACGCCTCACGCTTTTCCATAGATTCTAGGGATCTAACTTGGTCCTCCTGTTTGCATGGTAAGTACCTTATTGACTGTGCTTTCTTCCCAGCTCCTATTTATAGCTTTTAAAGCTGGGAATTCTTATATCAGATGACTTTGTTGTTAATCTCTATTGATGTCTCATGGTAAATGAGATCACAGTTGCAGAAGGGACTACAGAGTAAATCACATAGCAAGGCAGGAAACCAGAGAACTTCAGGGTCCAGGCTTGTTCTTTAACAGCATTTGCTTTCACAAGAACAGACTCATTTAATGAGGCCATCATTCCCTTCCAAAAGCAAAGCCCCAATGACCAACCTTACTTTCACTAGGTCTCAGCTTTTAAAGGGTTCACCATCTCTTAATGTTTCGCACCAAGTACTAAGCTTCCAACATGCATGTCATTGAAGAAAAAGCCACATCAAAACTATACCACACAATGGGGTCATTGAGGTATTAAGTCTTTGGCATCCCATTCCAGGAAAATAGGCAGAGTTAGAGAAGTATCATTTAAGATACATAATGAATAGTTACATTTGAAAAGTAAATTTTTCACAGCCTAAAATGATGACAAGGGAGCCTCAATTGAGGGATTGCCTAGACCAAGTTGGCCTATAAGCCATAAGAGTGCCATCTCCCGGGGATTGCCTTTATTGCTAATTGAGGTAGGAAGTCCCAATGCATTGTAGGCAGCACCATCTCTGCCTAGGTAAGAGTTTCTGAATTACGAAGATCAGGTGAAAGGTAACAGGAAGCATGGGTGCATTTGTTTTTCTTTGCTTTTGACATCACCTACGTATTTCTGTATTGAAATTTGCAGAAATATTACAACCTGAAGTATCCAATAACATGCTTCCCATTTTTATGATACGATTTATTACAATTGTTCAGTTTCCCTAAGTTGGATCTTATAAGCTGTTTTCTAGGAATCCTAAGTGGACTCTATACCTGTTATTTTTGTGTTGCAACAAAATTGGTATGAAAAGCTTGTAAGAAGTCACTTAACATGGAGTACCATATAGCAGGAGATGTGTGTATGTGCATGAGTGTATGAGTGTGTGTGTGTTTAATATCTGGCATTAATTTATCTGGAATTCATCAAACAATCATGTGTCTGCACATGTGTGTGAATAAGCACATGTCTGTATGCATGTCTGAATCATAGAAAGTAGGAGCTGCTCCCTTTAGGTACAGCTGTTCATGCAAATTAGATGTATTTTAAAAACCAGAACCTTCTTGCTGTATTTTTTTTTCTGAGGATTTCTGTAACAAAGGAAAGCAAATGTGTGGGTTAAGGTGGGAGAGATTTATTTTTGGACAGTTCTGAAAGTTTTAAATCTGAAGTCAAGACAGAGATCCTGGCTCTTTCTGACACTTTTCCAAAGCTATCCCCTCTTTCCAGTTTCTTGTAGTCCTTGGCTTGTACTACATCAGACTTCTCCCACTGTGTTTTACACTCTCTGCCCCCCCCCATGTGTAACTACCCTTATATCTAAATTTTGAAATTTCCCACTATTTGTAACAGTAATAATAGTCATATAGATTAAATCCGCATTAATGGCACCATTTTATCTCAAATACTTCTACAATGACATTTGTTTTTTTCCAAATAAAATCACATGCTGAGACACTTGGTGGGTTAGTGCTTCATAATATTCTTTTCTTTGGGGAGGGGAGGGACACAGTTGACTTCGTGGCACTTGCAATCACACTTGAAAAGGAAGCCATGGCTAAAGATAAGCACTCTTTTCCTGATTTCACTGCTTACTGTCAGTTCTTTAGTGCCTGTCTGCTTTATGTCTCGGAAGACTAGCTCTTTCAAGTAACATTTTGGGAAAGGTAGTGTGTCGCTAGGCTTATAGCCAAATTCTTTTCTCCGTTGAGTTTTATAATCTTTCCATAATAAAGACCGATTTTTCTGAGAACCAAATTAGGGTGTTAGCATGAGTTCTGCCAAAAGCCCAGCAGTGGGGCATTTCTTTTCATCATAGAAAGGGGCCCAGGAGAAAATGGCATGGAATTCCCTTTAACTTGATGAAAGAACCCATGGCCCTGCAGGTTAAGTGACTAGTCCAAGGTCACAGGCTAAGAGTCAGAGCCAGAAAAAAAAAGAAAAAAAGAAAGCCTCTCGAATGATCAATGCAGATCGAACAAGTACCATTGCTTCCACCTGTGAGCTTAGTCCAAAGTTAGACTCTCCTTTTCAAAGTTAGACTCTCCTTTGAACTTGACTGTCAGAAGTGCAGGGATTAGAAGTCAGGCCCTTCTTCAAACCACATAATCAAATAAACAAAGCATTGACCCTGCTAGAATCAGGAAATGAAAATTTCATAGCAGTTTGAGGCAATTATTTTACTGTAACACAAAGAATATTTCTGGATGGGGTTTTAACTTGAGCTCTCCCTTAAGGCACTGAGAGGACTGCATTGTGGTGTGTGGAGGTTTAGGGACAGAGTGGACACCCCTGTGTATTAACGTTAGGTCTCCCTTGAATGACTCAGATGATTTTGGAAATGCCGTTAGTCATCATTTTCTTAAATTTAAGGTAAAATCCATCATCCCTAACTCATGGTAATGGTTTCCAACTATAACTGGATTTTGATCTAGCAATCAATTTAGTGTTTGGATTCTCATCAATCTATTTTAGAATAGTTATATTTTTCTGATTATTCTCTGTACAGATGGCGTTCAGACAGAGCTATGCAAACTCTCAACAATTCTTGTTAATGCCTATTTAACTTTGGCCATTTCTTCTTAAACTTTCAGTTATTTCTTGTCTGAAAAATAATGAGAATGTTGATAAAACCACTTGTGATGGTGCATATTGATTTTTTACTTGACAGGATTGGGAGTCACCCGTGAGACAAGCTGTTAGGCACACCTGTGAGATATTGTTTTGATTATTATAACGGAAGTGGAAAGCCTTTCCCCATACATAAACAACAAATGTGGGTGGCATCCTCTATGGGCCAGGATGATATACCACATGAATATGAGAAAGCCAGTTGAGCATAAACGTTCATTTCTATCTGCTTTCTGAGTACAGATGGGATGTGATCAATCTACCTCTGTTCACAATACAATGAATTTTCAGCCCACAGCTATTTTTCCTTGTCTGCCATGATGGAGCCACTCCCTCTAATTACGAAGCAGATTAAGCCCTTTCTCCTTTAGGTTGCTTTTGTTAAGGAATTTGTATCACAGCAACAACAAACCAACACATTTCAAAATGCTGTGGTGGGGGATCTGTGAGGGGCAATATAAATATGTCTATTTTATTTTATGGAAGGAGAGGAAGGGAAATAGTTTTACTTTATGTGATGACAATAAATGCAGTAACTTAAAGTCACACCTGCCTGCAGTGCTCTACAGAAGGTCCCTTAACGGCCAAAGAAATGGAGGTCTCTCTTTCCTCCCGCCCCCCTCCCATCTTCTATTCTCTCCTCTTCCTCTCTGTCTCTGTCTCTTTCTGTGTGTTTTGCTAGATACCTCACTCTCTCTTGCTTTCTGCTTCCCTGGCTGACTTATATTCTGCTAGCTCTCTTATGCAGTCCAGGATAATGCTTCCCACAGTAGGCTTGCCTTCCCACATCAATTAACAGTCATGACAATCCCCTTGAGACAAGCTCAGAGGCGATCTGATCTGTGTAATTTATCATTCCATGCTCACTCGCCTTTCAGGTGGCTCTGAACTTGTTCAGACTGACAATTAGAGCCCCTCATAACTGGCTTAATAGTCGTTTATAATTTACTTTTTCAGGACAATTGTAAAGTGATGGGTTCAGAATAGGAGCCCCAGTGGTTTCCAAGGGTTTCCTTTGTTTTAGAAATAACAGTGCTCTTAGTAACTACCTAGTGACAGAGGCTTAGCACTTCTTACTTTAACTTCTTAAATTTTAGTCACAACAATTTTTATCAAAGTTGCAATTATCTCATTCATTTTTTAATAACAAAAGGTTAAGGTTTAAGGGTTTTCTCAATTAGTTTCAAGGTTAAAGGCAGATATGGTCCCCGGTTACTATGACAGAAACGTTTTGTCTTTTTTTCTTGCGAGTTCTCATTCGCTGTCTCTTCTCATTCTTTTGTGTCAAATACAGGATTCAAAGTTTTTCACGTGCTGATGATGTCCCATATGATCACTTCTATCTCAGCCCTTCCCTGTATATCTTATCAATTATTGAGCAGAAGTGAATAAAGACTGCATTGACTAATCACTATTCAATCAAGTTTTTACATCTCAGATGTTTCTCTTGACCTGGTGCCTTTCCTTGTAGACTCTGATGCTAAGAGAGTTCAGGCTTTTCTGTGGACCTAATGGTTTTGTCTCCCTGACATTCATGTTCAAAGCAAACTCTGCCATGGGATGGCATTTGGAACTGTGGACTTTGGGAAGTAATTAGGCCAGGAGGGTGATGTCCTCTGTGTAGGATAAGCGTCCTTACAAGGAGACAAAGAAAAAAAGAACTCACTCACTTTCTCTAGGCTCTTTGACCTAAAGGAAAATAGCAAGACAATCTTCCAATGCAAAGTGCGAATCAGAACCTCAGCAGATCCCAGATCTGTTAACATCCTGACCTTGAGCTTCCCAGCCTCCTAACCACAAGAAGCAGGTTTCTGTTAGGCCATCCAGTTAACGTAATATTTTACTGTAATTTATGAACAAAGGTACAGTGTCTATGATTCATCATTACACTAATGCTAGCTACTAATATTGCTATGTTACAGTATAGTTAAATGTTGATATTTATTATTGAAATACTTCTAAGCTATCAACACAAGAAAACCTATTTGTCTATAAATTAACTACTAAAAGGTCATCTCCTTCAGTAGAAATGTATTAAAATTTCAGTAAAGAAGTAAAATTTTAAAAAGGCAAAAACATCAAAAATGTCCCAAACAAAATGCTTAGCTGGTATTCTCTTCTATGTGTTTATTTAGTTTTGATAACAGGTATTATGATCCCTAACATTAAGCGCCTAGATAGGGAAAGTCACTTAAAAATCACATAGTTATGCAACAGAATTAGAGTTCTATTATCTTATTTCAAGATGGCAAGCAAAAGTTAGGTTTCTAAATTCCTGAAATCCCAAATACAAATAAGAGTAGAACATGACATTTCTCAGTAAAGAATTGTTGGCAAAGTAAAGTATGCTTTTAGATTTTAAATCAATGTTTACTTTTAGATTTTCAATTTACTCATCTGTTAAAATTAAAATACGTACATTATTTAATCTAACATCACTAGTTTTTATTTTTACTTGTGTGGGTGTGTATGTGTGTTTGTGAGAGTGTGTAGGATTTGAACGAGTCTGTAACAGAGAGAGAGGAAAGAACATAAAGTTGGGTGGCTGTGAAGGCCGTGATGATCTTAAAGGAACTTGAGGATGAAAAAAGATCAAAATGCTTTATATAAAAAAATTAAATGAAACTATGAAAATAAAAAGACATTATCAGTTTAATTACTTGTCTTTTGTCCTTATTTTTGCCTCTAAGCCATGTTATTTCATGATCTCCCGGTGTCTGTCTGACACACAAGTGAATGGACTGAACCTAACAGATAATTATGCTGCAATTCTCTCCATTTTGATTAAAGAAGGAAACTTCTCTGAAGATTTAGTGATTTTATATACTTAATTTT
This sequence comes from Phyllotis vaccarum, assembly GCA_033318265.1. Classification (NCBI taxonomy): domain Eukaryota; kingdom Metazoa; phylum Chordata; class Mammalia; order Rodentia; family Cricetidae; genus Phyllotis; species Phyllotis vaccarum. Next base: position 52,098,123 of record JARWLC010000006.1, read on the forward strand.
TTCAGGTCTTTCTGTCTATCTAAAACAATAATGCATATTATATTTTGCCCTAATTTAGCTGTAGTTCTTTTAAACACTTCTCATATAATCTTAAATTATATTACACAGATTTAGAGAATAAGGGTACAGAACACCCAGTTAAATTTTATTTTAGGTCAAAAGTAAGAATAAGAATACTTTTGATTCAGAATCCCCCCCCTTAATATCTGGGCATACTGTGTCTAAAAATTTTGTTATTTATCTGAAATTTAAACTTAATTGGATATTTTGTTTGCTGACTCTGAAATATAGGTATCAGGATTTGTAGGCATTGCTATAACATGTACTGATCAGAAGTATCAGTAACAAGACAACTCTTATCTATTACTCATTGAGATTTCCTCTAAAGAGAGCTGTCACATTACGTTTAGCTCTCTAAGGAGATCACACCGTAAGGAATGCATCTACAGTTTATGGTCTCTTCTCTTTGAAGTAATCCACAGGGTAGTTGAGAGAAAATAACAATTTTCTGTTTCATAGATGAAGTGTTACTAACAGTGTCTAGTTTACTCACTGTTACGTAGCTGAGAATCTCAGTCTAACTTTGAGGATATGCTTTATATGCTAAACATCATTCTTTTAAATTTGTTTTTGTTTTTACTGAAGTGTGTATGTGTGTATATGTGTGGTGTAGGGAATTGTGTTGTTTCATGGTAAATAATTGTCCCACCCAATGGTTTAATAAAAAGCACTGATGGGCCAAAGGCAGGCAGGAAGTGTGGGCGGGGCTATCAGACTAAGAAACTCTTGAGAACAGGAAGCAGAGAGCAGAATGCCAGAGAGAAACCAGAAGAAGCAGAGGACAACTATGCTGCTCTAAGGAAAGGTACCAAGCCGCATGGCTGAACAGGAAGAATCATGGGTTAGATGAAGGGTAGAGAGCTAGCAAGTGATATGCCTGGGCCTGAGGCCAATCAGCCTAAAACTATTGAAAGTGTCTGTGTGTCTCTGTGGTACTGCAGGACTGTGGGTCTGTGGGTCCTAAACCCGAAAGTCTGGGCCAGAAACCTCCTACTACGTGTGTGTGTGTGTGTGTGTGTGTGTGTGTGTGTTTTCAAGATTTCAGGTATTTACAAAGGATAGAACAGGAATTAATTATACTGGAACTGTAGTTACAAGTGTCTGTGAGTTTCCTGGTGCTGGAAAGTAAATTCTAGATGCTGGGAAACAAACTGACAGCAGCAAGTGCTATTGATTGTGATACCTCCAAAACGACAATTTAATTAAGGTTCTTGGTTATAAGTAATAACTCAACTGTAATTCAAGCATCAGGCATTTTGTTGATAGAGAACTGGAAGTTTAGAGAAGTGTCAAATTAGACCAGGCAATGGAAAACATTCAGTGACTCTCTAAAAAGCAAGAAAATGGATGTCAGGAAATGTATCTTATGTCTCAAATATGGCAACCACAGAGTCTACCTGCACTGCATTCTCTTTACCACAGAATACTTGGGAGTTAAATTCTGCAGGAAGGCAGAAAGTTGTCTTCTGGCCCTAGCCTGGATCAGTTTCCTCTTCTCTACATTTATTCTTAAACTCCTGGGGCTAGAATCATCTTCCTCATGTCTGTGTAATGAAGAAGAATTACTTTGTTATCTTATTACTTTAGAAATCAGGACAGGTATATGGATGCTTGATAGCAAAATAAAAAATAAATACATATTCATAGATATTTAAAGAAATAGTGGTATTTTATGGATTTACCTAACTTAGTTTGCAGCCTTCTTGGTAACAAAAAAATGACTCTGGAGAACAGAAAAAATAAAAGTGACCTTTTGAATTGAATGAACATTTTGTTAAGCCCTGAGATGTCATCTTTGACATTAGAACTAATCCACTGGAAGGATGCTTCTGTGTGGTTTCTATGTTCTGTGCCTTTAGTAACTTAATTTTCTTCTGCCCCCCAACCCCCAAAGCTTGCCTACTAAGGGGCTGAAACTAGGTTAAAGATGATACATATCATTTCACTTTGGGTTTATGGTTGCCAGTTTTCTGATTTTTTTCCCATTCATTTGAATAGTCACCATCACTCAGGTGTGAGATGATAGATGGATGATGAAGAATCAGAACAAGCTTTGCAGCTTATTACAGTTTTGAATAAAATTTCCTATGCATATTTCTACACAAGTATTAGCAGTTCTAAAAATGCATTTTCACAAAGGGATCTAATGAAGAAAACAGCCTTCAATGGTATAAATGAAGCCAGGAAATTAAATGCCTTTCCTAATTTCAAATAACTTTTCACTAACAGAATCAAGAAATATAAATCCAAATATAGCTCAGGAAATTACTTTGAGATTTGTGTCAATTAAGAACGCACACTTTTAGAAGCCTGATGTAGAAGCCTTATCTTTTTACTACATAGGCCTTTCATTCTGAGGACCCCAGAGTGACATTGTAAGCTTAGCTACCTCTGTTAGTATTTCTGGCTGGGAAACAACTAAACAGGCTGGTTACTATGACCAATCCTTTCCAAATTATGTTTTGGAAAACTGAAATAAATTATTAGCAGTATACTTTTCCACACGTATTTTATATTAATATGGCTTCTTAATATCTCCCATTGTCATGAACTTTAGATAAGATTTCTTCTTTTATTTTTTTGTAGACTTGGTATCTATTTCTATATTGTGTGTGCGTGTGTGTGTGCGTGTGTGTGTGTGTGTGTATGTGTGTGTGTGTGTGTAATTTTATAAAATGACAGGTGATGACTTTGATGAGTTGGGGCCAAGGGGCACAGGGCATGTGGAAAATCACTCACACCATGTGATCATGTGATAGTGCTCATGTAGAAAGTTCTATTCGGGGGAAGGAAAAGAGAAAGAGAGAAGAAAAAAAGAAAGAAAGAGACGGGGGGGGGCGATTCTTTAAAAAAGATGATTTGTCAGGACCCGGGGCAGACCAAGGTATTGCCTGCTTATTGGCCAGGTCTCCAAGAGGTGGATCTGAATGCAAACATTTCTCCCTTTTGATAACTCTAAAAGTGTAAGTTATGGATAGCAAGTAGGTGGGGCAATGAAGGCACTGTATTCTCAAGACTGCTTCCTGTTGACAAGGAATGAGTGGAGATGAGGAAAGGGAAGTCAGGGTCCCATGCAGTGGAAGCTGTGAGTGAAGAAGCATTCAGGTAGAGACCTCAGGCATATATTCCTTGCGGTAATTAAGAAGGCAGATTGTTAAGAGAAAAAATATATAGATTGTTATCATTAGTCCCGTGAGCAGAACTAGCCACAGGAAGAGTGATAACTGCCAGAAAGAGTGAGTGGAAGAGTGCCCCAGTTGTGCAGAAGAGGCAGGGGTGAATGAAAGAGACAGGAGAGCAGAACATCTAAGAAAGCCAGGTTCCAGTTGTTGGGTAGGTGTCCACTTGAGCCTAGAGAGGTGGTACCCAGCAGTGAAGTTCCAGGAGCTTGGGGAGATGGTACAACCAATTAAAGAATGATGTGTTCTTTGGAAGTACCTGAGCTATCACATCCGCTGTTTCTCTGGAGGTGGGAAATGCCTCTATTCATCCTGTGTCAACAAGCTAGGAGGTATCAGAGTTCTTATGTGTAGACACGTGGGTTAAGTTAACCTGTTAGTATTCATCCAGTTGGCATCCTTGGGGCTGGTACAAGGAGCTGGTATATCTCTGTGGATTTGGCCTTGACATGAGTCTAGCAGGCAGGGTGTACCTGTGCAGAAACCTGCAGGTGTCTGTCAAACAGCTGAAACAGATTTACATCTTGGTGTCATAGCAAAAGACTGTGAGGATTCCAAACCCTCTCTAATGTTGGGGCAGAGCAGGGGACTGTTAACTGGCAGATCAATCGGTGCTCTGGTCATCAAACATCATCAGACCTGAGAAGGATAAGTAAGTGCAAAGTGAGTTGTGTCTAGACTTAGTAGTATCTCTAAGTGAGGTCTGTAAATTTTACACAGAGAACTGGGAAGGCAGCTAAAGCCTTGGTTGCTGCTATGGAACTGACAAAGCTTAGCCGTCAAAGCGCATCAGCAACAGAGATCTGATAAGGATAAATTTTACCTGAGCTAGGGAATGAAAGTGATAGAGACTTACTTGCTGGTTACCTAGACAGCCGCCTGAGGGTTCTACATGGTCGTTGAGGGCAGAGGTGGCAGGCCATCAACAACATCAATCTTGAGCTGCCACACTGAGCCTGCCAGGCTCAGCAGATCTGATAGTTGTTGGGGAGGAACTTGTGGGGTAGGAACCAGCTTACTTTGTCTAGACAAAAGTGAGGCAATGGATTTCCCAGAGTCCTTTTGTCTGTGGTCTGAATAAGGCTGTGGCAGCAGTGAAAGTGAAAGGCAGTTTTGCTCAGTGGGTGGCATTGCCATTCTTGGAACAAGTTCAGAGTGGAGGTTCTTCTGTGCCCATCCATCTTTTTTGGAGGAAATAAGGGTATTGTCAGGAGTTGGTATGTTTCTCTATCATGAAAAGCTTTTTAATTTAACATTTAAAATGCCGTATTCTGCAGATCTCTGAGCATTTGAGGACTGTCTATTAGGTATGAACAACTGACTCTATCAGCTCTTATTCCCTAAAAGTCTTCAGTATGTTACAGCTTTAATGAACTTGTGGTCTAGATGGAGAGAATCATGTTATCTTATTAGCTTAATAGCCTATTTCCTGAAATGCTTTAAGAACATACGTGTTTTTGTTTGTTTGTTTTAAAAATGTCTCTAATTTTAAACCATACCTTGCCTTAGTTTGTTAGGTAGTTTTTAAATAAAACACTCTAAACCAAGTAGCTTATGAATAAAATATAATTACTTAACAATGTTCTGAAGTCTAAAAACTTTAAAAACGAAGGTACCAACAGATTCTGTGGCTACCTTCTTGACAGTGATTCAGTTCTGAGTCCCCCCCCCCCCTTTAATACAAAGATGCCACCTATGTGCACTCTGTCCTTATGACCTCATTATCTCCAAAATTCCTCATCCTCTAATGCTACCACCCTGGAGGCTCCTATTTCAAGATATGGGTATGAGGTGATACAAATTTTCAGTTTATAGCATTCCTTAAAACTGAGAAAATTCTCTACCCATAGAGTCTAGGACAAGTTTATTGGAACTATGATTTATGATGAGATGGAAACCTAGGGACCAAAGAATTGAGACAAAGGAGAAAAAGGGATAGCATGTTCTATTAGTTGCTTTTCTTGTGATAAAATATACCACAGAAACAACTTAAGGAAGGAGTGGTTTATTTTGACTTATAATTTAAGGGAAGTCTTGGTGGCTAGGGCCAGAAGTAGACCGGTCACATTATATCCTCAGTTAGGAATCAGGGAATGGTGAATATTTGTGTTTCAACACTTGTTATTTTTTTCATTCAGTTGTGGACCTGTTCCACAGAATAAAACTGTTCACACTTAAGATGGATCTTCATATTTCACTTGACCTAATACTCCTTTCAGGCATGGCCAGAGGTTTGTTTCTATGGGATTCTAAATCCTAGCAAGTTGGCAATAAAGGTTAACCATCACACAAACAATGCAAAATGAAGGGTTACCAGGCTGCTGCCATTTCACATCAAGCCAGAAGGGAACATGGCAGCTGTGTGAGTAGGCACCATTGTTGGATCTCCTCCAGAAAGACCACACACACACACACAAATCATACACATTCCATAGAAGAGAGGAAAGAATGGAAGCTATTCCCATGTCTTTCTCCTCTTTTGTTTTCTGTGAATTTAATTTAGCCCATTGAAAATTAATAATTTCCCATATTGCATGGAGCTCCAAAGGTAGTTCCTATGTAGATACCATCCCCAGCTCTATGATCTACCTTTCCTGGTGAAGTGGGATGACAAGGAATTGAACCTATGGTGCTGTTTGCTCTTCAGTCATGTAACATAGGCCAAGCAATGTGTTTCCCTTTCATTAGACTTTGTCTTCTCTTACTTGACAAGGCTGGGAAGAGTTAGTGGCAGAATGGAGTAGTTTAAAAAGTTCATTAGGTGGCCGAGGCTGGGGGAACTTCAAAGCACTTTTTTTGCCTGAGTTAATTTGAAATGTTAGAAAGAGAAATTTGCTTTATATTATTTATTCTTAAGATCATCTATATTGGGGGAATGAAACCTTTAAAATCCAGTGTTTCACGGTGAAACAAGTGGGTGTGGAAAGCAAATTGGCAAAATGGATCTGTGTGTGATTTGTATTCATATTTCTTCAAGATTAGATCTTTGTTTTTAACTCAATAGATTATTAGTGAGACATCATCATATCACCAATATGTATGCAGTACAGCAAAAAAAAATAATCACTAAAGCATTAGGAATAGCGTTGCTAATAGCATAGATTTATAGTTCCTTTTGTTGAGTAAAAATTCTTTACTAGAGTTTTCAGCTCATCACAATTTCAAAGTATAGCTAATTAATTCATACCATTAGTATATAAAAGTATGCTACTGCCATGCTTTCTTGCATAGATTTTGAGATGAAAACAGTCTCCCAAATTTCCATACTACAGGAAGGTTAGAGTATGAGTTGGTTAATCTTGCTACCATGGATGTCTTATGCTTTGATGTTGTGAGATGGGTGTTTCCTGATAAATTAAAGCCAGACATGAAACAAGAGGGGTCTTTTATGTTGAATTGTGGAGGTCATCATGCAGCCCTCAGGGCTTAGCACTATTACTGGTTTGCGGTTTACTGGATTAAGTATATCTGTTCTGTTCCCCTAACCTTTATCTGAACACTGTCCATGCAGGTGCTGCAGCTAAGGAATCAGAAAGTTAGCAGAGAACAAAGAAGTTGACTAAGGTCAGGTGTTGCTTGTGAGCTGCAGAGGTTACTCAAGGTCAAAAGGGCAACCCCCAGTTTATAGGCTTTCCCGGAGCTTCAATAAACGGCATTCTTGTTTCAAGAGTGACCTATGTCTCTGCCTCTCTCTTAAATCTCCAGGCCCTTGCTAGATAAAACTCATTCAGGTGATGCTGGCATCACATTAAATTATCTGTTCTTCATGAAGAATAAAGGTAAAACATAGGTCAAAGTTAGTGTCTTCAACAAAATCTCTTATGTGACCTCTGATTTCCTTGGGCCTGCAAGCCATGCCTGGACATGGAAACTGTATTCTTCTCATGGTTAGTTTCCCACTGTAAGCCTCTTCTTGAGCAGCATATTTCTCTTTGTATTGGACTTTGTCTGTTGCTTTGTACCTGCCAGTCTCTAACGTTGTCTCATAATTCTTGGACACTGATGACACTACCCATTGATCAATATCTAAGAGCCAATTTACAGTTCTTCAAGTTGGATTTTGGTTCACGAGCACTTGGAAGAAAGTGTTAACATGGTAGGAGGCATTACTCCCTGAGAGAGAAGAGTGGCATTATCTGAGCTGTAGAGCAGAGAGTCCAGTGCTAAAATTATCATTCTGAGGATACCAGTCTATTCATCCTTCATTCCACAAAATTTTATTGAGTTTTTACAAAATCCTGCACACCATGGTAATTGGGGTATAACAGATTTTAAAAAAGCATTCTTTTTCACTTGTATACTTTAATAAAGAATTTAATAATGAGCAAAGTAAACTAATATATATGTATTTGTAGTACATTAGTTCATGAGGAGTGATGAGGAACCAAGCAAAAGGCATAAAGTGTAGATTTTTTAGGAGTACCTGAGGGAGGTCTCATGAAAAAGGTATCCATTCAGGAGCAAATGCATATGCTGCATTGCTAAAGCTGATCCCTATGTTTGTATATTACAATAGCCTGTTTCTGTGGGTCCCATTTCTTGGGTCTCTGCCAATATGTAAAGGGTCTTGTGAGATCAAGCATATTTAAGCTTCATAAGGGTTCTCTCTAATCTGCAACTCATTACCTGTGGAACTGACTGAGTAATTTCACTATTTGAAGAAATTTTCCCAACTGTAAAATAGAGTTAATGGAGTCTTAGTATAACCACAGGGGATGTTAGAAAGCTCAGAAAAAATATGTACATAATAGTATTTATCACTGGACTGGGTACATAAAGCGTATTGGACACCTAACATCTAGAGAATATGCTCGTATGCTCTTTGGCTTTCCCTACCTAGTAAGATTTTACAAATATTCTTATATGCTCCTGTGGTTTTTCTCTGCCTATTTACATATTTACTTGTGTGTTTTATTCATTTATTTAATCACCAAGTTGATTTATATCTTCACCATCATATTTTAAAAGCAAAACATTAGTTATAACCCATTTACTTAGTAGGTATTTAGTATTTCCTGGATTATGTACAGTTTTGCCTCCACATTTTTAAACAAACTACTAGAAATCAGAATGCTGTAATTTAGCTGAGTTCTTTATTTTACTCAAGCATGAAAAATATAATTGGCCAACATATAGTCTTCATAGATATCCACATGTATATATTTATTTAAACTTTTGGCTATGAGTATGTGAGACAAACATAATTAAATTCATCTTTTAAATGGAGACAGAGACTCTGAAAGATTAGACAAATTGCCTAGTTACTTAGCTCACAGGGTAAAACTAAGATTCAGGCATAGATACGTGTATTTAAAAATTGATACCTTTCTGAGTGAATAAGGTTCATCTGCAGAAATGAATTATTCATAAAGTGGAGGTAGCACTCTTATCACTCAGTCTTGACCTAAAGGAAATTAATTACCAAAACAAAGCATAATATTTACAGATTTGTACCTGGCCTATTAAGGACTCAGAGTAGAGGAAATTGCTAAAGATAAGAGCAGACCCAAATTTGATGCTCAGCCTGAATCATCATCAGTAAGTTTAATAAGTACCAAACAAGCCAAAAGCATTTACTGAAGACTACTTAGAAAAGCAAATGACCTAATGCCACTGAGGGAGGGCTCTTTGCAAAATCACTCTCCAAAGTCTACCCTTCTTCAGTCCTGCAACTTCTCACAGGAGTTGGTGGTGTCTGGGAGCCTGGGGACAAAACTGTACTTCTTGCAATCAGCCAACTATGGCAAAAAGGCCATCCTCCTGTGGCAGCTGGTCTAGTACTGACTCCCACCGTGGAACCATCTGTACCCTAATCTTTAATGCCAACCTTGTCCTACTGAAGCCACTGGAGCTGGTGGCGACCTTGTAGAGTATACCTGGCTGATCTTGCTAATGTGGTCCTGATGCTGGATGAAGAAGGATGTTCTTCTGAAGTTGAGCTAGAGCAAAGAACACAAGAGCAAAATCAGCATTTTAAAATTAGCATAAGTATTTGTTAATTTGAGGCAAAGTCACACTACAGCTCAGGCTGGGATTTGAAAATCTTTCTGTGTGTTCTGATGGTAAGATTTGGGGATGATGCGCGTATGCCACCATTCTAATCCAAAGTAATGATTTCTGATGGGGCACATGCTTCCCTGCTAAACAAAACAAAACAATAAAAATTATTTCACTTGATTGTTGGCAAAGAGAAAAAATATTGCCTATTATCTTTCCCTTATGAGATTGGGTTGGTTAGGAATTATTAACATCAAGGGGTTTTTGTTTAATAAAAAGTTTCATCCAAGGCAATTGCTAAAAAAAAATATAGTTAGGCTTTTTCTCCTTAATTTGCTTTTATAGCTGCCTACATTTCAAACCCTCAAACTGGACTCTGAACTTGTAAATGAGTTAAAGTAAATTTAACAATGGGAGAAAGCAATTAATGTAAAGTCCACAAACTCTGTCAACAAATGTCTGTGTACTTTGGAAGAGATCATTCATAAAGATGCACTTTTAAATACAGAGGAAATTAGAACTAGCAATTATGCTGCTGTGAGGGACAAAACTGTGATTTCCATGCTCAAAAGAGAGAAACCATGAAAATCTGAAAAATAAGCTGAGTACAGCATTTGAAAAGTAGGCCTACTTATCCAAAAGCTGTCAAGGTTCTTGTCATAATGAAACAGAATAAATAATTTATGTCAGTGTTACATTGTGTGTATGCATGTGACCAGTAAGAACTCTGATTACAGGTCTTTCTTATGGAGGTGAACAAATGATGACACTGGATTTTTTTAAACAGTTCCGTAAAAATCCGGGAACTATTAGTACCTCTTTAGCAAATGAATTTTGGTTATCTTCAGAATGCATTTATCTCATCCTGTACCAATAACAAGCATGAGTTATGGAACCAGGGTAAGTTAGATTGAATCCCACTTCATACATGGCAACTATAAATAATATTATTGTTTTTGTTATAGTCAAGACTGACTTGTGTGTTTAACATAATTGAAAATGCCCATGTAACCAGGAGATGGCCATAGAAAGAAGGGCTGGGTAAGAGAGGTGGATATCTGAATAGTGAGGTCAGTTGTATCAGGCCTGCTTCTGATTGTGTTCAAAGATACCTATCAATGTGAGCCAACATAAAATTATAAATGTATCTAAACATGAGATTCTATTTTAATTTGTAACTTGAACTTGTAGATGTCAATGTTTTATAGCAATGTGAAAGGATTGGCTCATCTACCTTCGAACAATATTTTCTTGATAAGCAAAACAGAGACAGGGAACATGGATGCCTTTATTCTTCATCGGTCCCTTTAGCTTTTGGTTATTTAGTCTGGCCTGACTCTTAAAGGCCAATATCCGTGTCTTTTGTTTTTCACTCCAGTGATTATATCTGGTCATACTCTGCCCTGACATTTCCATGGTCTTGCCACAGTAGCTTTTTAAACTGATTGTTTTTGTTGTTTATTTTACATGCTATTATGTTGCCAGAGCTATAAGATGATTACTAATGGTTCTGATATCTTTCCTGTTGGGGTTTCTGGGCCAATAACATGCTTACACTATTACTGACTGATGTATATATATTTGCATTGGTCTAAAACAGAACTACCATCTACCATAGGAACTACACTGCCAAGGTCTGGGTACCTGAGAGGTTTCAAAAGATGTCTGAAGGAGGAACCTATGATTGAATGACAGTCAGAGTGAGCAGATTTCCCATGCTTAGAGTACACTCAGATATTGTTGAAGTTTATCTTTTGGACCAAAACACCCTTTTCCTCACTGGGGTTTTGCACTTTTCTTTTGTTAGGAAATATGATGCATAGGAAGTGGACAGGATAGAGTTCATTGGTTACTTTTATTCTCTAGAGTTACCTGACACATGTAGGAAGGAATTTCACACCACAAGTACTTGAACAGTGAGCACCACCTGCACACAACTCCTCTATTCATTTAGATTCTAAATGTTTTTTTCTAAATTAGCTTAATCATGCAACTTGTTTTTCAGTCAGAAAAAATATACTTGTGCTAGTCCCCTAGAGACACAAGGAACATATTCTTGTAGTCCATTCTATGTGTTCAAAACCACGCCACATACAGGATGTCAGGTAGTCATCCTATATCTATAATATCAGACTTTATTGTTCGGTCTTATAGATGCTTCTATTTGGTTTACAACCATGAATGTTGTGAACAGAGTTTTTAGACGCTCTACAGTTTCCCCGTTATTATTGCCTTAAATGACAGCGGTTTGTTGTAATTAACAAAATAACATTGAATAACTGGAATTTATGTTTTGATGAAATTCTTCTGGTTTTCGCCTATGCCCTTGTTCCATTTAGTAATTCCCATCGAGCATTTCCCAGCATCTCCCCTATCTGATCTTCCTAGACTATTTTTGATATGAGAGACTCTCAGACATTTTCTTTGTTTTAGGTTCTTAAGATCTGACAGTTTGAAAGGGTACTTATTGGTCAGCTGTTTTATAGATTTCCCTTTTGTTGGGATTTGTTTGATGTTTTCTCTAATGTTTACAATGGGATAATGGGTTTTGAGAACACCATAGACATAAAGTATCATTTTATCACATCTTATCAAGGGAACATGATGTGGACATAATTTGTCACTGATGATGTTACCTCAGTCACCTGGATGAGGTCACCTTACCAGGCAGTGTCCTCCAGCACAGCAGACTTTCTCACTCATTAACTTTTAATGAACATTTTTATATCCTGCTTAATTTCTAAAATAAACTAAGGTACCTCTCTTTGAGTCGTATGCAATATGTAAAGAGCAACAGGCAAGGGAAGTGGGCAAAGTGAAAAACCAGTGATGGAGAAAGGAAGCAGATGCAAAGAACATCCATAGATCCTCACAGGACATACTGTGCTGTCACAAAAAAAATAGAATGCATGGTCTAACTCTGAACTTCCTGAGAACCAAATAATAAAAAGAAAATCACTCCTTATGGAACTTGTGTTTGACTAGGAACTTCGGTTACATTTTGTGCTTGTTATTGTTTAATGGGCAGAATAATTGTTTGTCTCAGAATATTATTTATTTAATATTGTATTAGACATTTTAGAACTTTCCTACACATTTTCTATCTATCTAATAATCTATAGTTATTATATGTATATATCAATCTACCTACCATTGGTCTATCTATACTTTATGTAAGCTAAATATATTATAGCTAAGCAGTGTTTAGTATTATATTCATTATGAAATATATTGGATCTATTCATGTAACTACTTATTTTATATGTATGAGTGTTTTGCCTTCATGTATGTTTGTGCATCCTATGAATACCTGATACTCTTGGACACTAGAAGCCATCAGATTCCATGGAACTAGAATTACAGAGAACTGTAAGCTCCTATGTGGATGCTCTGAATCTAATTTGTGTCTTCCGGAAAAGCATCCAGTGTTCTTAACTGCTAAGATATTTCTCTAGGCCCCACACAACTACTTTTTAAAGTCTAATTTGCCTAAGATCAAATTTTGCCATGGTTTTAGGAATGAATAAATTGTTAGTTTTACACAACGCATATCAATATCAGTCCAGATTACAAAATTTTTAATAATGACAACCTAAGCTTCTGGGGATGTTTAAATTGTATATTCTAATATCAAAATCAATGATACAGTGAATGACCCGATGGCATATTTTCAAACAGTAGGCTTATATCAGTTTATGAAAAATAGATGCCTGAACTAGAATATATGATGATAGGAAATACTGTAAGTGAAAATACAATATCTCAAAGATTTATTCATGGATCCTAGTGCTTCTTTGGTATAACAGGGTAATGCTTGCACTAAAAAAACATTATTTATATCCATACTTTTCGTTGGGTGATATTTGTATGCAGACTAGTAGATTTTATACTGCAAATTGTTTCAGCAGAGGATACTTTAGCCTGAAGAGTATTTTGACTTGACAGTTCAAAGCAGCCTGGCCTCGGGGCCCAAACTATGAGTTACTAAAGATCTGCATTTGAAGACAGGACTATTATCTGCAGGATTCCCTTTACTTATTTGACCCAAATGAGTGTTCAGTACATGAGTACTCATCAGGTTATTGGATTTATTTCTATTGCAGTTACTCAAAACGGGTATTGGCTGACATGTCTGTGAATGGATGCATAAATTTAGCTTTTGACATTTTTCAGACTTATGAGTCATCCAAGTAAGAGCAGTGGCATATTAGCCCCACATGTGGGGAAGAGTGTAAAGGCAAAGGCTGAGACATACAGGATCACCTGATCACCTGGCACATTTTTGCCATCTAATAGGATATGTGGAAGTAAGTGCAACACATGTGTGTACTCACAGCAAATTAAGGCACAATATTTTTTCCTAATGTCTGAGGTTTATCCAAATATGAACACATGAATCTTTCATTAATGCCTTTTCAAGGGGTTAGAGAAGGAATGTGTAAGAGGCAGTTCAGTTTTAGAAATACTAAAACATAGAGTGGAGGATTCAAGGAGGCTAATTATGTTGTTGAAACCTTTGGAAGTTTGGTATTTTATTTTTGAATTATTAAATTAAAACTTTAAGGATTTTATGGCCTTTCATGGTACAAAGCAATTTTCTCAGGGACATATTACCCTTGAACAAACAGATCTTGAGGTTTGAGCTGTAAGAGGTGAAAAGCTTAATTTCTGACTCTCAGGGGAAGTAGCGGTGCCCCTAAGACCTTGCCCAGTAATCACCCATCCTTGGTTAATTCAGCATCAGGCACAAGGGGCACAGATGTAAAGAGCTTCAGATACTTATTGTAAGGATGACTCCCAAGGGCATGTACGCGCATCATGGTCTATTTGTGCTAAATGTATGAAAAAAACTGGTGCCAGATATGCAGTTTGCTTAATGATGGAATAAAGACCACTTAAATTAATGGATATTTGAAACCCATCCTTCCAACACAATTACTGGAGCAAGAGATGTTAATTCTTCCCCATTATTTGGCTTCCCCTCTCCACCTCCCAACAGGCTACTCCATTGACTCCTGATGGCAACTGTCTGCTTTGTTTCTAGTGAACTCAATTCATCAGGTGGCTATGTTTCTAAGCTCTTAGCACCTCACGTATAACACTTCAATTAAAGTGAGAACAGTAATTACTTAAAGTGACAAACACAGGAATGCTAATTAACTAAAAAGTTCATTTAAGGGCACTTAAACTAGAGTCCTGCAAAGTAAAGGGGTCATGGTTTAATGTATTTTCTTGACTTGCTTTGTAAAACATAATTTTTCATTGTAATAATGCCCAAAGAGCCAAAATGTGTTGCATTAACAAAGAATTAATGACTCTTAGTTACTGAGGAGATCCCATTTATTTTTTTTAATTCACAATGTCTATAACATTCATGACAGAGGGTAAAGCTAATTATTTTAGATTTTATCTTTGTTACTTATCACTATATCAAATTATAAATGTATCAAGTATTGATGTCCAATCTAGGAAGCTAAACCTTAACATATTAAAATTTTTTCTTTAATATCCCTATCATCTACAGCTCAGATATATAAACATATACACACATATATGCATACATTTTCATTTTCACTAGAATAATATATTTGTTGTCACATACACCTGGATAGCGTGAAATCATCTCTGAAATATTAAAGATTTAGACTTTTTAAAGAGAGGGCTTCTATTTAGTTATATAGTGCAAATAAGAACATAACTCACCAATGAACAAGTACTCAAGAATGAAAATAAATGTTGTATACTCTTTGCCAAAAGGAATCATAGAATATGCTTTACTCTTAGTTGACACAATATTTTGACATAATCTGTAAGTATAAGCATGAAAATGCACAACAGAGAGTACATTAAGGTGAATTAATTAAAGGTGTTAATGACATATTTTTATATTATAAGTAAGTTGAGATTGCCTTTTCATAAATATTTTGGTGCCTGGCATATGATAGGTGTTTGGCATGTACCTACTGACTGAATTAGAACTGTGCCTTAAGAATTCAGACAATAGAAATGGGAAAGGCTGTTGCCAATGGAAATAAACTCTAGGCATCTATGTGTGAAAACAGACTGCTCTATGGAAGTGACAGGCGCTCCAAGTGGTTATTTCCATTATCAAAATTATGACTAATGGACATTTGTTAGTTTCAAGTAGGTAGACCTTTTCAGTACTTCTTTTTCAACTCACAGACCCAAACTTCTCTTCCATCAGCATCATGGACTCAGCTGTAGCACTCCAAATAATATATTTAAGTATTAGCATTTAGTGTTTCAAGATACAACTGCATTTGGAGGTAGTGTTTTAGACAAATAATTAAATTTAAACAACAATGTGGGTCGGGTCTCTCTTAATCTAATTTGACTAGTTTACTTATAAGAAGAGAAAATTAAGATGCACAAAAACACTATAAAGACCAGTTGAAGATACACTGAGAAAAAAGGTAACTAGTAGCCAGAAAAAAGAACCTTGAGAGGAACTAGTGCTGCAGATAACTTGGTCTTGACTTTGCAATCTTTAGAACTAATGAACCTAAAATAAACCCCTGTAATGAAGTCACCTACTTTGCCTCAGTTTGCTTTGGTAAACCTAGCAAACTAAAATGATTGGCGACCTACTCTCATTTCTTACTGTTCTCTCTCCCTATTTATGATTTTCTTATTGGATTTTTGCTTTTTATTTAAAAATGTGTGTGTGTGCATGCACATGCATTCACAACATACTCTATACAATTTTACAGCTTTCTGAAGCTGCTACACTCTTGTCTTCTTTTCTTTAACTAAACACAGTATATAACAGGGTCCATTATTCACATCCAAACCTTTAAGTAGCATCAGTAATCATGATTATGGTTTAAAACATTGGAATGTCTATATTTTTATTTCTATGATAATTTTGACCACAAACTTTTGATTTAGGAACTCTGAAATGGTACATTTAGTAGATAGCCTTTCCTTCTTGGGGACTGTGACTTTATTAGCTATTCTTTAGACTGTGGCTCTCTCTTCCTCGGCTTCTGTCATGCTCTCTAACAATTCACTCATCTTCTGTCATTCCTAAGTGATCTCATTCTGACTCTGTGTGGGAGATTATATGTTGATATTGCATTATTATTCAGGATTTCAGTGTGGGATCTCTTCTTTCTGTGATGTTCTTTGCAGCTCTTAGTGATCTAGCGACTTCCTGTGACTTTACAGTTATTTACATTTTCAAAAATAATAACCTGCATCTCTAGAATAATTTCCAGTGACAGACCTTTGTTCCTGTCTTCTTCTTATAAAGCTATTTGAATATGTACCAGGACAGCTTCTCTGTATGCTTTTTCTGTTTCTCTAAAATCCTCTTATTCTGAAAAAGTCATTCTCCTCTACACATCCAATCTATTTCTTTTTATCTAGAAACTGTATATGACCTTTTTCATAGTATGAGTTTCTGACCCAGCCTAGCCCCACAATCTGGACCAGCCCTGAAGCAGCTTAACCCCTCAAAAATGATTCAGACACTTATATTAATTACCTGCTGTTTGAGCTATGGCTAGGGCTTATTGATAGATAACTTGCTCATCTTAACTCAAACCATTTTTATTAATCTATCTTGCCACATGGCCTATGGCTTACTTGAATTTTTTAGCATATGGCTCTTTTAGCGGCTGGATTGTGTCTCTCATGAATCCATTCTCCTTCCCTGTATCTATGCTTGGATATTTTTGTTTGTTTCTAACATGCCTTGCCATAGGCCAAAACAGTCTCCTTATTAACTAATGACATTTACAGCATACAGCAAGACATCCCACACCACACACTGCAAATTATCATTAGATAAGACTTTTCCCCAAATTGAGTGACCAAAGTAACAATTATAGCATCTTTCTAATTAAATAAACACAAAAGAATAGTTCTTATTGTGTGCAAATAAAATAGAGTTATACCATGCCACTTTGATCATTCTTCCATTTGCAATTTACTAAGTATCCCTAGTTGGTCTCAGAATCATCATTTCCCTGTCTTAACATCTCTAGTATAAAATACTGGCATTAAAGGCCTACACTTAACTCAGGAATTATTAACAGAAGATTAAATCTACTTTGACCATAATCGAGCAGTGACATTTCAATGAGAGAACCAGATATGGGCCTAACAAATAATCCTTCATCTGTGATGCATGCAGACTGTCCTTTTGTGTTGTTTTGAGTACATGAAAAGAATCAGAGTTTGAGACATTCATAATTAAATGTTTGAATATAATTCTATGAGTTAAATTCCAAAGACAAAGATATACCATCCTATATTTTATACGATATAATTTCAAGTTCTTATCCTCATAATTACCATCTACTTGGGTGAGGCCCTAAGATCAGATCAGATTAACATATTATAGTTGATTCTCCAGATAGTTGGGAATGGAAGCTGTCTGTAGTCATTTAAGAAGTCTGTCCCAGGAAGTATGCAAATATGAACTATAGGGATAGAAATGAGATAAGTTGAAAAGATTAGAAACATAAACATAGTGGGAGTCAGATCAACTGATAGTTTTCTAGAATCAAAATGTTGTGGGAAAGTTTTGAAAACCAGGTTGCATGCCTGTTTTTGTTCATTTACAGATTATACCTTAACACAGAACTCACTCTGAGAATAAATCGTTGATTATCTAAAGCACAGCAGGAAAAAGGACATATTTGTAAAAGGCCTGAGAGCACCCTCTTCACACTCAACAAACTTAACACTATTGCCTTCTAGTCTAATCCTTTTGTTCTGAGTGAACGTTCCTCTTGTGGAAATCTACTGTGTATCACTATACACTGGCTGCCCAAATTGAAATGTGATTCAAATTGAACATCCTCCTGCCCTCTATCTCCATATATGGAGACTAGATTTTAGAATTTGTACTGTTTTCTTTATTCACTTAGCCTTGATTTATGGCCTTATCATAGTTCATCAATGGACTATTTTACATTAGACATATACCTCAAATTAACCCTTTATGAGCCTTCAAAATGGCAGTTCAAAATGTTTAAGTATTAATGTAGTGCTTTCCCAACACTAGGAGATTTTACTGTAAAAATAGAAAAAGCAAGAACACATGTATCCCTTGTAGTTAGATCTTGGATTCTTGGCCTCTCAAGTGCACACCTTTATCAAAACCAAAGGAAATGTCATGTTATTGTACAATGTACTCATGCTCATCCATATGGAACAGAGTCATGCTTGTTCCTTCATTCCTTTGAGTTTCTCATACCTATGCAGAAACTTTATGCCCTTACATTTCAATTTTATGACACCACTATCAAATCATAGAAACAGCAATCTCTAATTCTTAGAATGTAGGAGATACTGCATCGACTCATTTGAACTTTTGGATGTCTATCCAAAATTGTGCCTTGCTGTAGGACATTGCTCTTGCACATTATATTGTCACTTGTTTTGGTTTAATAAAACACTGATTGGCCAGTAAGCCAGGCAGAAAATGGAGGTGGGAAAACAAGACTGGGAGAATTCTGGGAAGGGAAAAGACAGAGAAGCAATTGCCAGCCAGATACAGAGAACGCAAGAAGAAAATGCTGGACTGAGAAAACGTACTAAACCATGTGGCTCTAAACATAGACAAGAATTATGTGTTAACTTAGATGTAAGAGCTAGATAGTAGTAATATGCTTGAGCTACTGGCCCAGCAGTTACTATAATATTAAGCCTCCAAGTCAATTATTTGGGAAGCAGCTGCTGGGTATTTGAGAATTTCTGGCAGGACAGAACCTTCTGACTACAGTGTCTCCACTCAAGGAACTATATTCTGACAGACTCTGACTCATGTGTAGCCCTTACTGGTAATAATAACAATGCTGTGTTTTATGATGATTCAACAAGGTATTATAGAGCAGTGCATTAATAGTGCCGCCTCTGTTCTGAGAACATATCCAATAATGCATTCCTCCTACTGCAGAGTGGGAAGCTTTTAAGTGCTTCTTATATAACTAAAGTGATTACGCAAGTTTACTTGTTAAATGGATTATTTTTTTAAAACTAAAAAAGAACCTTTCAAATGTCTTAGTATCTAATTTTCTGTGAATATCTAAATATTGTACTTTGACAAATACAGTATCTAGTATATAGTGTATCTAAAATTCTATATTCAATGTCCTCAGATTTTAGTGATTGCGTGTATGTATATGTATGTAATTTTTTGTAAAATAACTTTTAGTCTACAATTGTACCAACTAGTAAAGCTGAGAAAGCTCTTGTTGCAATAGAAGAAACTTGTTTTCATCAAATAAAATGAATGTGTACATATAAGTATATCCTGTGTATATATGCAGATATATTTCCTCTAGAGATTTTTATCTTTTAAGCATTTGTTTTCATTTTTCCTGGAAAGAAACAGCACTCATCAGCCTCACCTTCTAGTGGAAACTTTTTCAGTGTGGCTATATCTATCTTCTACTGTTTTGAAGGAGGGCCCTTTGAATGCTGTCCTTATACGCATGAATTTAGGGTCGTCTATCTATTTTTTCAGCTATGAAGAGAGAGCATTGTAGGAAAAGGCCTAGGAAAATTTGAAGATCAAATGGGGACTGATGTGATCAAAGCACAATATATACATTATGAAATTCACAAAGAGTAGAAAAAAATACTAGTTGTATGAATTTTATGACATTTGTAACATAACAAATCTAGTGTTTGTAATTTTTTTTTACTTTTGAGATTGTAATATAATTGCATAATTTCCTCCTCCCCTTTCTTCCTTTAAATTCCTCTGTATTTTTCAAACTCATGGCCTCTTTATTTTATTGTTATTTATGGATATATGTACATGTAAATACACATATTTCTAAATATAACCTGCTCAGTCTAAGTAAAGTTACTTGTATGTATGTTCTTAGTGCTGACCATTTAGTATCAGATAACCAGTTTGTATACTCTTCCTGAGAAGACTAGTTGCAATATGTAGTAATTAACATTAGTATGTGTGTGTGTATTTATAGATATGTCTATATATGTGAATATATACAGATACATATTATCTTTCCTCTAGAAGAAATTTTTATCTTTCAAGCCCATATTCTTACTTGTCCTGGGAAGAAAAAAATCACTTTATGTTGGAGTATATGATAAAATTCTATGAACTAGTGTCAATCTATTCTTTGAATCAGTTGCCTGTCCTTATTAGGCATGCATACCACACCAAAGGCTCCTGCTCTTCATCAATATGTTCACACTGAGAAACAGCTAGCCTTAAGCAAGTATTTGAAATTCTTTTACCTGAAACCATTCCTGGAGAGATATCTACTCTAGTATTAGAAGAATGCAATATAACTAAAATTAGTAGAATTTAATACTTGTTTATTTTCAAAATATCTTGGAAATGGCTCATGACTTTATATGGACAGGGAGGTTAATGGAATACAGTGGACCTTTTCTCCATGGTTCTGGGGAAGATGTATCTCACTTTCTTCACTGAATAATCTTGTGTCCTGCTACAGTTATACAAGAGACAGAGATACCTGCCACTAAGAAAGATTTAGATTCATTTTTCATTTCAAGCAGGTTAGCTGTTCGGTAATACTTGGGGATCTGCAAAGACCTAATGTATATGTAACACACTTCCTCTGTCCATTTACTAGTTGATGGGAACTTAAGGCATTTCCTTAAGTTATCATAAGTAAGTGCTGTGATAAATATGGGTCTGTGACATTCTGTAATGGCCCAAAATGGATTAAGACATCTGCTTATTCTTGCCTTTGTATAAACTTCTTCTAGGAAAGGATACTGCCCCAAATCGCAAAAATAGCATCAAGTTTTGTTACTTTGTGTTCACAAAAGTCTTAGAAATAAAAAATTAAAACTCAAGAATTTTGATGGATACACATCACTGGCTGGAAAAAAAATGGAAGAAGGAACAGACAAAACTGGCTAAGAATATGGTTAATATGTCAGGTTAAGGAGCAGAATCAACCTTAGGTATCCAGGAACACAAGTGTTTGTGGGCCATCAAAAATAAAAAGCTTAAGAGATGTTTGAGAACCATGCTGTGGTTTGGGGTGCACTGTGGTGACATGTTCATATTGGTTCTTTCTGTAACTCTAAACAGCTGAACCTGGCACTGGGGAGTCTCCAGAAGTGTTTTATGGAAGGGAGTGGCACAAAGGCTGGTAGAATCCTAACCTGGAAATTACTGTGTAAACAAAGACTTCATCAGAGAGGAATTTTTTCATCAATAGCAACCTCATTTCTTCATAAAGCATCAATATCTTCTTCCTTTAATATGATATAATCTTGTAACTATATAGTACATTATACTTTCCTAAGGTATCCTACATTGTTCCATTTTATTCTTATAAAATCTCTGTAGGGAGAGACAGATAGAATTGCTATTACCACCACCACTGAATCCAAGGTATGGCCTAAATTTTCTTCATCTGTTGGATGTAAGAATATTGGGTTCTTCAATGGTCAAGTGATCTTATAGCCTAAGATTTCACGTTTTGTGGATATTCATTTGATGTATTATGCCACATTCCAATTTCTGTGTACCTTTAAATATCCCAGTACTAAGGGTGGGTGAGATAAGCTAGGACACTGATTAAAAGCATTTGGTACACAAACATGAGAACTTGAATTCATGTCTAGGTGGTCATGATATGGTTGTAATCATCCCACTGATGATGAAGGAGATGATGGAATCTCTAGCATTTGCTGGCCTCCAGTCTTATTTCATAGAAGATTCTGGCTTTAGACATAAAGCTGAGAGTGATATCATAGGTCAGTCATTTTCCAACACACACACACACACACACACACACACACACACACACACACACACTCACACGCATACACACACTCACACGCATACACACATCAAAGTGCTATGTTTATTCCCTTGCCTCCCTAACTACCCTAGAGACACATGGCTGAAATAATTTACTAGTTATCCCAGCTTCTCATTTCAATAACAAAATATTAGAGATAAAAGATATATTCAGAAGACCAGGAATTGTATTTCCAACTAACATTTCATTTTTAATCTAGGTTTGAGTTTGTTAATATTGCAACAGTGGTGGGTTTCTAGGTATAAACTTTGTTTCATTTTCCTTTTTGGTTGAATGGTCAGCTTCTGGAGATCCACCTTGAATAAGTGATTGCAGAACTTCCACCATTATTAAGCTGGTGCAAGTCTGCAAAGGAAAAATAAACTATGTTGCCCTGGGTAGCTCTGTTTGTGAGAAACAATCACTGGCTTGCAAACGGAAGATTGAGACTGAACAGCAAACACTTATTCAGAATTCTAATTGTCTTCCTAAAACATCACCTTAAATGCATTTGGACACATTAAACGCTTCTCCATTTTTTTTTTTTTCTTCCCGAGGAAGTTTATTTCTGTGTGGTAGTTATCATATAGCAATACACATTGAATTATGGGGCTGCTCACTCAGCCAGTTGTTGGTGTGTGAAATGGAACACCTGTTAGTCAAGAAATCCCTGGGATACAAAATTGTTCAGCCAAGCAGACTTCCTTAAGCAGACGGAGGGCCTTCAGAACATTCCCGCTGAATTATGCAAGATGTTCTGGCTTACGGTCATTAAAGGCAGTGATAAAGCAGCTGTCGCCGAGGAGGATGTTGTCAAATATCGATGCGAAGACTAGAAATCGCTACCCTGACACCATTTATCTCATCACTGCGATATTTTCGCTAGTATTTCTCTTATAAATCTTCCTTTTGATAAGATTATAATTGCCTGATAAAATATTTGCTCCGGGCATCACCTTGATGTAGAATTATAAAACAAACGAGTAAAAAGTGCAATGCATGCCTATGCACTGCCGATTTTAGATTGAGTTTCCCAAGAAAATGCTTTAAAGTGATGCCACGGTAGCTTTTTTTGTTGCTGTTGCTTTTGTTCCGTCTGCAAATGTGGTTGAGTTGCTTCTTTTAAAGTAGTCTTTTCATTTCTAGTCTGCTTCCCAAAGCAAACTGGTTTGAACTGGGTAATACAGGGCCTGGGGTAATGAATAGTGTAAAGGTGAACATCTTTGAAATGTGCTAATGGCCTCAGTCTGGGATCTCAAGGATTATTTGTGTTTGCTCTGAGAATGTTGGGGAAGGGAAATGCTTCAAGAGAGTCCCATTCCCCAGCTGTGAGGCATGCTAGGGACTTTGGGACATGCCGGGGATGGGGTAGTGTGCTCAATAAATAACAACTTAGGTTGACAGTGGTGGAGCAAATATTTGGACATCCCTGAGGTGCTAATCACACACAGAGGTAAATGTTTATTGAGGCAATAGAAAATAGAAGCCTATGCAAGGAGCAAGGTACAGTATCATAAGGAGATCTGAAGATTATATGCTATTTCCATATCAAATGGCCATGCTCTGTCTCTAACAGATGCCAGCAATGGATTTGAGCATGTTTGTTAAGCTAACTGGTAGGAGAGGGGCCTTGAAGGGTTGGAGTTGAAGGCCCCATGGAGGGCAGGGTAGGTGGTGGTCACCACAGGTGGGAGGGGAAGGGTGTTACATGAAAAGTTTTGTTAAGTTGGGGAGAGAAGGGGTAAGAAAGAGAAAAAAGGCAGGGATTGAGAGAAAGAAGGGGGAAAGGAGAGAGGAGGTGTGCACGACCTCATAGAAAGAGAGAGAGTAAAGGTGGGAGGATCTTTCCTTAAAAGTGACCTTAGGTAGGATGGCTTTGTCAAGGCACAGATGGAGACTTGTGCCTGGTGGTTGCTGCAAATTTAGTGCCTCAGTTCAATTGCTTTGATTTGGGGAATATTAAAGAGTTGAGAAACAAGATTTTATTGCAAACACATGGAAAGCTTGTTTAGTGGTGAAGTCTGGTATTTAAATTTAGCATCGTTAGGGCTTTTCTATTCCATATCTATTTTCATAAAAATTTCAGTAAAAATTATGTGCTTAATGTTCAGGAACAATTCTTAATCCAATGGGGAATGGTATTTAATGCACTATGTACATGTACCTTACTATTTTTCAAAAAGATGTCCAATTTTGTGTTATTACACATATAATAATGTCAAAAGTTTCACAAAAAGATCAAGACATTAAACAAATCTGCAGAGTCATTTAAAGGAGTCAGGTCAAATGATATCGAATTATGATATGATGGTTTGTGATACATTCTTTGTAAATTTAAAGTTATGTTTTCCTTCCTTCAAACAATTACGTGACAGCAAAATAAAATCAATCAACCAAAAAATGATTATGTATTTTGTATTTCACAGGCATCTTTTAAATGTGTTCCAAATTCTTGTATGAATGCTATTTATACCATTTCTTTCTTAATTTTGTGGGTGGTCTAAATACTCCAAAGCTATTAGTGAGCAGCTAAGGATGCCTTGAGCAAATGTGTGAAGAGCTGATGAAGTACTGAGTGAATATGTTTTGTTTGACAAGGGCATTGTTAAGGAAAAAAATGCCTCAGAATCATAACAATGGTGAAAGCTTTCTTTTATGGATTAGGCTTAGAATTGTCAAATATTTCCTCTATTCTGTAGCCACTTGGTTCCAAATAAACACACAAAGGCTTCTATTAATTACACATTGTTTGCTTAATGGCTCAGGCTTCTTGACAGCTAGTTCTTGCATCTTAACTCAGCCCACTTCTATTAATCTATGTTTTGCCGTGTGGATTGAAGCCTACCTGTGTAACATTATGGCTCGCTCCCCCATCAGGTGGCAGCATCTTCCTCCCTCAGTTTTTCTTCTTTCTCTCTTTCTCTCTTAGATTTTCTGCCTAGTTGTAAGCTGTCTTACCATACACAAAACAGTTTCTTTGTTAACCAATTGTAGGAACATATATTCACAGGATACAGAAAGACTTCCCAGAACAGTAGTTTATGAGTGAATGTTAATAGTATGTGCAGAAACTAGAAAATACCTCCTCTGGACTTATTGCAAACTTAAATTTCTCCCCTACAGAGACATTCTACCCAGACCAGATAATCCCTTTCCCCTGTGCTGTACAAAAACAAACCAATACCCTTGAGGTTCAAGTTGCTATTTAGTTGGTGTTGCTCCAACAGAGTAAATACACCTCACTTGATCCAGCTTTTCTATATACGTGTCTGTTCTTTCTTCCTTCTCTCACTCTATCATTTAGGTTTCTAGGACCAAGCCACAGTGGACCTAGCAATATTAAGTAATCTGTGCAAAGTCACAAGTTTATTAGTGAGAAGATGGATACTTCTTTCATAGCAGTGGCTATAACGAACATACAAGACTCTCAAGAGTATATCTAAGATGTTACACATAAAACAAGTTACTGTAAAAACTCCTTGAAAAGCATCTATGGAAAAGTTGAGACAAAGAACAATAAAAATGAGAAATTATCATAAATTCTTCTTGTAAACACCAGGCTGGCAAGATGTCAACAGAATCCCTAAAAAAGAAAGACTTAGTGGTTAAACCCCAGAGAAAATGATTTGGATTATAGACACATAACACTAAAAAATTTGAAGTTATCTATTTTGCATAATTGGTTTATTCTTTATCGTGGGTATGAATTAGTTATTTTTATCCTAAAACTACATATTAAAAGTTTTAGTGAAATATTACCCTGAAGTGCTTTGGCAAACAGTAAAAATGCCACCTATATCTAAATAACTAAAATAAGATATTCATGGGAGAGTTCTTCATGGTTTGAATTCTCTGGAAAACAGAGCCTAGGGTAGCATTATTTGCTATTGTATGACTAAAGAATGGAATACCTAAGCTGACAGAAGTGAAGGAATATGAGATGAGATATGGGAGGAGGAAAAGTAATTGGAAGATATAGCCAATTGGATGATCTTAGAGTTCCCCCTCAAGAAGTCTCTTCTGAGGGAAAGAAGTATGTAGCTCCCATTTCTACCTTGTCAGGCTTTTATCTCACTGGGTATTCATTCACTTAGAGAAGTTATGGGTTGAGTTCATTATTTAAACCAAATGAACCTACACAATTTTATTTTATAAAATCCAGAAATAAATATTGTAGATGTATGCTCTTATTAGATCCTTTATGTTCTTTTATTTTCCTTATTTTTATGTTTTTATTTTTTAAAGTTTTCCACTGAACTGGAATCATTTCATCAGATGCAGAAAAGGCCTTTGGCAAAATCCAATGCCTCTTCATTCAAAAAGGCAATCTACAGCAAGCCAAAGCCAAACATCAAATTAAATGGAGAGAAAAATTAAAACAATGCCACTAAAATCAAGAATTAAACAAGATTGTCTATTTTCTCCATATCTATTTATTATAGTTCTTGGAGCTTTATCTAGAGCAATAAGACAATTTAAAGAATTCAATAAGATACAAATTAAAAAGAAAGAATTCAAAATATTTTTATTAGCCGATGATATAATAGTATACTTAAGTGACCCCAAAAATTCTACCAGGGAACTTCTTCAGGTGATAAACACCTTTAGTAATGTGGCAGGATACATGATTAATACAAAAAAAAAAAATCAGTAGACTCCTATATACAAATGATAAGCAGGTTGAGAAATCAGTGAAACAATACCCTTTATACTAAACACAAGTAATACAAATGTCTTGGGGTAATTCTATGACAAGAACTTTAAATCTTTGAAGAAATAAACTGAAAAGGATATCAGAACATGTAATTACTCTCTCATGATCATAGATCAGTCAGATTAAGAAGGTAAAAATGGACATTTTACCAAAAGCTATCTACAGATTCATTGCAACCCACACAACAAAATTCCAATGGAATTCTTCACATGTCTTGAAAGGAAAATTTTTAGCTTCGTATGGAAAAATGATAGCAAAGGCAATCCTGAATAATAAGAAAACTGCTATAGGTATTATCATCCTGATTTTACACTGTACTGCAGAAATATAGTAATAAAAATAGCATGGTATTGACAAAAAAACCCCATAAACATTGACCAGTGAAATAAAATTGAAGACACAGGCATAAATCCACAAGCCAATGAGCACCTGATATTTTATAAAGAAGTCAGAAAAACACACTGAAAAAAAAATAAAATCAAAAACAACATCTTCAACAAATTGTACTAGTCAAACTGAATATCTGTGTGATGAAGACTGCAAATGTATCTATACTTATCACCCTGCACAAAAACCATGTCCATGTGGATCGAATGACCTCAAGATAAAACCAGGTTAACCTAATAGGAGATAAAAGTGAGGAATAGCCTTTAATGCGTTTGGTAGAGGAAGTCACTTTCTGTGTGATAATACATGCACTAAGATCAACATTTTAAAAAATGGAAGCTCATGAAACTGAAAATCTTCTGCAAGAAAAAGGATGCTGTCGATAGGACAAAACATCAGTCTATAGAATGGAAAAGGATTTTCATCAACTTTACATTTAATAAAGGGTTAATATCCAAAATATATAAGAAATTTAGGAAACTACATACTTAAAAAGACACACAAATAGTCCAAATTAAAAATGGGATGCAGATATAAACAGAGAATTCTCAATATAGGAAACTCAAATGGCTGAGAAACATTTATAGGTCCCAAATCCTTAATTGTCAGGGAAATGCACCACAAAACTACTTTTATATCCCACCTTATACCTCTCATAATGTCTAAGATCAATAAAACACATGACAGCTCATACTGGCAAGAGTGAGTTGAATGTGGAGAAAGGGAAATACTCTTCCATTGCTGGTAGGTGTACAAACTTATACAGCAACTATGGAGATCACTATTATGGTTCCTCAGACAATTGGAAATTGATCTACCTCAAAACTCAGATATACCATTCCTGGACTTATACCCAAAGGATACTACATGCAACCACAAGGGCACTTGCTCAACTGTGTTCATTCTGGCTTTATTCATAATAGACAGAAACTGAAAACAACCTAGATGTCCCTCAGCCAAAGAATGGGTAAAGAAAATGTGCATATCTACACAACGGGATATTTTCTTAGTGGTTTAGGTAAACAGGAGGAACTTGGAAAAAAAAATCCTGAGTGAGGTAACTGAGACCTAGAGAGACAAATCTGGTATATATTTACTTATAAGTGGATACTGGCTCTTAAGTAAATGATAACCAAGCTACAATCTATAGACCCAGAGAAGTTAGATAAAGAGAAGGGCTCTGGGGGGATACATGAATCCCCTGGGGAAGGGGAACTAGAACGTTAATTTTGGTGGGTGGATTTGGATGCAGGTGTGGATGGGAGTGAGTGGGATCGGCCGGGAGGATGTTATGGAGATTACAGGAGAGATGGGTGGGATTTCAGAGCATTTGGGGGGCTAGTGTGTAGACCTAGTACAGCAGAACTCTGGAATCTATGAGGGTAATCATAGTAAGGACTTCAAAAGTGGGAGATTTAATCTCAACTAGATATCCCTTTTAGGCAGGTAAGACTCTCAGTGGTGGGACTGGATTACATTCCATTGAGTTGTTGGCCTAGGGGAGTCCCATTGAGATCTCTAAACAACCAAGCTGATGTTAGGATGGAGGATAGCTCTTGACAAACTGACAGAGGAGCCCCTTTGCTGAAGACGGCATTCATACAGCTAATTTAATATAGAGAGATTGAGCTGGTGCCTAGAACCCTCATTCCTACCTTTTAGTCTCTTTGGTGCAGAAAGATATTCTGCAGGCTACCAAAGAAATGTGGACATCACCACAGTAACAAAACCTTTGACCTACAATCTGTCCTGCCTGCAAGATGTGCTGGGCAGTGATGGCACAGAACTTGTGGGAGTGGCCAAC
Source organism: Phyllotis vaccarum (assembly GCA_033318265.1). Lineage (NCBI taxonomy): Eukaryota > Metazoa > Chordata > Mammalia > Rodentia > Cricetidae > Phyllotis > Phyllotis vaccarum. The sequence continues at coordinate 52,127,055 of JARWLC010000006.1, forward strand.
CAGTTTCTGGTGCAAAACCCATAGTCAGACATTATTTGAAAATAGTCTAGATTGTAGGTCACCATAGGGTCCCTTATCATGTAGATCAGGAAATTTCAAAAAAGAGTGAAAGGAAAGAATATAGGAGACCGAGGGGATGGAGGACACTAAGAGAACGTGGCTCCCTAAATCAACTCAGCAGAATGCATATAGTCTCGCAGAGACTGAAGAGAGGCAAGCCCAAGGCCCGAAAGGTTCTCCACCAAATCCCCTACATATCTGTTTTGACGGTTAGTTTGGTTCTTTTGTGCAACTTCTGACTGGAAGGTGTGTGTCTTTGCCTGCCCTTAGGACTCTTTCCCCGTGTTGGGTTGCCTTTTCCAGGCTCAGTGTGAGGGCTTTTGCCTTGTCATATTGTGTTTTGTTTGTTGTGTTGGGTGGTTGTCTCTTGGAGACCTGCTATTTTCTGATAAGAGGGGAGAAGGAAACTGGAAGAGTAGGGGAAGGTGAGACTGTGGTCTGGGTGTATTGTATGAGAGAAGAATCTATTTTTAGAAAAACAACAAAGAAAGAAAGAAAGAAAGAAAGAAAGAAAGAAAGAAAGAAAGAAAGAAAGAAAGAAAGAAAGAAAGAAAGAAAGAAAGAAAGAAAGAAAGAAAGAAAAGAAAAGAAAGAAAGAAAGAAAGAGAATTCCATGCCTCTCAAATTGACAGCCTTTTTCGTGGATTACATTTGTTTTGTGTATGCATGTGTATGCGTGTGTGTGTTTGTGCGCGCGCGCGAGCGCACGTTCACACATATGTACAAAAATACCACCTACTGAATCTGTTTCTGTTTGTTTCCAGACTGACAACTCTGCATGAGACAACCAGGAAAGGCATTCATTCTTGTGTGAGACTAATTCTTTTTTCAAGAGTCACTTGAAACTGCCTGTAGTTCTTTGTCTAAAGGTGACACATTATGAAAACTTTCCACATTAATGTGTCATATTACTGCTATTGCTTATGTTGACACTTCTAAGAAAGACTGGTTCATGGCACACTTCCTGTTATTCTTGCACTTAACTTCATTTTCTGTCTTATTTCATGATGAACCATATATGTAGGTGCTATGTTACTGATTTTTCAATTTGGCCTGGTCTTCTCACAATCTGTTGATCTTTGCATGGTGTCCAGTGGTGATTTTCCCTAATGGTTTCCATTTCCTGTAAGTAGAAGTTTTTTGATAGTGGTGGTAGCTACACTTATTAGTATAAGGATATAATCACAAAATAACTGACAAAAAATGTTGGTATGTTTGTGGAGAAAAAAAACACTTATTCCCTGTTGCTAGAAATGCAAATTGCTACAGCCGTTCTGGAAATCAGTATGGAGAATCCTCAGGAAACTAAAAATAAACCTGTGTTATGACCTAGCTACAACATTTCTTGGCCTATCATATGCCAAAAGGATTCCACATTGTGCTTCACAAATAGCAATGCTCATATTCCCAAAACAATATAGATTACAACATAGCCCTTGGTTGCATCTCGGGAGTTGAAGGTAAGCTATTGTTGAAGTCATGACACACTTAGTACTTGAATGACTGGAACTGGATCTAGACTGAAAATGTCTTTCTTTCTTGTGGTCTAGATTTCATGGCTCCAGAAATATTCATGAAGCTGACAAAATAGGGGAGCAATTAAGCTTTCTACCCAGTTAAAACACCCACAAACCAAGACAATTACCCATTATGCCAAGATATTCATGAATATCTTGTGGCATTCACATGTTAGTCGTGACTACCAGCTGTCTAATTGGATTTAGAGCCCACTCAACAGGACAGTCATGCATGGTTTTGAAAACCTAGTCAGATTTCTGGTGCTGAGATCACAGGCACTAAAAAAGAATTTTGTACTATCATTTTGCTACAGTAGCAAAATTACTATTTCTTAAATGTTTTTAATTCCTTTCATTGCATTTTTGTAATTTTTCCCATCAATTTTCTTAACATGACACAATGATTGTTAAGTATAAAAACACATAAAGTGTATTTCACTATAGAAAAGAGCTATGAGTAGTAACTAATGTTATCTGTTGCACGAATAAAGGAAACTCAGAGCCAGATAATCAGGGAAAGGCTGAGATATCAAAGAGAGGAAACACCACAGTCAAATCTCACCCAACTGTCTTCCAGCTTCCTCAGCCTCATTCCTTGTGGCTTCTACTTTCTGCTCTGTCTTTCTATGCCTTAAATCACCTCTTCACCCAGTTGTTTCACATCCAGGTTGAGATTAAAGGCCTGGCCCCACCACTGCCTGCCTGGGAGCCTGGAACTCCAACTAAACTGGCCTCAAACTCAGATTTCCTGGGATTAAGGGTTTACGTCACCACTCCTGAATATCACCTGTGCTGGGGCTAAAGGTGTAAATCACCACTCTCTGACCTTCCTGCATTGACTGTGGGTAGATCTCTCTGATACAGTCATGAATTTGAGAGGAACATGTGAGAAATTCTCAAAAAATACGTTATGTGACTCTGATGACTTAATATTGATTGCCAAGTTGATTAGATAGATGATTAGAAGGTATCGCCACCGACTGTGTGCAAGGGCGTTATCACAAAGAATTAAATTAACTAAGAAGAGAAGACTTATTATGGATTTGGATGTGATACTTCATAAACTGAGAAATGGAGTGGAATAAAAAGAGGAAAGGAGAAATTCATCCAGGATCTCTCTGTGCTGTTTGGCTAACCTGATGCTTGCTATTCACCATCTTCCTTTTCCCATTATATATAAACCAAAGGGAGTCACCAGTATACCCATCATCATTTTATGATGTACAGTAGCATAGATCTAACTAAATGCATCTGCAAGCCACATCTTCTTTTGTCTTACAATGAGTATTAAACTAGTGTGCCACTGTAAGGGGACAGACACTTTTACTTGCAGCTTCTCACACAGGCAGATGAATGAGTCCATGCATGGCACGCCGCACCACTTCCTCTCTGAAGTTATTACACTCAGAACCACTATTTACTTATCATTCCAATCACCTCACATCAGCCATTTTGGAATTATCGATGGTCCTTATATCTAGAAGCTGATATAATTTTTCAGCCTAGTTAATCTTAACCTTACTTCTGTTTCAGGTACTCAGTATGAATTGCTTCTTCTGATCTGTAAGTACAATAAATAACCTTGAGACTAATGTTGGTCTTGCCAGGCCTACATAATGATGAACTTGTTAAAAATTGAAAAATATATGCAGAGGACCATGATCAGACCCCTACAGGCTTTCTGATTTCTGGCTGAGTAGCTTGGTATTCTTGATTCCTAATGGTGAGGGGGGTCACTGACTCTTTTGCCTACTTGTAGACATTTTTCCTCCTACTGAGTTGCCTCATCCAGTCCTGATCTGATACTTTGTGCCTGGTCTTTTAGTAGCATATTGTGTTGTTTGGTTAGTGTCCCTGGGATGCCTGCTCTCTTCTGAGAGGAGATAGAAGAAGGATGGATTAGAGGAGAGAGGATAGCGTGGGCTGGGAAGACAGGAGAGAGGGGAGCCTGTGGTTGGGATATAGCATATGAGTGAAGAATAAAAAAAAGTTAAAAACCTACTGAAATCACAAAAAAAAGTATAGACAGGTTGAATTTCCAGTCCCTACTGTGGTACTGGAATTGTAGTAAATGTTCTATCTATATTTCTGCCTCTTCATTTATCTGTCTGACTATTCATCTTGAATGAACGGGTGACTGGATAAAATATGATAATTGATGCCAATTTAGGGATATATTTAATACCTTGCTATAATGCACTTCCTGTGCTTCATTTTGATCATTAAAGGATTTTGCAGAAGATAACTTATTTGACAACAAATCTTTTTCTTTCTTCTCAATTATATATTTTCAACATTTTAATTTACTTGCAAGAAAGAAATAGTCCTTGTTTCATAGTTAGTAACTTATTTCCTTTTTCATAGCATGATTACTTTGTTGTTTGACAAAACAGTTGGTTGAGAATAAAATATATTTCATGCTGACATCATTCCAAGTTCTACTTGCTATGATTATACATAAATATAATTAAATAGAGCTTCAACTATCTTGTGAGATGTCATAGTTGTGGGTGATTTACATGTACGACTATTCTAGGAGATGACAGGAGGCAAGGGCAGTCTATTTTGGATGTCTGAGCTGGCAACACTCACTTCTCTGCTGGTCACACCTGCCATATGTTGGCTCCTTTTTTCTTCCAACTGTTTTCCTCCCTGAGAATGACTTCAAGGCAGGAGACATCACTTCCCACTTCTGGATCTGAGAAGGGTTAGTATTTGCACACCAAGCACTTTGCTTTATACTAAAGGATCTCAATGTGTATTTTAATCTCAGTGTCTTTTCTTGGGGTAGTTGAAATATGCATCAGTAAAACCACTTTCTCCCAGTGCTAAAAAGAAAAACTTTTTACTCTCAAATCTATCACTGATGTCTCTAGCTCCTAAGAAAGATTGGCAAAAGTTGAGAGGGAGATTGGGGATTTTTTTGGAAGATAAAATATGATCTCCAAGACTATATTGTAAACAAAAATGTGAATTCTGCTGGATGTACTGGCACATTGAATTCATATATATTGGGCAATACTCAGAATAGAGCAAAACAGAGAGACATATTAAAGGAGCTTTCATCACATTGATCACGTTTTTGAATTTAAACATTGCCGAAGTTTGAATTTCCCCCAAGCTAGAAATGAGCAGTTTAGATGTAGATTAAGATAGTTCATAGATTTCTTAAAATAATTTTCATTAATCTTTTTCATTATAACTTTCACTTTCTCATTATGCCTTTTAAAAACGTTCCTTCTGCTTGATATAGGAATAAGTATTTTCAAACTCTTTAAAGACTTAGCACTTGTAAACAATTAAAGGAAACCATTGTAAGGCAAAATGGCTTACAAAACATGAGTCACATTTACACTTCTAATGTTGAAATTATGAACACTGATGTCAAGAGCCACCAAATCAGGCATTTTGAGCCTTCCTATGTAAAGACTGTATCAAGGGAATTGCACATTTAGTGCTGCTTCTATCTGTGTCTTAGAACCATGCCTCCAGATGAAATATGTCCATCATCTCAGATAATAATCAGTAACAATACATGGTGGGATTAATTATCTTGGAATTTAACAAAAATGCCTATGAGATTCCAGGAGTGAACTGACAAGTCTCAGTTTCCAAATAATGTATCATTTGACAAGAAAGCCAGATAAAAAGAAATTCAAGTTGAGAAAGGGATATTCTAAAAGCAAAAAAATACCCCGCCACAGAAAATGTAAATACACTGTGTTTTAAATTCAGGGATTTCGCTCTTAATCTCCAGCCATACAAAGGGGCCTGTTTAGAATATTTACTTACCTTATCAATCTTACCAAGATTTTGTTGATAATAGTAAGAAAGATGAGAGAAATTCAATTGAAAAGATTAAATGTAAACTATATATGAAAAACAAACACAGAAAAATTTAACAGCCAGAAATTAAGTCCGCATTTAAAGACCACATATGTTTCTTCATTTTTATTTTCCCCACAGACACCTTTCACATTGCTTTATATAAGCATTGAGACAAAACTATTTTGGATCACTTTGAAGAGGTTGAAAATACAGAAAGGAACAATAATTAATAAATTAGGAAACTAGAGAAATTTGTGTTTAAATTGGATTCTGTTGCAGACATTCTGACATTTGGAAACAGACACAGAGTAAAAGAAGGTATTCTTAATTTCAGTATTTCCCTTAGAATGAATAATGATCTCAATATTTTATTCAACTCTCTGGATCAGACCTAACCTTTCTGCAATGGCATGGTTTGTGAGCACTGCTTTGCTATACTCTATAGTCAATGACCTCAGCATTTGGGGAGCATGTGGGTTTGTTCCAGAGAGTAAGTTCTTGCCTGGATGAAAAACTGAACCGTAATATAGTGCCTTACCTCTCACAGTTGAAGGCTTAAGCCTCAATACTGCTTCTTTAGGAAAAAAAAAATCACCAAATTATGTCATTGTACTTTCTAGAAAGGTCACTTGTGATTTATATTAAATAAGGGAAAATGTTCTCTGAATACAGGGCATTGGCCTACTTTTGGTAAACTTATCTAATACGATGATGAGTTTCTTAGCCAGATGTATGTTTACTGTTTGAATACCCTGAGGCTCTTCTCAGTGCTCTAAATAGCTGAAGAGATTTTAATAAAGACCTTTCCAGGCAGAATCATTCACATTACAGCTAGAAAAACACCTAGAACTTCTATTTGAAAGTTGATTTATTTTAACACTCTCTTTTTATCAGCCAACCTTGCTTTTCGAATACATTGCGTATCATCAGGTTTGTAGCTGGGTTGGGGCTTACCTTTCACCTTTGGTAGTGTGCAACCTTCCTTCTAGTACCATGAACACTGGGTGGAGGCTTTCTAGGTAGCCACCAGTCTGCTTCTCCATCTTCAGTGAGTTAGGTAGATGTTGTCTTCAGCACAGAGCCTTATTATCTATCTGTGGGGAACAAACAATAGTTTTGGCTACAGTGTGGATTGTTTGGAAGTTTCCATGGAGCCTATTTCACCAACAGTTTAATTAAATATAACCCATTTCTGGTACTGGAGGTTTCATTTGATAATGACATATTCTTAGTTGGGACTTTGTTTTCCCCATTATTTGATGATTCCACTTAGATTTCTTTCATATGTGTATCTCTTAAGAAGCTGCTATGGTAGTAGGTTTTTCTCAGTGGCTCTTAGTTTAGCTGTCTGTCTCCATATTCATTACCTTCCCTTCCCTTTTATTTCTCTCTCTCTCTCTCTCTCTCTCTCTCTCTCTCTCTCTCTCTCTTTCAGATATAGTCTTCCTTCTCCATAGCTCCATATGTAGCCAGAGGTTTCTGACCTGCCCGAGGTTCAGACTTGTAGTCCTGTGGCTGCTTAGCCCCCAAATAATGACTCAGACACTTATATTAATTACAAACTGTTTGGCTTATGGCTTAGGATCAGTATCAGCTATCTCTTTAAATTTAACTTAATCCATTTCTATTAATCTGTGTCTTGCCACTTGACTAGTGGCTTTACCTGTGTTCCATTACATCTTGTTCTCTTGGGCAGTAGCTCATAGTCTCTGTCAGATGCCGCCCTCCTCCCCTTTTGTCTATGCTTGGATTTCTCTCCTGCCTATAAGCTGCTCTGCCATAGGCCAAAAATAGTTAATTTATCATCCAGTGGTAAATCACAGTATACGGAAAGACATCCCACATTACATATAGTTCAGACCTATTCTATTTCTTCTTCTTGGGGTGTTCTTTCCCACCACCACTAGTCCTTTACTCTATACCTCAACTCTTTGAGTATATGGATTTATAACTTGCGTATCAAGTTTAACAGATAACATCCTGGACAAATTGGAGAGAGTGAGAGACCTTAGAATACTTAGTCCTAAATAAGATATCCACATCAAATCCCTCCTTTCAGGGTACAAGGAACTTTGAAGAAGAGGATGCAGAAAGATTTTAAGAGCCAACATGGAAGACACACGTATGAACTCACAGAGAATGTGACAATATACAAAATACTTGGACAGATCTGAACCAGATGGGGTCTTAGAACTGAGAGGGGAAGTGGATACAAACCCCCATCCCCAACTTAGAAGCTATCTCCAATTGAGAACTTTGAAAGCTTCTTGAAAAAAAAAAAAATGTTTTCTCCAAGGGAGTCTCACAAGGTTTGCAAACCACACTTAAGGGCAGACCCCATGCCCAGAAGTAAATGGCCAACACAATGGCATTTTTTGAGGGCTTTTTCACAAGACTTTGTTACTGTTTTTGCTTTTTGTTTGTTTGGTTTTGTTCGGGGAGGGGGGATTGTATTTATGTTTTCGTTGCTTTTTTTTAAAGGGTCTCATATTGCTTTGCTGAAGCTTTTTTTTAAGTAGAGTTTTTTGTTGTTTTCACATATTATTGTGATTTTGTCTTTTTTTTTGGCTGCCTGTGTATGCAAATTTGTGTCTCTGTGTCTATATATGTTTCTTGTTTCTTTGGCTCTTTTTTTCTGTCCATTTATTTCCTCTGACTCAGGAGTTCTGTTTTTATTTTATTATTATTATTATTATTATTATTACTATTATTATTAATGTCTGTTTTTTTCTTAATGAGAGGGAGAGAGCAATTAAAAGATTTGGATTTAGGTAGGTAGGAGGTGAAAAGGATCTGGGAAGAATTGGGGGAGGGGAACCATACTCATAACATATTGTATGAAAAATTATTTTCAATGAAAAATTTTCAAATCCAATTAAATGGTATTTCACATAAAGCATAAATTTTATCCAGTGGAGCTGACAAAATTGGCATGTGAGGAAGATGAGTTCTTTCTTTGTTTGGAATTACAGTTCTATAATAACATCTATTGGTTGGGCCATTCTACTTCTGATGAGTATATTTTTTGCCATACATTAACTTAGGCAAAAACTGATACCATATCAAGAATGCACTTATAGTTTATCACAACTTCTGTGTACATTTTGGGAAGGCCATTTCAAGTCATTGATAATAAATACTAACAAACACACAAATAATGTCTATGAATTTGCTGTATTTGCAAAGTGACAAACCACTAACTCAACATTTTTCTCATATATGAGATACAATATAAATAAAGTTATCTTCTGATAACTTTGAAGAGTTTAGCGGCTTCAACCTTCTCAGGGTAGTTTCCTAGGGATTAAGAAATGTTATAAAAGTTCCCCCAAAGGAGTGTTGCTTCTGCTACATGTGACTGTAGCAACTGTCTTTTACTGTTTCTCTCTAAAGTACTGATGCTTTCTCAAGCACAGTCAGTTTTACTGTATGATTAACAGGTTTCATACTTGACTAATACTGGACTGCTGTCTCTAAGGTAACTGGCTGAATGATCCAAGCTTAAAAGGGAAAATGATTAGGTTGGAACCATTTCTTATGTCTTTATGGTCCCAGAGTTTGAGCTATGGTGGTATTACAGCTATTAAACATCCTACAGACAAACTACCAGCCACAGGCCTATCTATTAACAGCCAGAAAGTGTCCGAAGAGCTACAGAAAGCAGCCAGGAACCAGGATTGAAGGAAGAACCAAGGCTATGAGAGTGGAGGGTTACGAAGAATAAAGAGTACGGTTAGGACAGGGCCCAGTTACTGAAAGCACCTGCGAAGTACTAGCCCCTGCTCTGTAGGTGCTTCAGCATTACTCTAAACTCAGAGCTGAAATGGTAACAGTCAGGTTCTGGGCCACGTTTTTAAGAACACAGCTGGATTACCTAGAATTAAGAGTCTTGACACTGTGACTCGAGAGCTTTGATGTCAAGAGAGTTACAGTCTGCCTATTCATAGTTGTCATCCAAATAGAGCAAAGCATGCTTAGCCAATGATAATGGATTGCAACTTTCCTAAATTTTCAGTGATTTCAACCTGCTTCACTAAGAAAGTAGTTTTAGAACATTCTAAAGGTTACTGTTATTTACCAGTAAGTATGTATTTATTCACTGGTCTCAATTCTAAGCAAAATTTATATATAAAATCTAGTAATGAAAGATCACCAAAATATATGTTGAATGCCTACTGAGATTTTCTACAGTGAGCAGAGTTGTAGAAAGCATGGTACCACCATTAGAAATGTGTTACTAATAATAGCAACAATACCCAAATCATCAGATGAATTCAGAATGTCATTAGTTGAATTGTCATGAGAGACAGGAAAGGAATTTGAAATCACCAGATAACCTGGACTGGAAAATGATCCCTAAGCAGGTCATGAGTCTATCTTATTTAGTGATATTTGCAATTACAGCTTTTCAAAACAGAAAAAAAGATCCCATTCTTATTGTGTTGAAGCTCTATTCATACCTGCAAGTATAGAGGCATAAATTAAGTGCATTGTTTTTTTCATTTGAATCTTGGAATTCACAAATAATTTGAGCATCCAAAATGTTTAAGTTTGACAGCATATGCTAAAAGCAATCTGAAAGGTTTGTGTGTGTGTGTGTGTGTGTGTGTGTGTGTATTGTTGTTGTTGTTTACATGAGTCAGGGGAGGAGTGTATGTACCTGAAAACATGCTTGCCTAGGCACAGAAAGTATGTGGAGTGTCTTCCTCTATAATTTGCACGTATTTCCTTTATGAAGGTTTTCTTGCTGAACCTGCAGCTCACAATTTGACTGGGCTGACTGACTAGTGAATCCTTAGGATCAAGCTGCTTCCATTCCCTTAGACGGAGACTATAGAGGCTTTTACATATATGTTGTGGATCTGAAGCTCAAGCTTGAGTAGCAATAGCTCGTAGTCACTGATTCATTTCAGCCAAGGGGGCTGCATTCTAATTCTATACATTGTTTCCCATATTCACAGCAAGGCTCTAGGCTAAAAAAAAGTCTTTGGGAACATTAGGCATTAAATAATGTGCCAAGGAATAATTATCATCAATTAAAATTCTTCTGGGTTAGTTTTGAAAAATTATTACAATGAATAAAATTGTGATACCTGAAGAATAAGTGCAAAGATATTGATGAAGAGTTATATGTATATCTTCTAAATTTTCCTACTTTAACATTAATATGTTAAGGAAATTTGATAGTCTTCCATTAAAGGCCAGTTAAGAGTTTCATGTGTTAGAGGAAACAGAATTTTAGAGTAACTAAATTTCTTCTATTGAGTTATTGGAAGGATAAAAGTTTCAGTGCATAAGGACCTAGTGAACAAAAATATCTTGAGAATGAGGCTGAGTATGAACTGGGATTGTCATGGCATGGCATGGAGGTGGAGTATAGAGAGTGGATGGCTTGTCAGTGGGGCTGAGTGCAGAATGAGGCTTTCATGGTAATGAAGCCGGGAGGGCAATATGCTGTCAGAACAATCACAATAAGTGTGGAGTAGGATTTTTCTGGATTTTGCCATGTCCAAACAAATTTCTTGTGGGTAACATGGGTAGTGGACAAATCCTCTTTTTCAGCAAATGAAAAAGCCTAGATCTATGTTTTAATATGAGGGTGTTGTCACTGGCAATTTTGAGAGGATGGCTTTGTTTGGTATATCTCTATTATGTATTTCCTGTTGGTCAGCAATGGTAACTGTTCAGGACAAGATGAGAAAAAAAAAATCTCACTATATTCAAGTGACTTGAGGAACAAGTTTAGATTCTCCCGAGTTTAAAATTAATTGGTTAAAATATTTTACCCTTATATTTCTGGATGTGAGCCTAGTCTTTAATGGCTGAGCCATCTTGCCAGCCCTAAAGATGCTCAATCATACCACAGGACACTTGCTCAACTGTGCTCATAACAGCTTTATTTGTGATAGCCAGAACTTGGAAACTCCCTAGATGCCACTCAACTTTGGAACAGATAAAGAAAATGTGGTACATTTTCAATGAAATATTGTTTAGCTGTTGAGAGACAGAGAGAGAGAGAGAGAGAGAGAGAGAGAGAGAGAGAGAGAGAGAGACAGAGAGAGAGAGAGAGAGAGAGAGAGAGAGAGAGAGAGAGAGAGGGAGAGGGAGAGGGAGAGGGAGAGGGAGAGGGAGAGGGAGAGGGAGAGGGAGAGGGAGAGGGAAAGAGAGAGAGAATGGAGAATGCCAGGAAATTTGAAGGATGGAACTAGGAAAAAAATCATCCCAAGTAGGGTAACTGAAACTAAGAAAGACAAACATGGCATGTACTCATTCATAGGTGTATATTAGCTGTGAAATAATGGTTACTATACTACAGTCCATAGACCCAGAGAGACTATGTAACAAGAAGGGTTCATGGGCCATGTGCTGGATTTCCCTGGAAAGGGGAAATAGAAAAGATTTCGTGAGTGTACTGAGGGTAGATATGTGTGTGTATAGGAACATTAGTAATGTAGGCCTTGGCTCAGAGGAGGAAGAGTAGTTTCAGGGTCAGGTAAAAACCTGGCACCAGGGAATCACTCAGGAATCTACAAGGGTGATCCCAGCTAAGATTCCTAGTAGCAGATTCTAGCCTCAACTGGCCAGCTCCTGTGAATAGATTGGTACCTAGCCCAATTGTCATTAGAGAGGCTTCAACCAGCAACTGATAGAAATATATGTTAAATCATAGCCAAAATTAGATAATGTTTCAGGAATCCTGCAAAAGGGGATGGGGTATGTAGGAGATAGTGCAGTCAAAGACACCACAAGAAAACTCAGAATCATCTAACCTGGGCTCAAAGGGCTCAGAGAGACTGAACCAGCAACCTGGGAGCCTGCATGGTCTGACCTGGGTACTCTGCATGTATGTTATAGTTGGTCCTCTGGTAGCTTTCTCTGACACTTTTACTGGCTTTGGGGACCCCAATCCTCATACTGTCTTGCCTTACCCACACATAATACATGGGGATGTGTTAGTCTTACTGCAACTTGATAAACCATGTTTTTTTGATCTGTTCTTTCCTAAACAGAAACAGATCCAAGGGTGGGACCAGAGGGAATGGGTAGGGGAGAGGGTCTGAGAGGAAGGTGGGGGGGTAACTACAGATGGGATGTAATAAATAAATAATTTTATTTAAAAATTATCTCTACTATTTCCAGTCTTTCTGGCCTGTTGACTAGTTGTTGTTAAAGAGGATGCTGGAAATAAAATGATTAAAATGCTTTAATCACATAATTTCCATGATTGATAAGACTCTTTTCTCCTCTCTCCTCTCTTTTGTCTCCTGTTATCGCTCCCTCCTCTCCTTGTCCTGATTTCTTCTCTCCATTCTCCCATCTCCACTCCCCTTCTCCCCTTCCCTTTTCCTATCCCCCCTTTTATTCCCTGTTGCTTCTGTTTCACTAGAGAACCTTGACCAGAAGGCTTGCAGTTGTATAAGATCATCTGTGTGGGGTATATATACAGCCTCACCTCTTTAATGTCAGGTCATCTGGACACAGCAGTTTTCAGGGTGTACTGTTCCTTAGGGCAGCATGGTGATGTAATGATTTTCCGGACTCTGAATTTCTAGGTCATGGGCATCTTTCTTCCAGGCAACCTAAGATTTTTTTCAACACTCTTTTTTATAACTCACTTATAAGCAATGGCTGTAGAGTAACACATCTCAAGATCACCTAGGAGGTGGATATTGTTGGAATACAGCAATCAGAAAAATGAAGAATTCCCTTAAGTTTTGGAGCCTTGATGGTGAATAGAATATGTTTGTTTTTTTCTCCTATCATCTGGCTCATAATTTTTATGACAACAAAAGTAACTTCTGGATGAGAAAAGGAGTATTTAAAACTATGACAAGGTTTGACATGGTTGGAACAAATTAGAAATCATGGAGGTTTTATGAATCATTGATGTCACCTTCCATAGGACAGTTTCTATGGTGACTTTGTAATGATTCCCAAGACCACCTTGAGAGGTGGCCACCTCACTTCTGCTGATATAATGCATCTTAACTTTGCAAGTCCTTCTGTATTATTCACTCACTAACTCCTCAAACATTTATCAAGCCTAGCTAATAACTCAAGACCACAAAGAAGCAGCATATAAAAGAAACAGAGGAATAAAATAGCTATTCATTCAGAGTTCACCACTATCTAAAAACTGCATTTGCTCAAATACATACATCAAAACAGAGTGTCACTGAGCAATGTTTTAAACAGACTGCTTCTTTTTAGGTAGTGAACTCAAGAGCATTAAGGTAAATGCTAGCTTGGAATTTGAAACAAGGTGAACTTAAATTACTAGTGGTAAACTTGGAGAAATATCTTACCTCTCTAAACTAGAGAATGGACATAATCATTATTTCTACCTCATGAAGTGAGGATGAGAAAGATAATCAAAAGAATAAATAAAACACCCACATAACATGCTAAATATAATGAGTAATTCATACACAGTTATTAGTTTGTTAGTGAATTATTTCTTCAAGAATTTTAAATAGAAATGTACATTTATTAAATGTTTACTATATCTCATGTAGTATATGAAAACACATTATGAATATAATGCAATCAAAATAGAGGTACAATTTATACTGCCCTCCAAAGGATCTGAGATGTCACCAGATTTTCTTTTTATCCTAAATATAAAATGGAGTACAATACCAGGCATGATAGCTCATACCTGTAATCTAAGCACTTGGGAGGTAGAGGAAGGTGAATCTCTGGGAGTTCAAGGCCAGCCTGGTCTACATAGTGAATCCCAAGACAGCCAGGGCTATAGAGAGAATCTACCCAAAAACAGCACAAAAAATAAAGAAAAAGAAAATGGAGCATAGTGCATTTGGCTTTCTGGGAGACCTTAATGGGCATATGGAAACATATTGGAGGCTCACTCATCTACCACATTACTTTATAATAGAGAATAAAATGGCAATGTCCACAAATCAGTTTTTTAGAGCAGAGACTTTCTGTATGCCAATATAACAACCAACATTCAAATGCCTCTGTGCATTTTTTAAAAATTATTTTTCCCTAGAAACAAGGTAATGTTTCCCTAAACCTGCCTCTCCAGGTAGAAATCCTTGCCAAAGTATCACAGTTACATGTATGCAGGATGAGTAGAGTACAGAGCTGTGGAATTCACTGGTGCTAACTACACCAAATACCTATCCTGTTAGCAATAGGCATAACCTTTGCTGGTTCATTTAAATTCCCACTCACAGACTACACTCCCTATCTAATAAATATTAATTAGTGCCTGCCAGATTCAAAGCAAGAATCATTTACATATTTGCATTTTGGTTGTTTGATTCATCATTCAAAGAAAGGACCCCTGATTCTGTTCTTTATTCTATCACTCAGAAGTATCATTCATTCTTAGAAACATCTATTTATTCAAATAAATATGCAATCAATAATGCCAGTTGTTTATATATGCAAAGCATTTTTTGTGTGATACTAAACTGTGGGGACCTTCCTTTGGTAACAATGTCCACAATGCTACAAAAACAGCAGAAGAATTTGTGATTCTCATTTCCATGTATAATGGTATTCTGGGTTCTTTTTCCCAAGAGGAGAAGGAAACCAGATTAAGCAGCTAAGACAAATCAGATCTCTAAAGTCTCTTTGAGCCTACTTTGCCTTCAGTTCAGGAGAAGTACTAATATCTGTTTAATATCCAGGGAGTGACTCATAAGACTACTTCAAGAAATATTTAAGTCCTCATTTATTTGATCACTCAGCAAATAGCTATTAAGTGGTTTTGTGGGTACTCACTTTGCCAGATACTTGACAGACAGCAATATGTAAGGGAGACATGAGCTCATCTTTCCTAGAGTAAAAACCTGTGAAAGGCAGAAATTAAATTAAGAGATAAAGACATAGGCATACAACTTCTGATTAATGACAGACTACATATATAACGTTGGCCCTGCAGGTTGCAATAGGCATTCCAATTGCCTGATAGCATCTTAACCATGTCACCACTTTGCAATGAAACATACTAACATATGTTTGTGATGACATTGTTGTAAACAAACCTACAATGCTGCCAGCCACATAAAATATGACATTTAATTATGTGTGGCGCATAATAACTTAATACTAATAACTTACTGTGTTAGTGGCTTTTGTATTTACCATAATATGAGTTTTATTATTTCAGAGTGTTCTCTAGTCACACGAAAGGTATTACTAAACATGTTTACATGTCTCATTCATGTCTATGTACTTCTTGGTCATACCATTTTCTCCTGTGCTTCATTTAATCTTGGGTTCTGTTGATCAGAATTGCTACAAGTGTACAAAAATTCCCTACTAATGTTCCAGTAGGAAGCAACACCATGTGATTGATCTGCATATGACATAGAAAATGATCAACGAAACCCAGGGTAGAGAATCAGTAACAATTGCTATTCTGCTCATCAGTCAGGTAGGTGCCATTCTACTATGGCTTTGAACATATATTCTCACAGCAATAAAATTGCCTAACAATGTCTCAGACTATCTCCATTGTTAAACAGCACTTTGAAATATATTTAGTAAACATTTTTAGAGTAATAAGGAAGATGCTTGCATAGAGCTAATCATACATCAGTTACAAAGGCTTCAGAAATAAAAACAGGCTTAAGAATCAGAAGGGTAAATTTATGTCAGTGTGTGTGTGTGTGTGTGTGTGTGTGTGTGTACGTGTGTACGTGTATACATTCATAGAAGGGACATGAAGAAATGACAAGATAAAACATGAGTGTACGTTTAAAGCTGCAAGGAAAATTACTTACCTCTAGTGTGTATTACAATTTATATCCTTCAATACCTTTATGTTTGATGATTGTTTGTTGGTTCACCCTAAGAGGGTTGACAAGCAGTGATAGTTTTGCTAAATATGTTGATTTAAAAGAAATGAGGTCTTCCTATCTTAATGATATTGGAGCTTTGAAGCTGTCTGTGTTTGCTCCATCTAGAGATATTCCCCTGAGGCTAATGGGGCTGAATAGCCATTTCCCTGGGATGTAGACCTTGGCAGACATTTGCATTATAATTCCCCCACAGAAGCATGATTTTTGGCTTTTCATCAGAAGGGAACATTGCTCCTTTTACTCCAAGGCCACAGACAATGTTCTGATAAGGTCAAAGTCACTGTAAATAGAACTCTTCCCTGAAACAACAAAACCCAGAGGTGGAGGTTGAGCTTGTTTATACTTCAAGTGTCTTGTTACTGTCTCCCTGAAAGCTTCCCATGTCCTTCATTAGCAGCCAGCATCCTGCTTTCCTTGAGAGCACATTTTAGGTGGAAGTACCATTCTCTCTTCTCAATTGCTTCATGTTCTTTTTCTAATCAGGAACTCCGCACAATCTCTCTCAATATTACAATGACTTGATTTTGATTTATAGTTGGAGTACATTGCCTGAAAATGACCATTCTCTTCCTGATGTTATTCACTCTTTCAAAACCTCATTCCACATTCAAGTAATAGGCTTATGCATTCTTTTCTGCATAAACAAATTATTCCTTGCTTGAACGATCAGTTCCTTCGTGTCTAATCCAATTCCCCTTATGTAGTCTCTGGAAATTTCCAGTTACTAATCAGAATAATCACCACAGGTGTAATGCTTATATTTTTATTAACACTGAACTTCACATGGTTGTGGTAACACCATATGTCAGTATGGTTTCCATTAGGCCATATTTATTATGTAAAGTCCAAGAATATTGGGGTATATTCCCAAGTCTGTCTAGCCCATAGTTACCTTGTATAGTAAAGGGGCTCAGTAGTATCTGCCTTTACTATATTTGTGAAAAAATTTGAGCATTTTATCCTATTAAATTTTTATGTAGAATGTATCACCATCTAATGTGGAACAAAGCTCATAATGATTTAATTCAGGCAGACCTGAGCTTGAGCCTGCTCTTCCTAGAAGAAATGTTAAGCTCCATTTGTGCCTAGCCAATTTTAACACGTCTCCCCATTACAGGGAGCCCAGGGAGTTAGAATAGGTTCCACAGCATGATGCAAACATGACTGTGGACTGTGGAACCTAGCTGTGCTACAGGGGAAAAAAATTAAAATAAAGCTTTGACATTTTCTAGTATCTAGTTATCCATCTTTCCTCTGACTGTACTTGTTCTTGGTCACAGAGAACACCTACTTTGATCTAGCTGCCTGTAAGAGGCTCCAGGTAAGAGCGATGTAACCATTAACATTCTCCCACTTACAGTCTACTTACCTCAGTATGAACTCATTTATCTGATTTTGCTACAGCTGAGAAGTCAACACCACAATTTCAATAAAATTGAGTTTATTAAGTGCAAAGAAAAGAATATGGTTGCCTGAAGTATACTTATTATCATTTTGTATTAACCAAAAATTGGGTCTGTAATTATATCTTGTTATAATATACACAGTGCCTTATGTATATATTGAATGAGCAAGTTCATGAGAACTTGTAAATTCTTATGACTGGAAATGACAAAGAAGTTTGCATGTTGAGATGTGGTA
The DNA here is from genome assembly GCA_033318265.1 of Phyllotis vaccarum. Lineage (NCBI taxonomy): Eukaryota > Metazoa > Chordata > Mammalia > Rodentia > Cricetidae > Phyllotis > Phyllotis vaccarum. The sequence continues at coordinate 52,144,936 of JARWLC010000006.1, forward strand.
GGAATTTTTGATATACTCTTTTATGTTTCTCCTTAAGTTACTTACTATTATTATCTAAAAATATGCATATGAGTCAGTAAATTTAAAAAGGTTAAATTATAAAATTCTGAGAAAATATTGCATGTAGGCGGAGTTTACTTATAAGGACACCAATACCAGATAGATATTTATTAAAATATAAACCAACACTCACGGTATAGGTAACAGATTACAGTAGCACCTGAACAGGGACTGGAGCCTGGAGACGGACGATGGGACCCTCTCTCCAACAGCCAGGAACCAGGAAGAGGCCCGACTCGTGCCTCCGCAGCCCCTTTTCAATCGGCTTTTCCCCGCCCCTTTCAGGGGGCCTGGTGCCCTGTATAAGTGTCTTTTGACCTTATCAGCTGACACCTGAATCCCACAACAATTGCATATGCAATATGAGTTATATTGAATTACAATGCCCAGTTATTTAACTATTAAAATATTATAATAAAAGTTATTTCTAACAAAAAAACCTCACCATGACTTTATGTCTTGTTTATAAATTTCTTTGTCTTCAGTTGTTTGTGATAATACTTTAGCATAAGAACAAGTATCATGACAATGATGGACATTTGGTGAAATGAAAAATTGTAATGGGATTATGATGTTCCATTGTAAATAATTGTTCCATCCATTAGTTTAATAAAAATGTTGATTGGCCAAACGCAGACAGGAAGTGTGGATGGGGCTACTAGACTAAGAAAACTCTGGGAACAGGAAGAACAGAGCAGAAATGCCACAAAGAAGCCACAGAGACACCACAATGAGATGCCAGCAGATACAGAAGAAAGAAGTTGAAATGCTGCTCTGAGAAAAGGTACCAAGCCTCATGGCTAAACAAGATAAGAGTCCTGAGTTAGTTTAAGAGCAAGAGCTAGCAAGTTATATACCCGGACTGCAGGTCAATCAGCATATAATTAATACAAGCATCTGTGTGTTTCAGTGGGACTATGGGACTGTGGGTCTGAAAGTCTAGGCCACCAGGCTAGGCTGGAAAGTCTGGGCCCCGAGGCTAGGCCAGAAATTCCAGACCAGAAATCTCATACAACAAAAAAATCACATTTATTTAATTTGTGTATGCGCATATGATATGTGCATGTGTGAAGTGAATGTATATGCATATGTAGTCTATTGGTGATGTCCTCAGATGCCATTCACTTCACATGTGTTTTTAAAGATGAAGGATAGCCTTTTAGAAATGCAATTAATGAAGAGAAGTCTTCATAGCAGTAAACACAAAGCACTATGAATATTAAATATGTAAATGACAGATACTGGGTAGTGTTTACATCTTGGGAACATGACCATACCTAGACTAGAGTCAATGGCTAACATTCTATTTCTGCCTATTGTTTTTAAAAAAAATTTTGCACTTATTTATTTATTTGTATGTGTTTGTGTGTGTGTGTGTGTGTGTGTGTGTGTGTGTGTGTATGTTGTGTTTTGTGTATAAGTTCATGTGTATCACAGAACACATGTGGAAGTCAGAGAACAATGTATGGGAGCCCTTTCTTTCCTACCATGTAGGGTCTTAGTGTTTCTATTACTGTCAAGAGACACCATGACTACCACAAAGGAGAACATTTAGTTAATGAGCTCTATACATCTTGTGCAGGTAACAGGAAGTGCTCTGTCTCACTGGGTGTGGCTTGAATTTATATGAGCTCTCAAAGCCTGCCTCTACAGTGACACACTTTCTCTAACAAGGCCATAACTTCTTCAACAAGGTTATAGCTCCTAATAATCCCCCTGTTTTAGGGACCATTCTACTCTGTGGAGAAGGAAGGCTTGTAGCTATATGATAACGTAAAAATACATTCAGTCTAACTTCAAAGATCCCTATAATCTCATTATAAGCAGTCTCAAGTTTATTTAAAAATCTAAAGTACAAAGTCTCTTCTGAGATTCATGCACTCTCTTAACTGTAATACACAGTAAAATCAAATTCAAAAAACAGATCATATACTTCCAACATAGAATGACACAGAGTATACATTACCATTCCAAAATGTAGGGAAGGGAGTATAGTGAAAAAATACTGGACCAAAGAATGACCAAAAATGAACAGGGCAAACTCCAAGCTCTTCATCTCCATGTCTCGTGTCAAAATGCTTTTTAGACCTTCAACTCTTTTCAGCTTTGTTGATTGTTATAGACCCTTTCTTTTAGGCTGTTTCTACTCCGTGTTAGCAGCTTTCCTCAGCAGGTCGTGTTAGCAGCTTTCCTCAGCAGGTATGCCATGGCTCTGGTATCTCCAAGTCAATCCAGGCTTCAACGTCCAAGCTGTGAAGCTTCTTGTATTCGTTTCTCTAGGCCTCCATTCAGGGTCACCCCAAACACATGCCTGGCTTCCGTGGTTTTCTTTAGTTGAAAGGCAAATTTTATAGCCCTTTCAGTCTATCCTTAACTTCAGAACCAAGTTATGCTCCTTAGGGGGCAAGAACATGACCCTTCATTCAATTATATCTTCCCCGTCTTTCTGTTTTCCATGGTCTCCTTTACTGCCTAAACTTGGCTGTCGTCGAACTTGCTCTGTTGACTAGGCTGATCTCTGCCTAAACTTGGCTGTCCTTGAACTTGCTCTGTTGACTAAGCTGATCTCAACCTCAGAGATCTACCAGTCTCTGCCTTCTTCTGCTGGTTACAAAGGTGTGTATTACCGCACCCAGCTCTAGTCTTTTTTTTAATTCCTTTTCAAAAGTTGGGAACTTAGCTCAGTGGGATTTTGACTTGAGATCACCACTCACTTTTTTACATTTCTTAATCTGTTTATTTTCTTGAACACAATATTTAGCTCCATTCCAATTCCTGGAGCTCCTTTTCTCTTTAAATTTTACATGTTTTTAAATAATTTTATAATTTATCCTGATCAGCTCGCTCCTTTTCCTTCTAAATCTTCATTAGAGTTACCACTAATAACTACAATACAGAGTCTATACTAAGATTTTTTTTTTTTCTGAGATATCCTCTGCCAATGGACTTAGTCCAAAGCTCTTCACTTTAGCCTCAGGCAGACTCTTCAGTCAAGAGTAAAAGGTAGCCACAAGATGATCGCTAGGCCACATACTAATATTCTTATCCTCTGAAACCTCTTGATTCAGGCTCCTGCAGTTCAAATCACACTCAGTACCATTGTCTTCTGTGCTTCTACTCGGATAGCCTATTAAGCAGCATTTCAAATGTTCAACTGATTTTCTAATTCACAGTCCCAAAGACAATATTCCTTCAAACAAGTGTGGTCAAGCCAATCACAGCAATATCCCAGCCTCTATAGCATTTTTATTGCTGTGAAGAGGCACCATGGTCATGGCAACTCTTACAAAGAAAACATTTAATTTTGTGGCTTACAGTTCAGAGATTCAGTTCATTATTATCATGGTAGGACATGGTGGCATACAGGCATATGTGGTTCTGGAGAGGTAAATGAGAGTTTTACACATCCACTTGAGTTGGCAACAAGAAGTGGTCTATCTCACTGAGCATCACTTCATCATATGTGAGCCCTTAGAGCCTATCTTGACAATGGCACCTACTCTAACAAGGCCATACCTCCTAATAATGGCACTCCCTTTGGGGGCCATTTTTTTTTTTAAATCATTACAATGTGGGTGCCAGAGATAAATCTAAAGTCATCAAAATTGTCAGCAAGTAAATACCTTCACTCAGTGAGCCTTTTCAGTTGCCCAAATTTTTTTGTTATTATACATACACACATACTTGTATATAAGTATATGTATATATGTGTGCATCTATATATAGTGCACATTATTTAATTTTACAAATTGAAACTAACCATTCTTTTTCTGGAAATCATAACAGTAGAAGTGAATTGGTTGATTCATGTTGGGAGCCGTTGGCCCCAGCTCCTCTAGGTGGCGCCATTATCTGGCGCTGGCCAACCCGCCTGAGTCAGAGTACGCATGCGTGCTCTCGTGATCTCGCGAGACTGGATTCTCAGCCTCTTCCGTGGCGTCATGTGGGATACTGAACCGCAACCTATAGGAAGATGACACGTCTAATGCAGGCGCCGTTGGCCTATATATAATCGGGCGCGGGACCTCGTGGTCTCTCTCTCTCCGCCCCGCCGTGCGCACAGACGCCGGCCCGGCTCCTGGGCGCGGGCTCTAGGCCACGTGGCGGATGGCCCGGCCCGGACCACGCCGGGGCCTAGCCTAGCTCCCTCTCCCTCACCCTCTCTCTTTCCCTGCCGGCCCTCTGCCAGCTCTCTCTCCTCCCTCTCCATTTTCCGTAAGCTAAATGCTCTCCCCCAAGATACATTAAAGCTGTACTGCAGAAGGATCCTTAATGTGTACTGCGTCTTTCCTTGCGGGCGAGAGATAGGCGCGGGACAGATTCATACAGTGGCTCTCTATTATCAAAAGAGTTAGAAAATCGTGTCATTTTTAAGGCACAAAGTTTGTCATAATTTCCTTCAGCCACTACAGGGAAGCGATGAATCTAAATATCTTCTTAGATACCACCCTTTTCTCTATCCTCTCCATCTTTTCTTACATAATATTTGTTTTAAGCAACCTCACTGAGGTAAAAGTTATATACCATAAAGTTGACCATATTAAGTCTCCAATTCAGTGGACTTCAGTAAGTTTACTAGACACCATAAACCATTGCCATAAATCGTATTTAGACCCCTCTCATTACTTCCCAGTATTTAGAGTTATTCTACATTTCAACACAATACCCAATAAACTTATATTACCTTTCTATTTCATTGTACCTATCTTTTCTGGTTACAGCACATAAACATAGTCATACAATAGTTGTTCTTTTAAGTGAGTGTGTGTGTGTGTGTGTGTGTGTGTGTGTGTGTGTGCGCGCGCGCGCGCGCACGTACGTGTTTTCCTGTGTTTTAGGCTTTTTTATACTATTGTACAATTCAGAAAAAAAAAATGTCCTCTCTATTATTACATATGTCCAAGTTATGTAGATAATTACCTTCTAACTGATAGTAGAGAAGAAAGCATATCTGATTGTCTGTTTCATGTGTCTACACTTACCCATCCCTGTGTCTGGAAAACTGTAGACATTTCATGAGCTTGACTTACAGTGTACTGTTTTCATGACCCAGGCAGCAGGTGCTGTCAGAAGTGCAGTGATTCTTGCCCATGTGGCCTCTACCTCTATATCAGCATCACTGACTGTTTTTTTAAACCTACTTTCTATTTTCTTCACTTCTTTTTTTAGCTGATTTTACTATTGTCTGTTTTCCACCTTCACAATTTTCTCAGTTACACTTTTTACACATACTTAAGGTAAAAGGCAATATGATTTACAAATTTAAGAGGAGTCATTTATATGAAACTCAGTGTCTTTGTCTGGTCCGTTTACTACAACACATTCCAGATATAACCAGAGAATGCAAGATAAATGGAAAGCCTTAGCCTCAAAAGTTCCATGTATTCAAGAAGAGAAAAATAAGTCTGTGTAAAGTTAAATTCGTTGGGTAATTCCAGCATTTGGGTTTGAATTCTAACAATCAGCAAAGAATATTGGTGTGTGATTTCCTGGAGCCCTGAATGAATGTCTTTTTAAGGATTTACTTTCTTCTTCAAAGTGTTTTGGTAATCACTCCTGCTGCTGTGAAAATCGGATAATCGGCCATAATGCATCCTGAAACATAGAAGAATTCTGGGGAAACAAAGCAAACAAACCCCCAACACAAAGTCATTATCAATTCAGGCTCAATCAAGCTTCACAGGTAGAATCAAGGATTCAAAAAGGCCCTCTCCTCAAGAGACTGAAGCAAGTGACACTTCTCTGTGGCCTTTCCCAGCCTTTTATTCTATGCAATTGTAGCATTCAGCAAGTTTGAACGCAAAGCTTCTAGAAATATGTAACGGGACATTGAAATGAGAAAAGGTAAAGAGGCTGAGGGACACTTTATCGAAAAGAGTATTATAGAATTTAGCTTAAAATTGGGCACTTGCCTTTGATGGGTCTGCTTTTAAAATAGGAAATTGATTTTCAGTTAAACCAACTGAATGGGAAGCACAGGGTGACACTGGTGCTCTTAGTTCTGTTGGCCATCCGTCCTCCCTCACCACTTCTCTTGTAAATGCATTTGAATACTTTGCAAATAAAAAAGCTCAGAGAGGGCTTAGGCATGCTGTGTTCTCAGCATCCCAGAGTAAATTTATTTATTCTTTACTTCTGTCTTCTCTAGGAATGAAAAAAAAAATAGAAAGAAAAAGAAAAGGTGGGATGCAGCTCAGAGGAAACTGTGTGTGCAGACCTAGACTGTTTTTTGAATTTGGTAACATGTGATGCGTGAACTACAGTCTAGTATATAAAAAATGACATGTGTGAATTAATTACTAATCCTACCATAATTTACATAAGATTGCCAGTGATCTGCCATTTTAAATTGTCTGTGAAAAATTAATTTGCTCTATGATCCATTTCAAATGAGAAACTTTAAGCAGGCCACACCATGCTAAAAAGTAATTTGGGGTTATTTTTATCCTGTTAATTTGAGCACTCCTAAAACAAGGGCTATGTCCTTCTTCCTACTATATTTTCTTCTTTATGTGATACAGTGCCTAAAAAAATGTAGGGATGTGAAAATTTAGTTTGGGTAAGTGATTGAATAAAAAAAAAAGTATTCTAATAGATTTTATTTCACAAGCATTTTGATCCTACATTTATGAAATTAAAATAAAACACAATATCCCCAAATGTGCTAATTAACTTTTCACATTGTAAGAAAATATCTAGAAGAATCAGATTATAATTTTTTTTTTGCCTCATAGTCACAGGTCCCTCATAGTTTTGGGATGTCCTTGGTCCTCATATTGTATCAGTGAGCATGTGGCAGGGGATTCTATTTGCCTTCTGGAAACTGGGAGCTAAAGAGATAAAGGAAAAGGATCAGGGAGACGGCCTTGTGTCTAAAAATACTCCTACAAAGACTGTCAACTTGAGCTCAGTCCCTGGACCTACATAAATGAAACGCAAGAAGACGGACACCATAAAATTGTTCTCTGACCTCCACACATTTGTGGTGATGTGAATGTCTAAACAAACATCAGACACAAATATACATATACAATCATAATAACAAATGATATTTATGAAAAAATGTATACAAAGAAGGAAAGCTAAATTTTCAGGATTGTCTTTGATGGCATGCTGCCATGACCCAGCTTCCTTCAAGCAGAATCTACTACCTCCTAAAGTTTCCACTATGTACTGATGATATCAGAAGATGTGGACCAACTCTTCAATATGTAAGTCCTTGAGAGGCACTAAAAAATGTAAAGTATAGCATGATTTAACCCAAGTAATAATGAGATACGGGAATGGAAAGTCAATTAATTCAACCATTAAAAGGGAGTTATGTCACTGGGTGTGTCCTCCCAAGGGACAATGAGGCCCTAATTCCTTATTATTATTCCTTATTATTTGCTTACCAGCTGCTATGATGTAAGCAGCTCTGCTCTACAGGCTCAGTACCATCAGAACCTGTCTTGATTAAACCAAAAGTGACAGGGCCAAGAAACCATAGACTAACGCTTTTCAAACCATGAGCTAAGATTGTTTCTTCCTCCACTTAAACTGATTTTTCTCAGGCATTTTGTCACAGCAATAATCTGATCAAGTACCATAATCTATTCACATTGTACAATGTGTACATTGTAACCCAAACTAGGTGTATCATATCTTATTTTATTTTCACCTTGACCCATCATGCACAACTTATCTGGATAAGCAAATGTTGACTACACTATTCTGGACACATTGCCCAAAACACAGCACCTTGCAATTTAAGATAGTAGAAACAGGAAAGGATCACTCTTAATACCTAGTATCCCTTCTCTCCTGAAAATGGCCTTAAAACTTAGAAAAGTGTTCATTTTTGCATTCTCCTAAAGCAGGGCACAAGATCTTCCTTTGCCATAAATCAAAATAAAATTATAAAGTTCTGGAAAAACAGATGGCATTGGAAAATACTAGGTAATGTAACCCAGGCTTAGAAAGGCAAATATCACTTGTGTTCTCCATTATGTGGATACTAGCTTCTGAGTTTTAAGTATGGGTATCTAGGTGAATAAGTGTGGGTAGAAGCCAAGAAACTAGAAGGAGTCCCATGAGCTAAGAAAACAATAGAAATGTTAAAAGGGAAAAGTTGAGGGGCAAATAAAATGCATGCGATATGGAAAGTGGAATAGAAGACAGAGGTTACCATGGAGGCGGATGGGGACAGGGAGATGTAAAAAGGAGAAATGAAAGATGGGATATAAGAGTGTCAACCAAGAAATACCCACCGTATACACACAGAGGACTGGAACAACCTTATGCCTATAGACACATGGATCCACAGAGGTCTATTGCCTGACCGTACTAAGTTCTCCATATCTTTAGCATGAGCTCATACCTATGTGTCCAGTCCCATCTCCATTCATCTAGTCACTTCTTCTTTCCTGATGCTGACTCATGACCTTCTCCAGGCCATTGCCTTGTTGTTTTGGGCATCTGCTTCTAGGTGGTGAGTTCTGTGACGTGTGTCTGTCAAACATATTTCCATGTTGATTGTGAGTTCCATGGGCTGGAGGGTATATTGTAAATGATATGATGATGATAATAAAATATAAGCTACATAAAAATTATGTGCAATTAAGGTAAACAAATAGAGAAATCACTGCAATCTTAATACGAAGAGACTGTAGCCATGAACTTACCATCTGGCAGCTCGTAGGTGCTCATGGAGGATAAGACTACTGGAAGAACAGGCCTTCAACAAAGAACACATAATGTATAGGTGTATTTCTTTTTACCTTTATACAATATTCTTACTTAATGGCCTATTGTAAGCTTTTTTCCAGATCACAATAAATAAAACAATTGAACACATTTTTGTCAGTAGACATTTAGATTTTGATTTAGTTCTCCTTTACTTTAAAATAACATGTTTTACTAGGAGCAAAGGAAGACATCAGTTTCAATAAGCTGTATATGTGAAAGCAAATTAAACACGTTTTATCTTTGAAAAGATATGAAGAATTGGACACTTTTGGAGTCTGGACTTCAACAGAAAGGATAGCATTAGTCTAGTAATTGGCTGCTGTTTGCCTTTTCTCTATTACACTGTTATACACTTATACTGAACTGGTCATGCAATTTCTATTGTGCTTTTACCCCTTTCATTAGAAACACCGTGACTAAGGTTTAACTAAAGTAGTTTCCAGCTGCACTAGGCAAAGTTGAATTGACTTTACACAGCTTGGCTTCTTCAAGTCTTTGGATAATTAGCCAGGAACAGCTAGTTCCTGGGGCTTGGGGCCATCAGGCTATTTTTATAGGTACTCACGTGTCAAAAGGAAACACCATGGGGCAAAGCCTATGCATTGCTTTCTACCATTTTGTGCTTCCCCGGGCTCTCAAAAATTCAGAGCAAATCCATCTCCTATAGAAATATTCCCTAGGGATAACACTGCTGTGCACTGTATTTTGTGTGCCTTGCATGTAATGAATCTCGGATCTTGTGTACATCTACTGAACATGCTTTCTGTCTTTTCTCTTGTTTTTGTGGTTACTCTTATTTGTGCCCTTCACCACCCACTCTTAAGCTGAATGCTTTACTTATTACTCTATTGGATCTCACGTAAAGGGCTTGGATAAGTAGAACTGATAGTGGAGCAAGTCCATTGGCTTCAAAAAGTCACATTTAAAAGATAGGTCATCAGTTTTAATACATTGTATAAATAAACCTCATTGAGAACAAATAACAGATAGGTAAAACAGATACAACAGACATGCATAGTGTGTGTTGAAGGGTATAGATTTTGAGAAGAACCCTCCAGAAATCTATTTCAGCATATTAAATCTAACTGTTCGTAGAATTACAGGCTTTGTCTTGTCACTCATATTTGATGTTTATACTTCTTTACTTTCTGTCCCTCATGACTTGCATAAATTTTTTTTATTTGTAAAAAAGTCATTTTTTTCTCCATTTTCCCCCTGCTCCTGCTTCCTTCCCTCTTCCCAATCCCTCCCAGTCAGCCTTCATTCTCTTGCTTCCCCAAAGGGCAGGAAGTTCCAAGGTGGGTCAGCTCAGCATAGCACCCCCACTCCAGGCAAGTCTTATGTCCTCATCCCATTATCAAGACTGGGTTAAGTGTTCCTCTACAGGGAATGGGCTCCAAGGTGCCAGCCCATGCACAGGAACACAGTCTGATCCCACCCCTCCAGGCTCCAAAAATTGCCCATGCCAATGGACAGTTGCATACCCTTGGAGGGCCTAGCTTCTTTTCTTCACAGTTCCCCAGTGGCTGTTCTTGATTCAGTGAGCTTTCCCAGAGCTCCAGCCAGACATCTCTGTAGGAATTCTCATAATCCCTATCCCTTTGCCCATACAGACACCCCCCCCACCCTGGCTCTCAGTTGGACAAGGAGCTTTGACCAGTGCTCAGCCATGGATCTCTGCCTCCACCTCCCATTATTGTTGGATGTAAGTTCTGTGATGACACTTAGGGTGATTATTCATTTGGTTATAGGGAAGTCCTGTTTAGGCACCCCCTCCACTATTGGTTGGAGACCTAGCCAGGGCCATCCTGTGAGTTCTTGGAGCACCGGGTCTCTTTCCTACTCCACAGTGGCTTCCTCTATTGAGATATCCATCACTTTTTTTTTTCTCCCTCTTTGTTGTTCCTCTCACTCAACCATCTCCTTCTCTCAAGATTTGCTCCCACCTCTTCTTGGTTGCTTTTTTTACTTGGGGAAACTTTTAATAACAGTTTCAATTTCTTTTGGGGTTATAGGTCTGTAGTTCAGGGAATTTATCTGATCTTGATTTAACTTTGGTAAGCGGTAACTGTCTAGAAAGCTCTCCAGTTCATTTGCCTTTTCCATTTTAGTGGAGTATAGATTTTCAAAGTATCACCTGATAATTCTCTGGGTTTCCTGGGTGTCTGTTGTTATGCCCGCTTTTCATTTCTCATTCTGTTAATTTGAATATTCTCTCTCTGATTCTTGGTTAGTTTTGATATGGGTTTATCTATCTTGCTGACTTTCTCAAAGAGCCAACTCTCTGATTCATTGATTCTGTATATTGTTTTCTTTGTTTCTATTGTATTGATTTCAGCCCTAAGTTTGATTATTTCCTGCTGTCTACTCCTTCTAGGTGAGTTTGCTTCTGACTGCTCTAAAGCCTTCAGCTGTGCTGTTGGGTCTCTTGTGTGAGATTTCTCTAGGTTTTCCATATAGGCATCTAGTACCATGAGTTTTCCTCTTAACACTGCTTTCATTGTGTTCCATAAGTTTGGGTATGATATGGATTCATCTTCATTAAATTCTAAGAAGTCTTTGATTTCTTTCTTAACTTGTTCTTTGACCCAAAGGTGGCTCAACTGAAGGATGTTCAGTTTCCATGAATTTGTAAGCTGTGATTTTGTTGCTATTGAACTCTAACTTTAGGCCATGGTGGTATGATATGATACAAGGAAACATTACCATTTTTTTCGGTATCTATTGATATTGGCTTTATGACCAAGTATGTGGTCAATTTTAGCGAAAGTTCCATGGGGTGCTAAGAAATATCTATATTTCTTTGTGTTTGCGTAAAGGTTTTGTACCTATTAACTCCATTTGGGTAATAACATCTGATAAATCCCTCATTTCTCTGTTGAGTTTCTGTCTGGGTGACCTATCCAAGGGTGAGAGCTGGGTATTGAAGTCTCCCATTATTAGTGTGTGGGGTTTGATATGAGGTTTAAGCTTTCATAGTGTTTCTTTTACAAATGTAGGTCCCCTTGTGTTGGGGACATAAATATTTAGGATTGAGACTTCATCTTAGATTTTTCCTGAGGTGAATAAGTAATGTTCATCCTGGTCTCTTTTGATTGATTTTAGTTTGAAGTTTATCTTGTTAGATATTAGGATGGCTACACCAGCTTGTTTCTTAGGACCATTTGATTGGAAAGTCTTTTCCCAACCTTTTACTCTGAGCCTTTGTCCCTCTTTGAAGTTGAGGTGTATTTCTTGTATGCAACAGAAGGATGGCTTCTGTTTTGTATCCATTATGTTAGGGTGTGTCTTTTTATAGGTGAATTGAGTCCATTAATATTAAGGGATATTAATGACCAATGATTGTTATTTCCTGTTATTTTTGATGGTTGCTTGTAGTATGAAGTTTCTGGCCCAGATTTTCAGGCCTAACCTCAAGGTTTAGGACCCATAGGCCTGCAGTCCCACAGTCCCACAGTCCCACAATCCCACAAAGACATACAAATGTTTACAAATATTTTAGGCTGATCAGCCTCAGGCCCAGACATATCACTTGCTAGCTCTCTACCCTTCATCTAACCCATGCCTCTTGTTCAGCCATGCGGCTGGGTACCTTTTCTTAGAGCAGCATAGTTTTCCTCTGCTTCTTTTGGCTACTCTCTGGCGTTCTGCCTGGCATTCTGCCCTGTGCTTCCTGTTCTCAAGAGTTTTCTTAGTCTGGTAGCCCCACCCATACTTCCTGCCTGCCTTTGGCCAATCAGCGCTTTTTATTAAACCAGTGGGTGGGACAATTATTTACCAGCACAATCCCCTACAGTTGCTTATGTGAAGAAGACCTTCTTTGGGTCTTTCTTCTATGGGATTATTGATTGTTTGTGGTTTCATGAGTGTATCTGGCTTCCTTAGGTTGGAGTTTTCTCTCTAATGCTTTCTGTAGGGCCAGATTTGTGGATAGGTATTGTTTAAATCTGGTTTTGTTGTGAAATATCTTGCTTACTCCATCTATGGTGATTTATAGTTTTCCTGGGTATAGGAGTCTAGATTAGCAGCCATGCTCTTTTAGTGTCTGTATAACAACTGACCAGGACCTTCTGGCTTTCATTGTTTCTGTTGAATAGTCTGGTGTTATTCTTATTAGTCTGCCTTTATAGGTAATTTGGTCTTTTTTTCCTTTGCAGCTGTTAGTATTTTTTTTCCTTGTTCGGTAGGTTTAATGGCTTGATTATTATGTGGTGAGTAGACTTTTTTTTGGGGGGGGGTTCTAGTTTATTTGGTGTTCTTTAAGCTTCTTGTATCTTTATAGACATTTCTTCTTTAAGTTTGGAAAGTTTTCTTAAGTGATTTTGTTGGCTATATTTTCTGTGCCTCTGAGTTGGTGTTCTTCTCCTTCTTCGATTCCAGTTATTCTCAGGTTTGTTCTTTTCATGGTGTCCCAGATTTCCTGGATGTTTTGTGTTATGACTTTTTGGTTTTAGTGTTTTCTTTAAATGATGTATCTATTTCCACTATTGAATCTTCCACTCCAAAGATTCTCTCTTCCATTTCTTGCATTCTCTTGGTTATGTCTGCATCTTTAGATTGGTTCATTTCTTCAGATTTCCTATTTTCAGCTTTGCGTTGGTTTGTGTCTTCTTTAATGCTTCTATTTCAATTTTTAATTCCAGGAATGTTTCTTTCAACTGTTTGTTTTCTTTCTCTTGGTTTTCTTTATTTTCTTTCAGTGATTTGTTAATCTCTTCTAATTTTTTGTTTGTATTTTCTTCTGTTTCTTTAAGGGAGTTTTTATATCTTCTTTTAAAGCTCCTATTATCTTCATAAAGTTGTTTTTAAGGTCATTTCCTTCTGTTTCCTCTTCATTGTTATGCTCAGGTCTTGATGTTGTAGATGGTGGTGTCTTGGTCTTCTTTATATTGTTATATGTATTCTTGCACTGGCATCTGGCCATTGCTTCCTCGGTTCATGCTCAGTAAGTTCTTGGTGGGCTCTTAGTCAGTTGTGGGCCTGGGTGCTGTGTGTCTCCAGTAATTGCAGAGTCTGTTCTTGGTTAACTCTTTGTAGGCTCTTAGTTGGCTGTAGACCGGGGGGGGGGGGGGGGGGCTGTGGAATCTCCAGTTGTTGGTGTGTGATGATACAGATTGCTCTTAGTCAGCTGTAGTCCTGCAGGCTTCAGGGTTTCCAGTTGTCAGTGTGTGTGATGATGCAGGTTGCAGTTTGTGTGTTATTTGGCCCATGCAATGTCCCTTCAACTATGTTTTGCTGGGGATTGGGGGATTCTCCCAGCTTTCTTTGGTTTAGGGCAGAACTTGGTGTGGTTGGGGTGTCCTGGGCTGGTTACTTGGGCCAGGGTTCAGAGACCACAGTCTCTGCTTGATCTGAGGGTCAGTGCACCATTTATCTCTTAGTCAGCTGTGGACCAGGAGGTTTTGGCATCTCCAGTTGTCTGCATAAATCTTTTTTTATAACATAAAATTTCTGTTGAATTAAAAGACACTTAATTACACTGTCAGACCTTACATATTTCTCAAACAATGCTATAGCCCCTCAAAGCAAACAAAACACAAAATGTCACTGCCAGGTGGTAATGGCACACACCTGTAGTCCTAGCACTTAGGAGGCAGAGGTAGGTGGATCTCTATGAGTTCTTGGCTAGCCTGGTATACGAAGTGAGTTACATAAAGAAACTGTGTCTCTAAAAACAATAACAAAAAGCAAAATAAGCAAACTCAGACACAGACACACACACACACACACACACACACACACCCTCATTTGAATGTGTTACTTAGAAAGATTTTGTTAAGGGGACAAGGCCTTATTATAGATATGTTATGAAAAGATTAGAAATGAAGGGTTTTGATCTGACAACAAGGAAGAAAATTCTAGGGAAGTATGCCTAAACTTTAATATTGAAGGCAATGAATAGTAGTATGTTTATATACACATGGGGAGGAATGATCACTATTGGACAGGCTTTTAGAAGAGAAGTAACTAGCCAGGCTGTTTTTGTGAAATATCAAGTCTCAGAAAACCAAATCTCACAAGTTTCTATTCCCACAAACAGCGTTACTTCTTCCACTGCACCAATTTTTGCAACAAGAATCCCTCATGATGCCTGTGGTTATTTCAAATGAAACTGAAAATTTAAAGGTTTTCCAATAACAACAAAAAATAGTGTTCTGTTTATTTTATTTAACAAACATGTTATCATACAGTGCCATATTTCCTTTTGTTATCTTCTTCCATCAACGCAACCACCAGCTGGACTTAGAATGCACAAAACTTGGTTTATCTGTCTTCTGACTGCTGGCTTCTACTTACCTCCAAATCCTCGATTGTCATAAGCCAAGTGGGATTTTTACTGAAATGGAGAAAAGGTTCATTGTTCATTTTCACTCTCCTAAAGCTGCTTCAGAAGAGGAGTGACATTTTACTCCTTTCTATGTCCAGACCAAATCATAGAACCATTGCCTAAGAGATGCTTAATATATTTTCTATGAATAAAAATACATTTGTGAGTAGAGAGATGTATGTTCTTGTGGATAATTATGTATAGCTTAGTTCTAAATACCATACTAGAATAGTTCTAAAAATAAGAAAGTGAAGGTGATAACTTCAGCATGCCTAGGCTGCTCAAACCCTGCAGAGTTGAATTCTTTATATGCTCTATCTGCTATGAGAGGAGACAACCACCATTGACTAGGATGTTATAAACTTAGCCTTATTCTGGTAGGATTCCAAGCAAGTAGAAAGGACTTGGATTTTTGCCCTTAGGCAAAGGGGAAAAGAGGGGGGGGGGAGAGATATAAGATGAATAGGCAAAGACATGTCTATGCATAAATTGAAATTTTAAGACAAGGAATAACTCCTCTTCTGTGCATAAAGACATCTACTTGGGCAGTATAGGGTGAATTATAGGGGAAGAGTCGGTGCTTTATAATCAGCAGAGGCTTCAGTGACATTGAACTAGTGACTTTGCTGTTATCATTTAGAAGTCTGTTTTGCTTGTTTTTCTAAATTATGATAACTTTTTATTTTATTGTTTTAGCTTGTATCAGTGACCTGCCACCAGCTAGAAATGAATGTTTTTGTGACAATCAAACAATACTGGTCAATGATAATTTCAATGAGTATAAGACAATATAGGTATCTTTAAGAAACTTTCATATCTTGCTTGTTGTTGATTAGTTTTCCAAGTTAATAACCTCACACTATTAACTGGTTTAGGCTGTTTGCACAGAGTGGGAATCACGCTTACCCTTGGTCCAGCCCCCATTCTTATTTGGGCATACCTATGTGTATCATCATTTTTTTCTATTCACATGCAGAAAATTTATCACTGGAATATAGTAGTATAAAATGCTCTGGTGACAATTTTAGTACTTGCTACCTATTTTCAGATTTTCTTAATTTGTTTTCCTTCTGCTTATATGGAGTTGTAATCTCTAACATGAAGCAGTAGCCTCTGACTTTATTTATTATTTCAATATAAGGGACAATTACATCTAATTAGCTGGATGATACTAGGGCAGTTGCTGGTGGAATTTGCTATGCAGGCATTTGCTCCTTCTGAGAGTTGCTTTCTATTTCCTGCACCACTGCTTGGATGCTGTTTAGAAAGACTTACCTGCCCCCTCCCTTATTTATTGCTTCATTGGTCTAAAGCAGGAAAAAAATGCATATGGAAATCTGAATGCAATAGCCTGTGAATTACTATCACAGAAGGCAGAGAAAAAGCTGCATAATAATTAGAAAATACCCAAGAAGGCACTTTTTTTTTTTTTAAACAATATGGCTAGCTGTGGGTTTGAAAATCCAGGTGAATTTGTATGTGATATTTTAAGAAATCACATTTTTATACCATAAAAACATATCTTATGGACACTGTCTTATCTTCACATCATAATATGTTGCACATACTTTGATTTTCAGATATTTGAAGGTCATTTCCTTGTAGATTCTAAAATAGTGAGTAGTCTTAAAAAGAACTTCTAAATTAAGTGTGTTTTCTTAAATATAATTTACAGGATATAAGTGAATATAGTATGAAAATTTCTAAAACATGACTTTATGGCAGTTTATTTCCAGGTTAGATTTGTTATGTCATTATATCTTGTGGATTTGAAATACATCATTTAACATTTCTATTTATCATGTACATGTTTGTTTTCTATCCTGGGAAAATTGAATTTACAATATATTTTGCAGGAAATGATGCCAGTGTTTAAAGTTAGATACAGTGGTTTATCATCTACTGATTCTTTAATGTGCATGTGTGTATGGACCATATCATGATAGATAAGGTCCTATAGAGAAATAATGTCTCCATAGATTCTAGTGATGATTTCCACAAGTATCAGGTGCAAAGAATTGACAGTATATCTACAGTTTCTCATACACTACTGAACACACTGCTGAGAACTTATCTTCTTCCTATTTTGGACATTTTCTACTCAGTAGTCAATTGATTCTCTTGTTTGTGTTTCAGGCCATCTGTATAAAGGAAAGCTTTATAAAAAGCCAAATACTACATGCCTGAGAGACCTTCAAGCTAAGCCAGGAGCCTGCTGTAGGAAGTGGCTGCCTTCTTATGAAGCCACAAGTACAAGCATGTGACTGTACCCGTGCTGTGGTCTCACAAGTAAATACCTTGCTTCTCTGCTTGAATTTTTCCATTTATATCTCTACCTTCTTATCTGTAGCTTGCTCCTTTAGTCTATGATTGTATTTATCCTTAGCCTCCTGAATTATCTTGCTGACTTTGATTGCTGTTTCACCCTGATCTCTCAAAGGATTTGCTCTCTACTGTATTGGTAGATGGTCCCAAGTGCTTATAATTAGATAAAGTTTTTGAAGGTGACATGACTTTCCTTCCTGGTTCAATTATTCTTTCTCTTCTTCAGAACATTTATTTCTGTTCTCAAAATTACAGAATATGTCGTGTAAATGAGTTGAAACAGTCATATAAGTTTCTTAATGGAACACTCCCATCTGACATACTAAAAAGGAAGTGAAGCCAAACAATTTGCCAAAAGGTACAACTAGAAAGCCAGACTACAGAGCCCATGCTTCTTAATTAAGACAGAGGTTTTCCTATGAATTTCTATTTTCATCCCCAAATGAGCTCTCTCTCTCTCTCTCTCTCTCTCTCTCTCTCTCTCTCTCTCTCTCTCTCTCTCTCTCTCTCTCTCTCTCTCTCTCTGTGTGTGTGTGTGTTTGCTCATGTGTAGGCTATAAGTTAGCCTCAAATACCATTTCTATCATTAGGCATAGTCTACCTTGTTGAGATGGCATTAATACTGGAATTGAGGATTGCCTAGGCTAGGCCTGCCAACCAGTGAGGCATTGGAATCCTCTTTCTAACCCTCCAAATACTATGATTACAAGTATACACCATTATCTTTGACTTTTTACATGAATGCTAGTGATCAAACCTGCATAGGAAATAGTTTACTGACTGAGCCATCTATCCAGCCCATACAATCAGCCATATATCTATATCTCTATATATCTATATCTATATAGCTTTTCTCTCCTCTACTTCTTAACTAAATTAACACTTCTTTACTATTCTGGGACTCTCTCTGGGACTCACCATTCCTATCAAGGGATGCTTTCTGAATCAAAATACAGAATCACAATATATTATAATCAGACAGACATTGGAGAATCCCAACTCTGAAACTCACAAATTGAGTATCTTTTGTGCAAAATCTTGGGGTTAAGAATAGTTCCCAAAATTTAAATGTTTTATGTTTGTGTACTTGTTGCTTTCCTTTCCTGGATGTGTCTTTTATATTTCTTCACTCAAATGCCCTTCCAAATCAAATACAGATTATTAATAGGGGAACCTCTACTTCACCATTAGCTGAATTTCTCAATTTGTTGCTCAGGTTCTTATGGGTAGCACAGTACAAAGACTCTCTAGTAAAAATAGGAGCATTTTCATCTGAACCCCTTTCACTGCACATGTAGTTCTGTAGGAACAAACAACAATAAACCCACTAGCCATGTTAAATGGTTATGGCAAATTAAGTAGCTGACAATTTAGTACTTAAAGTAAATTCTTGGGGAATTATTGTATCTACAATATATGAAGAAAATTGGTTAATTCCTCCAAGTATCCACCTCAGCATTCTAGTGGTCTAAGGTCAGTTTCTATGATGAAAGGTAGTTAAATGTTCTAAAGGAATCAAGACATGTTCAGCTGAATTACCCCTGTGTCTTGTCCCAGTTAGAAGAGACATGGACCTATTCAGTGTGTGTTTGAGGAGTGTTTGAAGAGATCTGGTCCATGTGCCAGCTTTGCCTTTGACCATTTGTACAACTTCAAAACTGTCATTTTCTGTCTCTGGCTTTCTTTTCTTACTTAAAAATATATTGAAGAATAGCACTATTTTCAGGATTATTGTAGGAACTGAGGTATTCCCACAAAGTGTTAGCCCTATTGTTAGTAGGGTTGGAAAATATCAGTTTTTATATGCTTTAATATTATACTTAAGTAAAATATAATAAAATGTTTATCAAATAACAAAGCATTAATTCTAGCCAATACCATAAAATATAAATTCCCATGCAAATTTATATTTTATGGTATTGGCTAGAATTAATGCTTTATTAAGCATTGGGAAGAAAATACAAATAAAATAATAGACATTATCTTTAAGGAACATAAATCATGTGTGTTTTATTGTCCTGATGTTTTGCTTTTTAAACAACCCCAGGGGCTTCTGCCATTTATTATTTTGATCTCAGCTTCTCATCAGGAAAATATGATCTTTTAATGTTAATTCATTTCTTCTAAATATTCCTTTTCCAGTTCATGTCTATTTAGCAATATCACAATCCCACTTCACATAGGCATTGTTTGTTTATAATTTTATTTTATTATTGTGATCTATATACCTTTCCCTCAACCAGAAGACTCCTCACGATAAGTCCCCAAGAAGCTGAAACAGATCTAGGCAGCACAAGACACACCTTCATTTCCAATAGTAACATACGGTAAATTTCCTGTTCTCTCTGTGTTTTGCTGTCCAAGTCTTTAGTTCGACTTATTAAGAGGGACCTTCCACCTGAAGCCAAGGCAAAGCAAAGAAAATACTTAATAATGCATTTCTTATGCCCCCCAAATATCAGTCTGAAGACAGAAAGAAGTTAAACACTTTGTTTAATCATTTATTAAAAGGAAAGTAGCACCCTGGAGCTGCAGGGACAGGGGAAGCCATTGCCAGGTTCAATTTATTTTTAGCTGTTGTGAATTGTACATGAAAAAGACCCCAGTGTGCAGCCCTGTCCTGCTGGCATTTCCACTAGGTAATGTACCCTTTGCTCCACTCCTTTTGAAAACACTCCAGTTATTTTTTTAGATAAACAACAGGCACCTCTGCTTCAGTGCATTATTTTGCTTGGGCTTAATGACCTGCTTGCTCCAACCGGATGTGGTCTCCCCCTGCACAAAGGGAAATGTTAGAACAGATCCATACTTAGAAAACTGTTTCCATGTGCTCAGTTGACCTGGTATGGGAATAATTCTATGTATTCACTTCTCAACTTCTCCCTTTTAGATATCTAATAGATTCTGGTGGTAGGAAGTATATTAGTGAGAGAGCTTAAAGAGACAGAGAAATACATGCTGCATTTCATCTGCTGCTTGGTCAGCTCTTACATTTCTGATCATGATCTTTTTAGATTTATTTGACTTAGGGCCCAGCATATCTCCTTGAAAATGAGGAAAATCATTATGTTTACATTTAGAATAGAGGGATTTACATAAGAATGGTCATAGCTTAATACATAATATCTACTCTATGACATTCCCCTTTCCCAAACTACTTGCTCTGCTTGGGGGATTCTGAAATTCTGAATAGTGGCAATCTTTGTCATTTCCTCCAGAAAGTATTTATTATCTGAAATTGAAAGGGAAAAGGGTTGGAATTTTAAATGAATAATCATGTGTAGATATGTCACTTTTTTTTCCTTTTAAATACAAAATACACCACATAAATCATCAAACTTAAATGCGAAAGCTTTGCATAAAGCAAGAGTATAACAAGTTTACATCTAACTGCCCTCACAGCATGTACTAGAAAGCTATTGATACAAAGGAAGTCAGGACCATTACTAGCTGGCAATCCCTATATCTTCTCTAATTATCTCATTTCTAGATCTGTGCATTTTATTTGCTGGGTTTCAAATGCAAACTGAAGTTCTTTACATAAGACACTTTACTGTTTCTGCTTCTATTTATTTAAGCTGTAAGTATGAGACTTCACTGTTTGAAGCATTAGATTAATTTTGTTGCTATATACTATTTCTTTGTCATTTATTTATACTAATTCTGGTGGGCATTCAAGCTCCTATTTAATTTTAGATGTTTTATTCAATGTTATATGAACATCTATAAAGCCAAGTGGATACTTGGCTTTATAAATTTATGCTGATACTTTATTTGGACGTATAACTAAGAGTGTATATAATAGTGTATATATTCACTCACAGTAGATTCTTACAAACCTTCTCAAAATAGTAATAGCAATTTACTGTTTTATTAACATTATGCTACAGTTCTTTTTGCTTCATACATACTGTGTTAGTTGTTTTTTGTTTCGAACACTCCAGTAGATATGTCACGGTATTCTATTGATGGTTTCAGAATTATTCTTTTCTATTATATATGTTTCTGATTGTATACATGAGAACCCCATGCACGCAGTACTGGTCGAGGTTAGAAAAAGGGGGTATACTCCTCTGAAAATGGAGTTATTGGTTGTTGTGTGGCACTCAGTGTGGGTGGTGGGAACCAAACCTGGTCCTCTGCAAGAGCAACAGTTGCTCTTGACCACTGAGCAATCTTTCTAGCCTGTTATTGACAGTTTTAATGTGTGCCAAACTATTTTTAGTGGATCTCGATTCTGAACTTTCTATTTGAATGCCTTGTCATTTTCTGTGGATTTTCATGTGCTCCACTGCAGGTCCTGTTTTGATTACTGTGTGTATTTAGCTGTCCAGGAACTGATTAGCCAACACACTAGTGGTCGATTTCGATGTACAGATGTCCTTGATCATCTGGACTATTGCTTTTCTCATTTGTGCTGATACTTTTGTGACCTACAAAAAATCATCATCCATCTCAAGACTGTAGAGCTAATTTCCTCCAATACTCTATTCTCAATCATTATTTTTTTTCTTTCTTTTCTTTCTTTCTTTTTTCCATTTCTGTTTTTCTTGAATTGGTTTTTGTGTCCGCTCTAAAGAAGGAGTAAAATCTAAATTTTCCATGTGAAAACCTAATTAAACTGTGCTAGATATGAATTATTGAAAAACAGGGTGCCACCTCACATCTGGACTGTGCTATTCTTTCTGTCATGTGTTAATTGCCTGTACATGTTGGTGCTACTATTTTTAATAGTTATTTTTATTTCATGTGTATGGATGTTTTGCCTGTGTGTGTGTGTGTGTGTGTGTGTGTGTGTGTGTGTGTGTGTGTGTGTGTGTGGCCAATGCCTGAGGAGATCAGAAGAGGGCACCAGATGCTCTGGAATTGTAGTTTCAGAGAATTATAAGCTACTATACAGACGATGGGAACTGAACATGGGTCGTTGACAAGAGAAGCTACTAAACTATTGTCAAATTTGGGGTATTTTTAATGTATGTTTATCCTTACATCAGTGCCATATTTTGTTACTTAGTTAGACTCACACATTTTGTTCCTCATTAGAATTTGTCTGAATATATCGTATCTCCTTAAAGAACTTTGTCAGTCTTTTTAACCAATCTTTGCACTGCAACACAAATACATGTAATAGTTTATAGTACACAAACCTTCAAGCATATGCAAAAGCAATCAAACAAACTAAGACTCTCATGTGCATCCGTTCTTCTACTTACTCATTTATGGTCATTCTCGCAACATTTATACAAGCATCTACGCTCTACAACCCGACATTATTTACATGAAAATTCCACATGCCATGTAATTTCATGTCTAATTGCTTTTGTGTATATTTCTAAAAGAAACCTTAATTTAGACATGTGTACAAGAGTGTACTCTGAGAAACCTCTTTACTGCCAAGTATTTTCTTTGTGTTCAAACTAGTGATTGTATGTTTTTCAAGCATTACTTCTAACATAACATAATCTAATGAGGTTGATATAATTAGTAGGTAGAGCTCTTGTTTATTTTTTCTCATTTTTATTAGTTTTTTGAGATTTTCATACAATTTGTTTTGAGCATACTCCTTCACCCAGATCCATGCTCCTTTCCATATACACCCAACCACTTGTCCTCTATTTTCAAAAACCCATCAAGTACCACTGGAGCTGCCCATATACTGTTGAATGTGTGGCCTTCTGCTTGAGCATAGTCAACTCAACAGGGGCTGCATCTTTAAGATGTACTTTATTATCCCATCAGCTAACAGTTATCAGTAACTTTTGAGCTTGATGACAGACTTTATGCCTACCACCCCTCTCCATTCTTGCTATTTTCTAACTTAAGCTTGCTCGGGTCTTGTGCATTCTGTCTCAATTGCTGTCAGTTCAGCCATATATACAATTTACCCTGCTTTGTCCCCTAAACACTGTTTTCTTTTGTCATTCACTGCCTCTGGCTCTTACAACCTCTTTACCTTCTCTTTCACAAACATTACTGAGGGGAAGAAAGGGATGTGATACACATGTCCCACTTAAGGCTGAGCATCCCATAGTCTCTCATTCTCTACACCTTGATCAATTGTGGGTATCTTTGTTAATCACCATCTACTTTAAATAGATGCTTCTCTAATAAGGGGTGAGAGATTCCTTAATCTATGGGTATAATGATAAGTCATTAGGAGCCATTCAGCAGAATAATAATTGCATGTTCCCATATCAGTATGGCACTATAGTTTAATATGGCGGCATTGAATTTAATCATTAGGCAGGATTTGGTTTTTTGTTGACTATGAATTTAACAGTTGTTTTATGTAAGTGGAGTGTATATTATGAAGTAATATTGTTTATTTAAATCTTTGATATGTTTGTATGTATTGGTTTATAATTATATTTTATAAATTTTGGGGACTTTTTATATGTTTTTTTTGACTGAATAGTAATTGGAAACAATATTGGTGGAAAGGGGGGTAGCCTTGTTATCTTTATTATCTTTGGTAGAGTGTATTCATTATTATAATATCTCATTGTGGTTGACTTGAATTGTTTTGAGTAGAAAATGTATTACTTTTTTAGTATTGTAATATGCTCTTTTTAATTTTGAATTTTGAATATTATTGATGTTTGGATTTTGGAGTTTGGATATTATTGATTTTTTTAAAGCTTGATTTTTTGATGAAGTAGTCTTTTTAAGGACTTTATAGAGTTAGTAACTTTTTATTTATATCATTAACATAATTAATGATTTTTTTGTTTTTATCATTAATGTAATTAACGAGTTTTTGTTTTTATTATTTATGTAATGTTTGTATTTTTGTATAGTTTTATTTATATTTGATGAGGAAGCCTTATTTGGAAGCTTGTTGTAATCAATTTTTAGAAAATTAACTTTGTCGTTTTGAGAATTTTTTAATTATTATCGGAAAGTATGACCTGAAGTCATTAATAGAATAATTTTTAGTCATTATCTTAATTCAGATGTAATGACGACATTTGGTCAGCAGGTGTTGCAGTAGCATTTAATGCTCTGTCTACCACCAATGTGGCGGATGCAGGGAATCTCAGCAGCACGAGGCTACATATAGGTCCTTTGTGGTCTTAAAAAGTCTCAGCAGGCGCACAAACTGAATATGATCCTTAGGAAAGGCAAAGTCTCACAAGATCAGCAGAGTCTGTATCTGCTGCACAGGTGGTAGCCGCGCGGTAGTACTCCTGGCTAGGCGGGCATGTGGCAAGGATCATGATTTTATTGCGGCAACTGGGACTCTTTGTTCAGTGCTGCAAAAGCCGGGCACAGACTTGACTCTAAAGCAGTGGTGTGGACAGTTGCCGCAAGTATGCATGCGGGTCTTGGCTGCAGCCCAGGACCTTAAGCTCAGGTGCCACAGTATGTGGTCTTTTTTTGTGGCTCTGCCAGACATCGTTGGAGGCAGAGGTGGTGCCATGCACATGCAGCAAGGATTGCAGACCCAGGTGTACGCACCACCGGGAGCACCAGGCCAAAGGGCTACCTGGACTGATAATTAGGGGTTAGAAGAAGGAGGGATGAGCTTCTAGCCCATACACAGGCGTGCAGGCTCCCAAGACTGAACACTTTGCCTGTCTTTTGCTTTTTGTTACTGTTTAGAGCTCCCTCAGCCCTACGTTGGGTGCCAGATATGGCAGTAAATTTTATTTAAAATATATCAATATAAGATTAGCATTTATTGGAAAACAAATTAACATTCATGATAACAGGCTACAGCTTAGGAATATACTTGAGCGATCGGATGGTCTAAGCAATGGATGTTAATCTAGTCTCTCAAGAAGGCAGGAACAAACGGGCTACTCAAGATCCCAGCAGCCCCTCTTGAACAGGGCTGGCCACGCCCCTTCAGGAGTCCGGGAGCCTGGATAAGTGTCTTCGGACCTTATCAGTTGATACCTGAATCCCACCACATATCAGTCCTATGACATGTCTAGCCACAGGATCTTGGTTCCAATAATAGTACCAGGTATATACTCCATACTATCCTTTCTAATTTTCTGGCTCACTGTAGGAAACACTATGTCTGAAGAGTGCTGATAAATTGAAAATCCATTTAGATGGGATGTAAAACCTTATAAAACCCAAGTTATTAAGTTACTTTGCCTGTTTTTGTATATGAATGTCATTGCTTTCATCTAACATGAAAAATACATTTGAGTAAAGAGATTCCTATCTCATTATTTTGTTTACATATAATTGATCTGGAAAGGTTCAAATTCTCTTGGATTTTTGTAGCTCGTCCTGAATTTGTAGTTTGATGAACAGGAAACCTATGACCATGTTAAGTAATTATAAACTTGGAAAGCCCCACACATACCTACTAGTTTTTAGTCTTTACTTTTGTAAGGTGCGCAAACTAATCTATGGCAAGCCTGAGAAACTTCCAAAACAGGTCAGCTACAAAGGATATTTATTAGATTCCAACCTAAAATTGAAATGAAAATATAAAAAAGTATAAAAGATATGAGAATAACTTGTATGAATATAAAGTTGAAATCTGGATGATTAAACTAGCAACAAAGAGTTATAGCAAAGAGTTTGAGATCTCTAGTTTTTGTATATTTTTTTCTTGCTATAATTATTGTTTTGATTTTTTTATAGTTCTTCAGAACTATTTTCTACCCTGGAAAGTATTCATCTTCCAGATAAAGTTACAAATGTTGATCTGGGTGAAAAAATATAATATTTTCTTCTCTGAGTATCAGTACTTTAAACTAAGGTGAATAAACTTCACTTGCATTCAAATTTTCTACAATTTTACTAAATTAACTATCTTTTCTCATTGTTTCACAGAGGCAATTTTCCTTTAAAACACAACCACTTTACCTAAGCCCCCAGCACCCCAAACACACCAAGCTCTGCCCTAAACCAAAGAAAGCTAAGAGAGGCCCCAAAATCCCAATCCCCAGCAAAACACAGCTGGAGGGACATCCCATAGGCCAAACCTCACACTCAGGAAACCACAAACAATCAATAGGTAATCTCACAGAAGAAAGACCCAAAGAAGGGAAATACACACAAGCTACCACCAAAAATAACAGGAAATTGGAAAGGAAGAAGTCAAACTATCTCTATTTGCAGATGATATGATCATATACATAAGTGACCCTCAAAATTTCCAGGGAACTCCTACAGCTGATAAACACCTTCAGCAGTGTAGCAGGGTACAATATTAACTGAACAAAAAAAAAATCAATCACCTTCCTATACACTGTAGTAGTGAGGTTTCTTGGTCCTGGGCGACCAGAGTTCTAGACCCACAGACCTACAGCCCCAGACCCCTTAGACGGCCGCCGCTGCTCTGGCCCCAAAAATGTCTCAGATGCTTATATTAACTTCATGCTGTTTGGCCTATGGCTTAGGCACATTGCTAGCTAGCTCTTACATCTTAAATCACCCATTCTCATTAATCTGTCTGCCACGTGGCCCGTGGCTCACCTGTGTTCCTTACATGTTTCTTCTTGGGCAGCTCGGTCGATCTGTACCTGACTCTGCCCTTCTTTTCCTACCTATTCTGATTCCTCCGCCTACTTTTTCCATGGTGCCTGTCATGGCCCAAAACAGCTCCTTTATTTAAAGATTGATATTCACAGCATACAGAAAGATATTCCCACATTAATACACTAAGGATAAAAGGGCTGAAAAAGAAATCAGGGAAACATCACCCTTTATAATAGCTGCAAATAGCATTAAATATCTTTGCCTAACTCTAACCAAAGAAGTAGCACACCTGTTTGACAAAACTTTAAGTCACTAAAGAAAGAAATTGAAGAGGATATCAGCAAATGGAAAGATCTCCCATGCTCCTGGATAGTTAGGATCAATACAGTAAAAATGGAATTTTACCAAAATCAGTCTACAGATTCAATGCAGGATGTTCCTGGCTAGATCTCCAACCATAAGTAGAGGAGGTGCCTAAACAGGACTTTCCCTATAATCAAATGAATAACCACCCTAAGTATCATTACAGAACCTACATCCAATAATGAATAGAGGTGGAAGCAGAGATCCATGGCTGAGCACTGGGCCCAGCTCCTGGTCCAGCAGAGAGCAGGGGACAGAGTCTGTATAAGCAAGGGCATAGGGATTACGAGGAAAATTCCCACAGTGATGGCTGGCTGGACCTTTGGGGAGGTCAATGAATCAAGAACAGCCATGAGGGAACCATTGGGAAAAGGAGCTAGCCCTCAGAGGGTATGGACAGTAGGTGGACCCTCAAGGGGAAGGATCAGACTGTGTTCCTGTGCTTGGGCTAGCACCTTGGAGCCCATTCCCTGCAGAGGAACACCTAACCCAGTCTTGATATTGGGATGAGGAAATGGGACTTGCCTGAAGTGGATAAGCCATACTGAGCTGACCCACCTTGTGACTTCTTACCATTTGGCAGGTAGGAGTTTAGGGGATAGGAAGTGGGAGGCTGAAGGCTGACAGGGAGGGATTGGGAGGAGAGAAGGGAGGGAGAGCAGGCGGATACATGGATTTAAAAACAAAACTTTTTTTATATATAAAAAAAATATATATTCACAGGCCTTGGAAACAGGGAAAAAAAACCCATAGTCACTTTATTTTTTTCCTTAGTAAGAAAAATTAAAGCAATTTACGAATTTAATTTTCATTTTTAGGTACTTTTGTTTTTTTGCAACAGGAACTGGTGACAAACAAGTTTGACCTTGAACTCAAAATGCACCTGAAGTGGCAGGCAGCTCCTGATCCTCCTTGTCTTTCTAAATGGGTCACAATATCAGACTGATTTTTTTGTTTACCCCCCCCCTTTTCATTTACATTTTTTGATACTGGGTCTTAATTGGCCAAGGCAACCCTAAGGTGCTACATTACCAAGGATGGCTTTGAACTCCTGGTGGGCATGCACTTATGGCCCAAGTGCCTTATGTCACTTGCCACTATGCTTGTCTTGCATAAATTTATATATATATATTTCCAACTACTTTAAGAAACAATTATATCAATACATTGTACCTACAACTTTAATCATCAGAGAGAAAGGTGTGTTATTGATCCCATTAGGCCAGATTTAAGTAAAGATTAGAGCAACAGATTTCCACTGAGGATGTTTTTTATAAATTAAACTTGTGCTTTCAACCACTGGTGTCTGTAAAATATGGCAGAAAATTGTAATGATATGGTGTAAAGTTGTTAAATAAGTCATGGTGGTCTATAACATCAAAATTAGCCATTTTATAAGCTATGACTAATAATTATTTGAAACAATACTATTATTTGATAATTTTTACACTTACTAGAAGCAATGCAAAGCTAACTTACACAATTAACTATAGTGCTTTTAGTTAGTAAACATTAATTGGTTTTAGTTAGAAAATAAACTCAAAATTTAAAAACGTAATACATATTGTATCTTTTATAAGATATATTCTAAAATAAGAAATGTTCACTAATTTTTATAAGCTAGAAATATTACCCAATTTTTCTTGGTTTTATATGCCAATTAAAATATATTTCTAATTTTGCTTAAATTGCTAACTTCTCTTTTATCCCACCTCTGTGTGGCTAATTTGATCTCAGCTTGTGTTCTTGTTGTTTTTATTGGTGGAAGGAAAAATCAGCACTATAATTGAAGTATAAATAAGCTAATATATTTGTACATATATGTAAATTTTAATCATTTATTAAACAAACTAAATTCATTTTATATAAAATAAGTTATGAGAACTAGTAAGTGATGAACCTTATTAAACTTTATTTAATAAAGTGTAGAAAGTTAAACAAGAACTTAATTGTTTTTTATTAATTTCTATAAGAAAGCTTTGATGAACAACAATTCTGCTGACATTGAAGAGCTGATTTGAAGAGCAACAATTAGAAACTTAACATATTGGGAGTGTGAAGACGATGCTGAAAAGTTCATCTGTGTTTTCTCTTTTCTGCTTTCTATTTCTCTAAGTATTTTTTTACAGCCATGTATATCTAAAGTCAGAAAGACAGAATGAACAGATTTTGATTTGGCTGCTTTCGGTAACACATTGCATTTCAGCAAAAAGATAACACGAAAGAAATACAAAGAACATTCCAGCAGGACTATAAAGCAATGGTGGCCATCTGTAGCTGTTTGTTGTCACACTCACGTCTCACTTATGATGTGTGGAAACTCAACCCCTGTATAATAAAAATAAACCTACCTTCCACAGGCCCTTCAGAGACCAGAGTCTCTCTTGAAGGAAACTATTATGCCTAAAATACATTGTTCCCTGTAGGCCACTTCAGGCTTTGTTTCCTTTGTTTTCTGTCAAGCTATGCACTGAGTCCTTAGCTCAATTCTTGCTTCATGTTTTTCTTTTCCAATTAAATCCTCATGAACCTAGTTCAACACATTTGTGAAATACAGGAACTCAGACCTTTCAAATATGAGTAATCCGGAAGTTTTTCTGAAGTTCAAGTGTTCATCCTGTTTCTCTGGACTGAAGCCTCAGATCTGATATTCTTAGGGAGCCTTCAGCTTGCTACTAGTCCACTGACTACATTTTAAGGGAGAAAGTTTAGATGGATTTCCAACCCAGGACATCTCTAAAGCCCCTTGGAACTTGGGGGGAATATATAAACTTGTGGTAATGTGCCCAGATGTGCTAAATTAGACCCTCCAGCAGAGAAGAGTCTAGAAATTGTTACCTTTGAAAGCTTTTCCTTGTGAAATTCATGGGTGTCCAAGATGCTGTAAAAGATAACAAACCCTAGATATGTTCACTGTCCAATCAGAAAGCATATTTGACTCTTGATGTGGTCCTATGCCTAGGCTCTCCTCACTGTTAAGTTTTAGCTGGTGAATATGAGGAGGTAGACATTTTTTAGGACAGGATTTGGAAAGGTAGCTGCATGAATAATGACATCTATACTCAAAATGGGGTGATCATAGAAGCTGTTAATTACGAATTTATATTGGAATATTGTTCTATTTCATTTACTAGTGGGCTTGCTCTTTGTTTTCTGAAGGACTGTCAGTTTTTCAGCATTGAGACACCTCAAAAATAAGTGAAATGTTAGTTTAGAGCCATGTGCAGATAAGAGCTTTTGTACTAGATGCTAACAATCTAGCCAATGAAATTGTTGATCAGTCAAGGCCCAGGAACCTACATTTTAGACAAATCTCTTAGATAATTTGTTTTCACTTTGGTTTTATATGGTGTCTTTTTGGATGATAGTGTTACTCTATACAACATAAACTGTCCTGAAACTCAATATGTATATAGCCAAGGCTAGCATAGAACTTGCCATCCTAATATGTATAAGTATTTGTCTTACAGATATGTGTATTCTTCCACCTTGCTTCCTGGGATTATTTTGATTCACACTGCTCATGACCAGAATACTCAAGAGTCCTGAGAGGCCGCTCCTTTGGAATAACTTTCTTGTAGTTGGGTATTCATGTTTTCAGTCAATGTAGTGTTCAGTGATGGTAAAATAATGGAAATCAATTGAAAAGAAATAACTTTTTTCAGATTTTTTTCATTTCACCCCACCATGAATAATACAGAATTGGGACAGATTTTTTTCACTATATGTAAAATAGCTAAATAGTCCCTCTTTATCTTTTTGCTTTATAGTTTTTTCCCTGGCATGCAATGGCCCAGACAAGCGTTATGTTCTCAGTATGGAAAAACAAATGAACAAAATACTGCTGGAAATGGCTTATGGATACTGACTTTAATCTCATAGGTGCTTTTTTAATTATTTAAATCTGAGTGTCTTCTGTCTTTCAGTGAATCTTTGCTCTTTCAGGTGTGTGTGGGTCCCCAACCCCTTTAACATTTTGGGATTACATTATAATCTATCATGTGGCATTTAGGAATTGACTTAATGCTTTCTGATTTCCCCAGAAAATTTTATACATTTAATATATCATCACTCATTTTCAATACTTTCTAAAAATTTGACTGGAAAAAATGTTGCATCATTAAACTGTTAAAATTAAAAAAAATTAATCAGTAGCTTCAAGCTAATCTCATTTCTTCACTTGAATTAGAGGTTATGAGGTGAAACCTATAAACATGTCTATTAGCAAATACCACAGGTATACCTTATATATGTAAAGGAATATTTAGATATTCTTAACTTGGTCATATGTATATTTCTTTTAACTTCCTATTCTTTCCTCTGTTTGTTCTTGAATTTCCTGTGGATAAAGCATGGGAAATGCAGTAGTATGTCTTACTGGCAAAAAAAAAAAATAAAACAAACAAAAAAAAAGTGTGTGTGTTATTTGTGTGATATATGATGTTTTCTAAAGAACAAAAATCCAGGTTAAAGACAGCTACTATAATGGTGAAATGGTGGGAGTCAGGTAAGGGGAAATATGTCTTAGGTAGATCTTAGGTAGGGTGAGTTTGGTCTAAGAGACTTCACAATACTCTTGATAGAGTCAGGACATGGTGCTCACTGGAAATGATGGAGAATGAGAGCTAAATGTGATAAAACTGATCTAGTGAGATTTTTGATACCATTGGACAGCATGTCTATGAAGAAAGAATTCCAGAAGTCAGGGCTTCATTGCCAAAAGTTCACTGCAGGTTGAGTAGGGTTTGGTCAGGAGAAAGGCCTTTGTACCGTCACTGTTCCGCAGCCTCCTCATGGAGCCACACTCCTTTAACAATTTGCACACCATAAGATGAAGCACAGGGGAGATTTTTTTCTCTTTACTACTTTATTCAAATCCAAAAACCATGAAATGGGCATACAGTAGGGTCCTAGGAATGAAGACAATAAATCTTTGTTCCCAAAATGTTTTTGCCATTGATTTGCCTTTCTCCTGTGCTTCTAAAACTCCCAGCTCAGGTTTGACATAAGAAGTGAGTTCTAAATGTTCTCAGAGGGAAATGTCTCTCACCCTTCTCTCTTGGTTCACCTTGCCTTGATTTTATTATATAATTTATTTTCACCTTTATTAGAAAGGATTTATTTCTAGAATTTCGTATCTAAGAATACAATCTACCAAAAAAAATCTATTTCAAGGAGTTCACATAAGAAAATATATTTTATTTTTTAATTTAAAAGTTATTTTATTTTATCTACCAACCACAGTTCCCATATCTCCCCTCCTCCCATTTGTCCCTCAGCTTTTCTGCCCACTCCCCCATCCACTCTTGAGAGAGAATAAGGCCTTTCATGGGGAGTCAACTGAGTCCAGGCTATCAAGTGGAGGCAGGACGAAGCACCTCCCCCATGTATCAAGGCTGAACAAGGCATCCCTCTATAGAGAATGGGCTCCAAAAAGCCAGCTCATGCACTAGGAATAAATTTAGGTTCCATTGCCATAGGCTCCACAAAGGGCCCAAGCCATAAAACTGCCCTCCACATACAGAGGACCTAGTTCAGAAACCTGGTACTAGGGACATTTCTAGGAATCCACAAGGATGACTCCAGCGAAGACTCCCAGCAACAGTAGAGAGGGTACCTTAACAGGCCTTTCTCTGTAATCAAGTTAATGACCATCCTAATTGTCATTATAGAACATTTACCCAGTGACTGATGAAAGCAGGTACAAAGAACATAGCTAAGCATTGGGCAGACACAGCTCCTAGTCCAATTGAAGAGAAAGAAGAGAGATTATATGAGCAAAGGGGCCAAGATCATGATGGAGATTCTCACAGAGCCAGGTGACTAGAGCTACTTGGAGCTTACTTACTCTGCATTGCCCTAATTTTTAAAGTGGGTCCATACCTAACTTGTCCTGTGTCTACTGGCTCTTACATCTAATTATACTAAATCTTCAGAAGGTAGCCTGTGTTCCAGAAGATTCCCCATCCTTGCAAATGTTAATTATTTTAAACTTTTTAATCTAAAACTTTCTGAAAAGTTATTTTAATTCATATGTATATGACATCAATATTGTATTTATAGTTTTAAAAAATTCTTTGTATCACCTTATAATTTTTCTGGATTTCTGGTATCTCTTTTTGTCTGGGCATATTATAAAAAGAAATCAATGGTTTGTGATTAAAATTGAAATGCTTTCAATTATCTCCAGAAAATTCTAAATATATGCAGTTCATCTCACCGCAAGATCTGAAATTTTTCAAGTGATCATTTTTTTTTCTCAAGCTCTTTGTAATTTGTTGACTTATACTCGTGTTATTTTCCCTTTCTACCCATGTTCCCCACTTGTATTGCCTGAAAGCTTGTATTCATAGTCTAGAACAAAGAGACATACTTATTCTGTCTCTGGCAGAATGTCAGGCAGCTTTCAACGAGCTTAGAATTAATGACTCCTGGGCATAACTGGGGGACAGCAATAGACTCAGTAGCAAATGAATGTCATAAATTGTTAAAATTAAGTAATAACTCCACACATTGTTCTGAAGCTTGCCATTTTAACAAAGGAATACTAACTTATGAAAAATCTATGAAGGGTTGGTGCAAACATTCTTTCTTGAAGAAGAGGTTTATGCTTGAAGGGCTTTGGATAAAATTAATCACCTAGACAAATCATTAATAAGCATATTTCTGGCATGCAAGAAGGTTAATAAAAACACCTAATGTATTCTAGTTCATGAAAAGCAAGAAAAGTCACTTCACAGCTACTCTAAACAAATGAACAAAAGATAACCCTTGTCTGATTAGGAAGTAAAGTTATCAGCAATGTGATTTTTCTCTCCTCACAAAATGCACACTGAATATCTTCTAGGTAATTGGATAAGTTTTGAAACATTATCATTTCTTCTGGAGAAGAGGTGTGGGGAGATTGCTTGAAGTCAATCTTCCTGTTAATACCAAGGCTATTTTTAATCATATGGTTTAGGTTTTATACCAATATCCCTTCATTACTTCCTATCTAAAACCTGCCTACCTCTCCTCTTAAAGGGCAGCATATGAAATCTTGGAACTCTTAATTCCCAGGCTGTGTTGCCTTTTTACTTTAATTTTGAGGAATGGAGAGATCTCAGCTAGGAAATATCGGGAGACTTTTGGAAGCCCTCTCAAGCAGAACAGTGTTTAATATAGTACCCTTTTTACACACTAGATATGCTGTCATGGCATAAGAAAATATTACCCCTGAGAGGAAATGTGAGCCAACTGCTCACCCACACAAAATTCCAGGCAGGCAACAGCAATCCCTGTTGTGTGGAATTGAAAAGCTCCTTCTTTGCAGTAAAGGACGCATTTTAAATATTTGATGCTGCATCTAGAAAAAAAGTAAATAATGTTTAGGAAGAGAAGCAAACAGCATCTCTTAGATCCAAGCCATCTACTTGCATCAGCATCAGACTCTGAGTCCATTAACTTTTTTTCCTTGTCTTTTGTTGTTGTTATCACCTCTAATATCTTTGCTGTCAACATCTACTCCAAAGCCAGCAAGTCCATTCCTTTGTGCACCTACCCCATCTGTCTGTCATACAGAAGCCTAGCTTTGAACATGACATTTCTATTGAGGGACGTCATCCTATCTTTCAGGATTTTCAGTGTGATTCCAAAACCTTTGCTTTTCATGCAAAGAAGTCCTCATTGTCATGTTCTTAAGACCTGTTTTCTTCAAGATGATTGGAAGATACCTTACATGTCTGCACACTCAGCATAATCTGCTCATATTCGTGATGCTTGTTTACTCTAAAACAATCCCAATTTGGAAAATAGATTTTGTAGTTCTTATGTACCACTGATATGTGATGATGAATTCTCTACCAGCTATTTTCTTGAGACAATCCCTCATTTAAGCATAGAGTGAAGCCTATGGTGTGTGTGTGTGTGTGTGTGTGTGTGTGTGTGTGTGTGTGTGTGTGTGTGACTTCCACTTTGGTGAGGATGGGGTCTTTTGTTCATAGCTATATATATGAATCTGGCGCTAGTGCACTTGGGAGCCTTCTATTTCTAAGTGTCTCCTTGCCTTAGGAGGACTGGGATAGCAGATTCCCACTACTGTAGCTTTGTGTGGGTTCTGGGGATCTGAACTCAGGTACTCCACACTAGCACAAGCACTTTACCTACTGAGCCATCTTTCCAGCCCTTGTCTACACTTTTAATCATATTCTTTAATTTCTTTTGCCTCTTGTCTGTTACATAGTAAAACAAAAATTACCATAACTACTATGAATTGAGTGTTTCTCTAATAAATCCCTATTCTTAAGCCTTCACTAGTAAGGTGACCTATTTAGATAAGGGGTCATTAATGACATTACTAAGGTTAAATGAGGTGATCATAAGGTTAAGTTCCCAATCTGATAACAAGGGACATTTCCACAAGAGGCATCAGAAAATCCACTCTCTCGGTTATGTGAATGAGCCATCACTAAGACAGCCTTTTGAAAATAAGGGAGACTCTGTCATACCCTAATTGTGTTGAGACCACAGTGTGTGGTCTCCAGAAATACAAGAAATTAGAGTTGTATGGTTAAAACCAGTCTTCAGAAGTTTCCATGGATTAAGGATTTAAAAAAATATGTATTTGTATATACTTAAAATATCAAGCTATCAAAAACAGTAGCTTGCACATACTAAGTCTGATACTCTCGAGTGCTTTCACACACACTGATCCAATCCCAGAACTCCCTGTGAACTTTGAGAATCACTGTTAATTTTTAATGATACACTTCAACCAAACTACAAAACATCCTCTTTACTATTAAAGTCCAAATGAGTATTTTTATGTACAAAACACAAGAGGCAGAATAACTAACATTTGAATGTATTATGTAGATATGTGTAAGTGCATATACTTATATGCACATAATGTTTAAGAGAGGAATTTATTCTTTCCCTCAAATAATTGCTATTTTGTTTGTTCTCTTAGAGTTGTGAGCCCGTGAGGGAGGACATCCCTAAATTACACAAGCCTTCCCACATTTTCATTAAGTGTGTGCTTGGGTAGGTTTAGTTCATGGCAATTTAGTATGTGATGTTCAAGCAGAACAAAATTTTAAGTCTTTCTGAAGTGGATTATAGTCTACTCTGCCAGGTAAAACTATGTTGGACAGTTCATCTGATTTTGCCACCACCTGTGGCTACCACAGGACTAGATAAGTTGCCTTAGACACCAGCAAACACTTTGGCCATGACTTTTAGATGTTAACAGTTTGTCAAAGGTAAAAGTGAGAAAGAATCTTAAAGACATTCATATGTCCCCAGACCAAACATTTAGTTCCTGGACACTCCGTTAAATTCTCTTTTCGTGGTATTTTCCCTCAGTGTTTTTGTTTTATCTGGTTTTCACTACAAGATCTCAAATATCTAATGCTGGATCTACACTTGCTTATATTTACTCCTCAACTTTTGAACTTACTGGGTAATATACTGTCTTGTTAATACAAAGTAAAAGATACTTGTTTAGTAATGTTTTAAGGGAGACTATCCATCACTCACTAACCTATAATAGATTTGCCAGACATTTACTGTTCAAAGTACAGATTGCATTCATTTAATATTGTTTGAGTATTTTGATTATTTGGAAGACATCCAGTTAAAAACTCCAGTTCCCAGATCATTGGTTTTTTTTTTGTTTGTTTGTTTGTTTGTTTGTTTGTTTTTGTTATTTGGGTTTTTTTTTTTAACATATATCCTCCTGTGCCAGGAACATACAGTTATTTTCCCCTCTAATATTTAACTTTTCCTATAGAACTTCATAGATATTGGTCAGGATTATACCGAAATGGAAGTGACTTTAATTGTCTTTCCAATCACTGGTGTCAAATATATTTTAACTGTTTTTTTTTTTAAATAAATAAGTGGTAGAATAAGGACATAGTCCCAATCCAAATAAATTTTGGCTAAATCTTGAGTAATATGAATTATATTTCTTTAGTATTACCATGAAAGTCTAGAGCAAACTTTTCTTCGGAATGCCTTGCATTTTCATGTGGTTTTTCTCTGCTGGCACCTTGAACTTGAATTAGAATATCTAAATTCTCTTTGGGTTTCCATCCTGTGTGTCAGATAAATTATTTCTTAGAGTAACTTATTATAGACACCAACAGTTTGGTCTTATTTGAAAATAAGAATATAATTTTATTGAAATAATAACATTGTTTTCTTAATGAGTAAGAATACCAAGCTTGTGGTTAGCATGAAATTAAATTACGTAAATTGTAATGCATTATGTTTACCTCTGGAGTAATTATCTTGCTATTAAAGTTGTATTGTTAAAAAATGCTTTAATTATTTTAAGCACAATGAGTTAGTTTGAATAAAATGTTCCAATTTTCCATGAATTCTTAAAATAAGCTAAACAAAAAAGAAGAGGTTAATGTTCCTTTATGCACTCAGTGTAGTAGAAAAATAAAGCATCCTTAGGAGATTGGATCACCAGAACACCAACAACATAGGAAAGAAAACTATGATATTTAGTGTTGATTGTCAAATTGACAGAACCTGTAATCACCTAGGATGCACAGACCTCTATGAACAGCTTATGAGTAGTTATACTGGTTATGTTAAGTGGGGTTGGAAGATCCATACTAAAAATGATACCCTGAGTTGGATGTTAAATTATAAAGAGGGAACCTCTTCCCTACTGATTAGCTTCCATGGTCCAAGAACATGCCAAACAGGCTGTTGTGGGAGAAAAATTTCATTAATGGTTTCCCCCTGTTGTGAATCCTATAAACTAAGGGACCAATCTGGCAGGCAAGATAAGCCCACTTGTGTAATAGTGGTACTCTTACTCTTAGGATAACCAAACACCCCATGAAATCGAGGACCACTTTGCAGAAAGGACTTAGATGGCTGGTACTATAAGCCTGGTCTAAAACCTTCGGATGTTTTCAGCCCTCGGAGTGAGGTAAATCTTATATTTTTAGCTAAAGTGGCATAGCAACAAAAAAAGTGTAAATGTTTGTTTATATTCATAAACAAATGACCACACAAGGCTCTGTTATTAAGTGACAAGTTAATACTTCCTCCTAAATAAGACATTTATACCATCCCTGCTCAGAGGACACTGTAGAAGAGGCAATGGAAAGAATGTAAGAGTTATAAGACATGGAGAAGGGCAGAGGGATCTAAGCTGTTGAGCAACAGCCATGGCATTCACAGAGCTGTAAAAACCTAAACTGGGTCTGCATAAAAATATGACACATCAAGAGTCAGCAATGGATGAAGAAGGGACTTGGGGGCCCCAGTATCTCACTGTTAAAACTATTTGCTACCAATAGATTCATGGAGAAGGAAGTCATTGCCTTCAATTGGGTACCCACTTGAAATCACTACCAGGCTTTAATAGATAGATCAATCCAATGAGCACACAGACAGCCTAGGCTGAACATATATAGTAGCAATTAGTGAAAAAAAAAAAAAAAAAGGCCGTGAATTTGAAGGGGAGTAGACAAGGATATATAGGAGTGTTTGGATAGACAAAAGGGAAGAGAGAGATAATCCCAAAAATAAATAAAATAGGTTATAAAAAACCTCAAAACTCATGAATCTAGAAAAGGGGTATATAGGGAGGAGGGAGAGTGGAAGGAGAGACTGGTCATAATGTTTTTCATACAAATATGACAGCTTCAAAGAACAAAATTAAATAAAAGTAATCCACACACATACTAACTCAGAATGATAGTCTGGGATAGCATTTTTAGACACAAATCTCAAAGGAGCTGTATATCTTATTTTAGTCATGAATTCAGAACTTAATAGACCATTGGAAAGTGATAGAATTGTGGGAAAAGAAGCATAGAGGAGAGTGGAACTGGATCTTTAGCCCTTCCTGACACTCTCGTGCCTCCTGGCTGCAGTGAAGTGAGTAGCCTTTTCCACATGTTCATGCTACCATATTGTTCTGTTTTTCCAAGGCCCAGGACAGTGGCTCTAGCTGAAGTGGGACTGACCTGGAATTTCTGAGGTGAATCTGTGAGACAAATAAAACTTCCTTCCTTTCAGTTTGTCCTGTCAGGTGTTTCCACTGCAGTCATTATTGTAAAACTACAGAAACTCTAAGTAGAGAAGAGAACATATATCTAAGCTTTGTAGGAAGCCTCCACCAGTTTCCTTCCCAGGGTGTGGCGATTGCAAAGACTTTGATGTTTCATAGCAAATACGTGATATATTTGAAAAGATAATAAAAATAATTCCTACTTATCCTTTCCCTTCCTTCCACCACCAAATCTCTGCTCCAGAGTTGTAATATATATATATATATATATATATATGTATATATATATATATATATATATATATATATATATATATATATTGAGTCCATGTATCTACATTGTCACATCATAATTATCTAAAGTCCACAGTTTACATGAGAGTTGCATTGACAGAATGTGTTCCATGGACTTGAACAAATGCGTAATGACATATATCTCTCACTAAATGTTTGAGCTGTTTTAGTGAGCTAAATATTTTTCTGTGTTGTATGTTTTCTTCTTTCCTTCCATACTAACTTTTGACATTATTTTTTTTACTATATTCATTGCATTTCATCCTCAGAATATTATACAGTTGAGCTTGTACAGTGTATCAGTTATATTTCTATTGCTACATGACCAAAGCAACTTAGAAAAGATTATTTGGGCTTATAGTTCTAGAGTGTTAGAACTTGAGGGTGAGCCTACAGGATCAACTCAGATCTCCCATTTTAACCCGCAAGCAGGATAAGAAAATGCTGACTCAAAATACTGAGGGATTTTGAAAGCTAAGGATCTACCCTTAGTGACATACCTCTTCCAAGTCCACACCTTCTAATTCTTCCCAAACAACCTGGGAATGAACTAAGTCATCAACATATGAGTCTGAGAGTCATTCTAATTCAAACCACCACACAAACTGTCAGACCTTAGCCGAATAACTACTTAATTCTGCATGTAGGTTTTCTTCACCTCTTTTAAAGGATTGGTAGTACATTCCATTCTAGTACTGAATAATGTTCTATGTTCTACATGTAACACCATTGATTAATTTGCCTACTAAATGACTTACTGGTTATTTTTATAATTTTTTAACAATTGGGACTAAAGATGCTGTGGCCATCTATAAGAATGTCTTTTGGAAGCTATACTTATCAATGCCTCATTAGTCAGTGTAATCTGTGTCCCGGGTTTTGGCAATCCTAAACTTACACAGCAGTAGGATATATATATATGAGGGTGCTTGAAATGACCTTTGGTCCATCCTATCTTCAGAATGTTTGTGTTCTTACTGTTAATTTTAAGATGTTCTTGTAAAATTTTATAAAACATTTTATCAATATGCCTTTTGAAAATATTCTTCTGAACTGTGGCTCATTCTTCTATTCTCTTGTTAGTGTCTTTTATAGAGCAGACATTGTTTGCAAAATGAGTTGTCTCTCTAATCTTGTATACCACTCTAAATTTTAATTTAAAATATACAGCTATTTTACAAATATATATATATATATATATATATATATATATATATATATATATATAGGTTTTCCTAGATCCATATCAATATGGTTACATGGTAGATTATGCAGGAAGATATATTCAAGGCAATATATAAAACATAGATTATTACTTCAATTTATGAATAATTTTGTGCTCCTCACCATAAAAATTTATATTTTGTGACTATTCTACTACTACATCTACATTGATCCATTTCTCAACCTCGGTCTCCAAGGGAGATATCCTTTAATGTAAGCAATTTAGTTTAATCTATCTTGTCAAACCATGTTTAACTCTAAAATGATAATCTCAGAGTCTTTCCTTTTTATTCTGTAGGGAGTTATGTAGTTTCAAATTCGATGGTGAGCCGGAAAGTGTTCTCCAAGCAATATTTTTTAAAATTAATGCCCGTTATCATGAGCTAATTAAGAAATGCACTTGCAATGCAACATTCAATGTAGAGTACAAGTTAATTTCTGAGAAAGTTGCAGAAAACAAATATATAGAGTAAAATGTCAGAGATGCTCCCCTTCAGAGTTCTTAGTGACATGTTCAGGAAATCATCTAAAGAAATCCCCTCCATCTCTAGAACTAATGAAAATGAATAGGCACTGGATGTTGTTACTTTTCTACAAGATTCTGGAACAGCAGCCTACTATCAAAACACAAGATTCAACAGTCTGAAATATACCTCAAAGATAGAACTTTTAGCCAGAACTAAGTCAGATATAACAAGGCTACACACTAAGCAGCATCTCTTAGACTTGAAGTAAGTAGAATATTATAGAGCTTTCTTTTGATGCCACTTTCAAAAAGATTTTTGATTTCTCTGCTTTCTATGGGAGAAAATTCCATTTTGAGGAATCCAGTAAGTGACACTTCCTGAGACATTTTGCCAATGATGATTTTACTAATCCTGGGTTTTTGTTTATGGATCTACTAGATCTTACCATTTACATCATCCAATAGACTATTTACCTATGTTATGTATCTACAATTCCAGATGGAAAGTTAGAAAATATTTATGCTAATGTTATCCTTGTCCCAAAGCTGTTGAAGCAAGCAGAAACCACCTCTAAGGAAATAGTTCTGGCCTTCTATTCATGAAATATAAATGATGACTAAAGATTCCATATAAGATCTATGTGGGCTGCCCATGGTTAAGTCCAACAGAGATTTAAAACAGATGATGCTTACCAGGGAAATGCTGTGCTCTCATATGCCAAGAAGCTTTTTCTTTTAGGTGAGTGGCTCCCATTTAAATCCATCTCTTACCATTTGCAAGTTTCTGAGAATTGTTCAAACTACTTAGTCCTTTGAGCCTCAGGCTTAATACTTGTAAAACAAAAATCTCTCTGGGTCTGGCTGACAGCAAAGAAAATACATTTATAAAATTTAAGTACTGTGCCTGATAAACTAGGGCTTGATCAATAAATTCTGTATTAACATTTACATATATCCAGTTAGACATTCACTTATGCTTTTTTATAAATTTATTAGACACATGTTTGATATTAGCAGTACTTAGAGTACTTCTGTAAGTATTAAAGGCATACATGTGTCTTCAATCATTATGTATATCACAGGGTTCTGGAGGAGGGATGAGAAATATAATACATTTCATCTGTAATAAATGGATTTCTCCTCATCTAAAGTCTTTGTTCTGCATGATTACTCACAAATTCCTGCATTTCCTCTTTGGTAAGAAACCTCAACTAATATGCTAGTTTCTTCTCCATCATGTCTCATAGGAGAAGCGTTGAGTTTGAGACCAAGAGGGGCACATGCTGTCTCTTGCCAAGGTCTGCATCAGTTCATTGACTTACGTTTGGAAAATGCCTTATTTTGTTATTTTATTTATGGTTATACAGTTTTTATCCTACCTTGTGAAGATCATGCCACCATACATGGAAAATAATACCACATCTAATGTCATGTAAGGTATTTTATCTTCACAAAAATATAATTATATCAGTAATTTTTAAGAGAAAGCTAACATTAATGGAATAATTTTTTATTTTGTCATAATTTGTAATTTTCACAAGTCAATATGACCCACTTATCTTGGTTGTTTATCTAAGCAAATTAAAACAAAAGATTCCCAGGTAAATCTGAAATTTAAATAGTATTGAAATACTTTTGTAAATGTGTCTCAGATATTGATTAGAGCTTATGAATAGCAGCTCTTCATTATTAATTGATAATTAAAATTTATATGAATAGCCTTGATTTTACATAGTGAGTTCTTTCTTCACTGCACAGGTTAGAAATGTGAAGCACATGCAAAATTCATTTACATATATGTGTGTACCAAATTAGAATTGTTTCATGTATGCCAATATTGTAGTCCATTCTTGTTGCTCTGATGAAATACATACAGCAAATTGAATATACTCTTTCTTTATAAAAATAGAATCATACTTAGCTCCAAGTAATGGAGTCCCAAGTGCACACCATTGGTATTCTGTAAAGATCCTCTAATTGCCTCCTAGCATAGCAAAGGAGAAAGGCAAACAGTTATCCATACAACAGCCAAGAGCATTAAATGGGCTCACTGTATAGTGGCAAGCATCTAAGATCCCACTGCTTTATCGCAAGATGGGGGTGGAGCACAGCAGCAGGAGAATCCTCATAAGGTTGCTGGTCTCATAGTCCAGCATTCACAGTGGCATTGAAATCTTGCTTCAAACAAGGTGAAGGATGAGACTGGACACCTGAAGCTGTTATCTGACCTCGACAAAAATAGTAGTGTGCACTGAGAGCTACACACACACACACACACACACACACACACACACACACACACACACACACACACACCATGTTGTCTCACCTCTCAGTATCAATCACCTTAGGAACCATGTTGCTAATACATTTACCACTTCCCTTGGGGAGTATCCTAGTATCATGTCAACTTTCTCGTCCTTTCCAAGCCCTTAGCAATTCTGTCTAAAACTTATATGATCTTCATTCTGCCTTTAGTACAGTTTACTAATCTCAGTTTGTATTTCCTGGCACCTCACTGCTCTCCACCTCTTTCCTAACTATGAGCAGAATGTGGAACACACTGGACAGCTCTACCTGTCCTTAGTCTGTCACCTATCACCCACTGAAAACATGGATTTGTCAAACTGCTTTTCAGCCGCTCGGTTTCCTGATTTACCTTGTCACTGTGGCAGCTTTTGTGAAGAAGGATTTA
The DNA here is from genome assembly GCA_033318265.1 of Phyllotis vaccarum. Lineage (NCBI taxonomy): Eukaryota > Metazoa > Chordata > Mammalia > Rodentia > Cricetidae > Phyllotis > Phyllotis vaccarum. The sequence goes on from JARWLC010000006.1 coordinate 52,188,881, forward strand.
ATTATGCTTTCTATGACATTCTATGTGTAAAGACCTATAATTGGGTTCATATTTTTAAATTTTTGTGTGTGTTTGTAAGAGAAAATGAACATATGTGTACAAATTCATGTGCTTGTCTGTACACAGAGAACTGAAGAGCACATGAGATTTCTTATAGCTTTCATAACTGAAGTGTGTTGGAAGCTGGTTTGATATGTGAAATTTGGGGACTTGAGTTTTTGTCCTCATGATTATGCGTGCTTTGAATCTCCGAGTCATCTTTCCAGCTCTGGGTTCATATTGTTCACAGATTCATTTGAATAAAAATTTCCAGCCTTTGCTAAAGGTTAATTTTTAATACGTCTTCTAGAATATGAATACTTAACCAAACTTTGCCCTTGACATATTTTACATAAGATATATAAATTCACATGTGTCTAAATAATACATTCTTAAAATTATAGATAAATGCAACAAACATTTAATTAATCTCTGCAAGGAAATACTTTAACAAGTTTTATGGTATATTTCATAAAATATAGGAAAGGTTATTTCCTGTAGGAACATTATTAACAGTCTGAGTATACATAGTAATCTTTATAGTAATAGTTTATTACTATGTCAATAAACAATGTGTGTTTATAGTGTGCCTGCCACTGTGATAAATAATCTCCATATATATACTACCCGTAAAAGCTCACAATAATCCTCATGAGTTGATTGCACCTATTCCATTTTCTATATGAGAAAATGTGAGCCTCAGCCAAAATCATATAGCTAGTAAGTCAGAGAGGAGAATGCATCCCAAAACAGAAACCTTATCTACAACAGAAAATTGTTTTTCTGGATTCAAGGTCTCTATAGTCTATGTGGGTGGTAGGTATGCAGCCGATGCAACTTTCTCTTCAACCTTTCTTTAAAGGAGTGGTTCTCAACTTACCTAATGTTGCAACCTTTCTATACAGTTCTCCATGTTGTGATGACATTGTTTTCACTGCTACTTCATAACTAATTTTGCTACTGTGAGAAATTGTAGTGTAAATATGTGTTTTCCGATGGTCTTAGAACACTACTGTGAAAGGGTTGTTTGACCCCTTGTTTGAGAACCACTGCTTTAAAGGTTGTTGGTTTGGTGGGTCAAGCCTACTGTCTATCACCCTTTTCTCTGGGTTGGAACTACATCTTGCAACACAGCTTGTCTTTAGAGTCACTTTCTTCGGGGTTGACCCTCCTATGAGCCTATCAAAATTAGACCAACCATATCTGAAATGGCACCTTAAATAGAGAAGAAAAGTCACTCTCAAGATTGTTTAAATATATATGTATATATAATATATTTGAATATATACATATGTATATATACATATATATGTATATATGCTTCTGATATTTCCCCCTTATCATCCTATTTTACTGAGGGAAAGCATCTGTCTTGCTCTTAGCCTTTTCTAGTTAGTGACTCATCATTCATACAACAGCCTCTAGTTTAACTACTCTTTTACTCCCTAATTAACTTCTATGATTATTTTTTAAATGTCAGCGTTTACCTAGTTAACAGTGATTTTGTTTAGAATGCTTGGAACCTACACACAAAGGAATGAAATAATTTACAAAGGCCACCCAGGAGGTGTGTACTATGCCAATGGCCTAACCTGTGCAGGTTTTTGTGATGAGGTAGTAATTGCTTTTGCTTTAATATAGAAAGTTGTAGTGTGAGGTTTCTGGCCTGTACTTTTGAGCCTAGCCTCTAGGTTTAGGCCCGCAGACCCACAGACCAGCAGAGACACACAGATGCTTTCAATAGTTTTTAGGCTGATCGGCCTAAGGCCCAGGCATATAACTTGCTAACTCTTTATCCTTAATCTAACCCATGACTCTTAACCTGCTCAGCCATGGGGCTCGGTATTTTTTCTCACAACAGCATGGTTGTCCTCTCTTTCTTCTGGCTTCTCTCTGGCACTCTGCTCTGTGCTTCCTGTTCTCAGAGTTTTCTTAGTCTGGTAGCCCCACCCACCCTTCATGTCTGCCTTTGGCCAATCAGTGCTTTTTATTAAACTCATAGGCAGGGACAATTATTTACAATGGAACAACATAATTCCCCTATAGAAAGTACTAATCCTAGGCTAAGAATAGCATCTTTACTTATCAAGAAACAAATTCAAAGAATGGATATGGTGGTACCCACTCAAAATTCCAGCACTGACGAGGGAATACAAGAGGCCCAAGAGTTCAAGGCTAGCCCAAGATAGAGAGTATATACAAGGCTGGCTTGTGCTACAGGAAACCCCTTGTTCCAAACAAACAAAACGGAGTTCTAGTTCCCATGTGGAAGATTCCTAAGTAAATCCAGAGTGTTCTGAAAGACTTTATACAATCTTTATTAACAATGACAAATAGTATTACGTTGAGACAGGATAGTAATAAGTCTAATGGACACTCAGCAGATGCTAAAGCATAGTACAAAGCTCAGAAAGTTCTGAGGGATATCTTAACACTCTAGAATTTTGTAGAATTTTTAATTAAAAACAAATTTCAAAAATTGTGATTTCTTAGCTTTGGTCTTAAAATAAAGCCTCCTTCCCCCACCCCTCTCCAGTAGTGTTACTACTGCAGAAAACACCTCCTGTAGTTCCTGCTGGGTCTCAGAGTAGTTTACAGATGTAGATGGCTGAGTTATAATTTCAGGAATGTTAGTGCTTTTCCTGGAAGGTACCCACTCATTTCGGCCATATGTTTACAAAATGAGGATCAAAGTGCTGACTGTAAATAAGGAGCCCTTTGAAAGCCACATTGAGATGATATTAAACCCTAGGCTATTCACATCCTCTCCTCTTTCTACATTCATTGAAACCTGCTGAAATGATGGAGATTGTGTTTGATGTACATATTTTGAAGCATAGCCAGTAGAAATTAACATTTAAATTCAAGAAATGCTTATGTAAAGCAATCAGACATATGCCCAATGCTGTTTGCATTATTTAGTAAAATTCTAATTATTTAGATACAATGCATAAAATGGGCAATTTGTATTTAAACTTTGAAACTTAAGTCCTTGGCTATATAATTGTACGTTCCCCCAGAGCTATAAAGAGAATCTTTAATCTATGATAATTACATTTGAACAGGAATTAAAAATACTTGTAATTGAAATAAAATCAATAAAACGAGCTGTAAAATATCTACTTGTGTTTATTTCATGGAATCTTCTAAAGCTGTGCTTAATATTTCTTTCTTCTTTTCAGATTGTAAGTGGAATATTTCTATCAATTTAAAATGAGGCCCAGAACATATTAACAATTTCTCTAGAACCATGTACCTATTTCTTTGCTTAACCCCTGGCAAGGCTCATTGTACTTTCTAGTGCTGTTAATTTGGATTAACTAGAACTGGACTGTGGGGTCTATTCAGAATTATAAATAAAGTCATGCAATATAAGAGCTTTGTAGCTGGTCTCTCTTAGTTAACGTAGTTATCAAATCCTCACGTAAGCCAGGTCTTGTCGAGCTGAATAGTATTCAATTGTAGAGCTAAAATATTATTTTATTTGTCAAAGCATCAATTTATGAACATTAAGCTTATAAGCTTTTACTGACAAGGAGGAAGTGAGAAGGAGAAAGTGCCAAAACATTTCTAAAAGTATGTGTGTACTGTTTTACATTTTTTCCCAATGGTGTGTAAGGGATTTGATTTCTTTGTATCATCAACAACACGTCATTATCTGCTTTCGCTTTATAAGTAGTTGCTTCAGTGTGAGCTAGTGTACTTCCTTATGAATAACGATGCACCTTTGTGCATGTGTGAATTTTAATTTCATGCATTCATCCCTTCAGTAAGTGAACCCAGTGCCCATTCATGTTTGTTATCTGGGTCTTCATGACTCAGCTTTGATGAAATTCTGGCTTCTGATTTAATGAGTATTTTTTCAGTACATTTTCCTTTGTGCTAAATTTATTTAAACTCTTTTTTGTTGCTTTAGTAATAGTCATCTTCAATTTAAAATTTTATGCATAGTCCTCACAGAGGAGATACAAAACATTTTAACCTTCTATATTTCCTAATTTATGATTTGTTTATTCTTTCATTGGTTTGAAAAATATAAAACATTTACCTATATAGATATGAACATACACATAATAATGTAAGTGTGTGTTTGTATCTCTCTCTCACTCTGTGTGTGTATGTTATATTATCAATTTTTAACAACATTGTAATCATTAATTTAGGAAACTTATTTCCATTAATGATTCATTCACTCAAACTTATAAGCTTATTTTATACAAAGTCATTTGTTGATCCCTTGCCCATAATTCCAAATAATATCTTGAAAAAAAAATCATAGTAATTTACTTTACCTCTATGCTAGTGTTTATTTTACTGATTTAAGACATTCATTACTCAGTGTGAAGTTTTGATATTATTGTGAATAGCACTTCCAAAGCAGGGTTTCTTTAACAACAATAGGTAAATCTTGAATATTTATTGCTTTTTATTTTTAAAATTAAATTTTTCCATTCGTTGATTTTCTATGAAAAATATATGGAACAAGTGGGAACAAAATAAAATAAAATGAAGAAGAATTTAGTGGCAGAGGAAATAAGATTATAGATGGATGACTGTACTCTCACTCAAGCTAAGATGTTTATTGCAGTAGGATACAGGACTAAGTTATGGCTTTAATTATGGTAACCAAGAGAGAAGTGAAATGCAGTGTATCACCTAGTTCACGTTACCTTAATTAAGGAAAAATAAACTGAATAGGAAAGGAGCGTTTCCTCTGCCTCAGAATGCTTGCTTCCAGAGCATCTTACCGCTCACACTGTTGATGTTTTCGTGTGTGTGTGTGTGTGTGTGTGTGTGTGTGTGTGTGTGTGTGTGTGTGTGTGTGTGTGTGTTCTGATTCTTGAAAACACAACAAAGGAAAAGAAATTAACTGCTTCATCCAAGAGCTAGACATTGAGCATTCTGGTTTGGTACACAGGATGCAATTTTTTCACTCTTCTTTCAAATTGTTTTTCTTTCTTCGTGTTCTTGACATGGCTTCTAGGAGTTTCCCAGTGAAATCCAGCAGGAAAAAAAAATAAGCAATCTCTATGAGTTTCATTAAGCTCCATCAGCATCCAGACAGGTCATTCTACCAGTTACTGAAATAAGGAGGACAAAGCCGTCTGTAGCAGGAAAGGAGCCGGCTCTCTGTCTACACACAGAGCATATGAAAGAAGAGAGAATACACATAAGAAATCAGGGAAGTCCGGATAAAGGTCAACTCCCTTCCTCCCTGACTATTGGAAGAACCTTTTCATATTCACAGATGTTTTGTGTTGCTGCACTCATTTTCATTGTTGGTTTCTCAAGTGAAATGATCTATAATTTGTTGCCACAGGTTTCAAAATGAATGTGATGTTGACTTTTAAGCTAGAGCAGCTTAAGGAAGTGTAAAGGCTCAGACAAAAAGAAACTAAGAATACATTGAGAATACAACCACTGGATCCTAACCACAATCACTCAACAATGATACCTGGAGATTACAACCAGAAAGGAGTTGCTGTTTGACTTGGGCAGTCTGTTGGACAAGGTCAGAGTTCCCCTCTATATGGAATGTGGGTTTTAGATTATATTTAAAAGCTTTAATTATGTGTGTGTGCACTTGAATGATGTGGCTACTGAGGCCAGAAGAGCTTGTCAAGCAGCCCAGAGTTGAAGATGGTGAGCCTCAGGACACAGCTGGATAGTGGTAACCAAATTTAGGTCGCCTGCAAGAGCTGTATGTCTTTTTAACCACTAGGAAATCTCTCCAGATTCCTGGAAAGTGAATTTTATATTTGGCTATAGCAAAATCAATGATAACATCAAAAGGTATTTTAAGGTGTAAAATTTATTATTAATATTTTTGAGATATCCAGCTTTGAATTCTTGATCCTTGTGTCTGTACACCGTAAGTATGGGGAATACAGATACGCATCATCAAATGTGACTTAGAAAAACATTTTTTTAAATAAGTGAAAACAGCTTAAGGTTCTAAATGCATAAGCCTTTATTTCTTTTCATCAATTGACACTAAAAAATTTGCATAAAACACTAAGAAGTTATGAAATATATTCACCAACATTAGAGTCTAGCTCTGGAACAATAGCTGTACAATTAAAATGGTTTTAATCAAATTGAATCTCCATCAGAAAAAAAAACTTATCAAAGTAGTACAATAATCATTATTAGAAGCTGGCTCCATCAATAGGATGGAAGCATACCAGGAGCTCTGACCTCAATATATATGTAAATGTGCAAGCTAAGTTTTTAAATGTAACCATCAGTTCTGACAAATTTCAAGGGTATCTCTAAAAACATGTAAATGCATTGTCTAAAATGCTATTCTGAGGTTCTCTACAATAACACAATACCAAGAACAGCTATTTTCTTATATGGTACTTGTTTTTTTTCCGTGGAGAATTCTTTTCTTTTTCTAGTACCAAATCTCCCCACACACACACACATACATACTTATTTTATTTACTAAATCTATAGATGGTTTGTGGCATTCTGATGAGACACAAATAAATTCCAGATCTTGATAGTTTTACTTTATACTGTAAGCAAACAGAATGCAGAGCCCGAATTTGAACTTTTAACTTGAACTTCACAGTAATGCAAAAAGAAAACTCAGCAAAAGGCACCGTGAACAGCCTGCAATATATCTTTCCTATTTTACACTTAATAATTGAACCATCCAATTTCTTATATTTTGGTAGCTGTTACTTCTTCTGTGTCTATAAAAAAATCAATAAATGATTTGTGATAACTTCATTGGATGGTAAACTAATAAAAGAATGTTAACTTATGAGACAAATCAGATTCTGGCACAAATTAGTCTCCTAAAGCATATTTATTAAATGAATATTTTTTCAAAGTCACCTTGAATATACAACAGTTGGTCATCTGTTAGATGCCTGGATATAAACAAACGAGGCCTAAAAACAGAGGAGGGAAATGCTTAGTGTCTGAATGGGTGAAAGTTCATGGAATACTGAAGCCAATGCAGACTATGTCACCTACCACTCTGGATAATAAGGATTCAAAAGAATTGAAATTTGACTTCACATAATATTATGCCTTCTTCACTGAGAAGTGGGTCTCTTTACTATTTTTCTAGAGATGATGAAAACAAAGAAAGCATTTATCTAATACATATTCCCTAATCTATGCACTCAGCAAATTTAGAGGAAAATAATTTCCCAGGGTGTATAATGGCTCATTCATATACCAAGTGTGGTGATTTTAAATAAAATGGTCGCCCAAAGGGAGTGGCACTGTTAGGAGGTATGGCCCTGTAGGAGGAAGTATATACCTGTATGGAGGTGGGTTTTGAGGTCTTCTATAAGCTCAAGCCATGCCCAGTGAGACAGACCACTTCCTGTTGCCTACAAGTCAAGATGTAAGACTCTCAGCTATTTCTACAGCACCAAGTCTGTGTGCATGCTGCCATGTCCCACCAGGATGATAGTGATCTGAACCTCTGAAAATTTAAGCTACACCAAATAGTTTTCCTTTATAAAATCTGCTGTGGTCATGGAGTCTCTTCACAGCAATGAAATCTCCACAACAGGAGTTGGTACTGGGAGTCAGGTATTTGTGTAATATATTGTATATTTAATAAAAATAGACTGGAATGTCAAAGGACAGAGCCACCTACAGAGCCAAGCCATGAAGATGAGAGAGTGGGAACCCACGCCTTTAATCCCATCACATTCCTCTGGATCTCTGTGCCTTCAAGGCCTAACAGCAGGCAGTGGTGGCATACCCCTTTAACCCTAGCTCTAGGAAAGGTGAGTCTGAACATAAAATAGCTAAGTTTAACATCCTTTGCCAGCTGAAGACGGAGAGGTTGAGTAAGAGGATTCAAGAAGATAGGCCTGAAGAGTTGGCTAGGTGAGAAGTGGCTGTGATTTGTACCCTGTCTCTCTGATATTTCATCTCTTTCCAAATATCTGGCTCTGAGTTTTTATTATAATACCAAATAAGTATTGCTGCGAAAGGCCTGACCAGGCTTCTGTTTGAAAGAATATGGATCCTGGGATTGTAGAATAGAAAAGCAGTGAAGGGCACTAAGTGATGCTCAGTGAGCCCTGCTAGAAGGAGCACAGCAGACAGTGGTGCTGAGTGATATTTGATTAACTGTCTGGTGGTGGCTTCAGAGGTTTCAGGAAAGAATTTTACTATGTTGTCTATAGATTGTTCTTGTGACAGTTTGGTGAAGAAAGTGGCTGCTTTTTTGCCCTTGTCCAAAGAGTCTGCCTGAGGCTAAAGTGAAAAGATTGGGAATTGTCAGCAGAAATCTAAAAACAGCCTAGAATGACTCTGTCCTCTGGTTACTAGAGTTCATGTTTATAAAGATCTATAAGGAAAAAGAACAATTTGAGGAGAAAAGAAACACCAGGAAGTGGAATGAAGTTAAGTCCTGTGTTGAAGGAGATAAACAGATTAAGGAATGGACTAAAGGAAGTGATGACCTTAGGGCAAGATCTCAGCTAGCTAAATTTCCAAATTGTGAAAAGGAATTAGAAGTTTAGAGCCAGCCAAGTGTAGTGGTGCATGACGTTGTTATCAGTACTTCAGAAGCAAAGGCTTGTGGATTTCTAAGTTTGAGGCCAGCCTGGTCTACACATCCAGTTTCAAGACAGCCATGCTTAGGCAGTGAAGGAAACCATGGAAAACTGAAAGATGGTGAATATGTTATTGAACAAAGGGGGCATGTTGCAGCCCCAGGAAGCAGAACTTGCCAGTTCAGTTGCATGCTTCTGGAGTTAAAAGTAGAAGAAAGGGATTATGAAATTAGCTGCTAATGACAGGCATGTTTTCAAATAGAGGCCATGAGAGGTCATTGTGTGAAGAAGTCTGAATTGCATTGAAGACTCCAAGATGGTAGAAATGCCAGAATCATGGAACACCCGCTGAAGAAAGCTGCTAACAAGGAATGAAATCAGCCCAAGAGAAAGAAGTGAGCTGCAGTCAACAACACTGAAAGAAGTCGGAGATCTGAAGAGCATTTGACATTAGACATAGAGACACAGAGCTTGGAGTTTGCTCAGCTGGTTTTCTGTCTTTTTGGCCCAGTATTTCCTCACTATGCTTCTTTCCTTATGTTTTGAATCATAGTGTATATCCTGTACCATTATTTGTTGGAAGTATGTGATCGAGGTTTTTTTCTTTTTTTTAGTTTTACTTTATAGGGGATTATAGTTAGAGATTACATGAATCTCAGAAGAGACTTTGAACTTTAGACTTTAAAAATTATTGAGACTATAATAGACTGTGAACTTTTTAACTTGGACTAAATACATTTTTACATTATAATATGGCTATAAGCTTTTGGGGGCTAGGGAGTAGAATGTGCTGGTTTGAAAGAAAATAACCCCCAATGGTGTTGCACTATTAGAAGGTGTGACTGTTCAAGTAGATATGGCCTTGTTGAAAGAAGTATGTCACTATGAAAGTTGGCTTTATGGTCTCATATATGCTCAAGCCATTTCCAGTGTCTCACAATACTTTCTGTTGCCTGTCAGTAAAGATGACTTAGCTCTAGATCACTTCGTGTTGCCCTACAGGTCAAGATGTAAGAAACCTCAGTTTCTTAAGTATCATGTCTGCCTGCATGCTGCCTTGCTTCCTGACATGATGATAATGGACTAAAGCTCTGAACTATAAATGAGCTACCCCAATGAAATGTTTTCCTTTATAGAAATTGCTGTGGTCATGGTATCTCTTGATACCAATAGAAACCCTAACTAAGGCACCAAGTTCACAATTATATCAAACAATTTGTATATTTCATTGTTGCAATGAGGTTTCTTGGTCCCAGGCAGCCAGAGGTCTAGACCCACAGACCTTCAGCCCCAGACCCCTTAGCCACCCACAGCTGATTAGGACCCCAGAAATGATTCAGACACTTATATTAACTTCATGCTGTTTGGCCCATGGCTCAGGCACATTGCTAGTTTGCTCTTTCATCTTAACTCAACCCATTCTCATTAGTCTGTCCTGCCACGTGGCCCGTGGCTCACCTGTGTTCCTTACATGATTCTTCTTGGGCAGTTGGCTAGGTCGGTCCCTGACTCTGCCCTGCTTCTCCTACCTATGTTGTGATTTCCCCTCCTACTTTTTCTATGGTGCCTGTCATGGGCCAAAACAGCTCCTTTATTTAAAGATTGATATTCACAGCATACAGAAAGACATTCCCACATAATTTCACACTACAAAAATATACTTGAGTCATTGTTCATATGAATTGTTACTTCTTAAAAGTTCCAGCTGAGAGCAGGTCACCAAAGTCCTTGCAGATTCAGATACTATATTAACTTTCCTATATTATCTAGGAGCCTGAGTTGGACCCAAGTATTTCTTGTGACCCTAATTGGGACCACTCATGTAATTCAGTTGTTAACAAAGGGTACTCTCCTAAGACTGGAGTAAAGCATAGATTTATTTTTGAGTTAAATCAAACCAACTGTTATTTCCAAAGTTTCGAAAAACTTTAATTATAAGATTTTGTTAGAAATGTGCTAAATGTCTGATTAAGTGAAAGATTGTGTTTTCTCACTTAAATTATAGCTATACATCAAATACTAACATTTGAGGTACAGCTTATATCTTAGTAAATAAATCCCCTTTTATTTCCCATGCTCAGGATATTCAGAGTCTTATTTGGGGTGTGAAGATTTCATTTTAAACAATTTATCATAATGTTCACTCTAGAATCAAAAGCAGTTTGCATTTTTTTATTTCTTCACAAAAGACAAATTTTCTTTTTCTGTACCAAAGTGCATGAATTATTAGCAAGTTGGGAGATGAATCATTGTTAAGACTGCAGCTGATCTGAATAATTTTGTTTCAAGTCCCAAATGCTATTATAAATAGATGTATTGGAACTATTTTCCATTTGTCTTATTTGTATGGTGACAAAGGAGGCATCTCTCGATGATAACAGCAATCCAGTTTCATCTCAGTGAATGCCACTCAACTAATTTCAACTCCTCACCCTGTAAATATATTCAATAATCATTCAAGCTATGATACCAGTGCCTAGAACCTCTGATACTATTTATATGTAGGCAAAATGTATTCTTTTACATTTTAAATTATGTTCCATTAGCTAAGGAGCTATTAACAGTTGGTGATGGGTCAGGGAGAGATTGTTACTGTTATTCTTTAAAATTTTTGAGTATGTGGCTTCAGGTACATTGCCCATGTTTCAGTGGGTAACTCCATGGCTGGGAACCTGAAGGCAATACAGATAAAACTGAGTACAGTGGGACAAAATAAAGTGTAATGAATAAATAAGCTTATAATGTACATGAGGTTGGAAGGGGGCATATTGAGAATGACTAGGGAGAGATAAAGGAGGGATATGGGAGTGAATATGGTCATAGTACATTGTAAACATGTATAAAATTATAAACAAATATTTTTAAAGATAAATTATAAATTTTTAAAGTAGTCTCAGATACTTAATACAACAAGTTTTTCATCCATACCTGTTTTCTTCTACATGCCCACCATAGTTCCTTATATCCACCCACTCAATATCATTTCCTCTTTTATTTGTATTTATTTTTTTATGTATTTATGTTATAATATTCCCTGGACTCATTTGTGCTACCCAGATACTGTTGGATAAAGCTGTGTATTGTAACAAAGCCCTTAAGTAAGTTTGACCCTTCTTTGTCTAGAAGCCATCCAATGTCTATAGCTTCTTAGTTAATGATGGAGCTCTGTACATGAGTATAGATGCCCACAGAGGCCAGAAGTACTGGATTCTCTTGAAGAGAGAATTAAAAGTAGTTACAAGATACTTCATATAATTGCTTGGAATTGAACTAGATCCTCTGGAAGAGTAATTTGGACTCTTTACCACGGAACTATCTCTCAAACAATATATTCCATCTCCCATTTGCATTATTTTTCTTTATTTCTAAATTGCAGACCTCATTTGAAGATCCTGTAGCCGAGGACCCATAGAATTGAAGCCCTGCCCCCATGCTCCGGCAGGTAACAGTTGAGGTGGATGTTGGGTTGAGCAGGCACAAAACCCTGGTTCTGGGCCTGGGTACCTCCAGGGATGGTCAGCTTGCCCACACCCCAGCTTTACCTTCACCACCAAGGTGGACCCTACAGGACCATCCTGGGCATTTTACCCCCATAGTAATAAGAAAGGGGCTGGGCAAGTTCTCTAGCAATCTCCCACACCTATACCTCTGGGACAGCTCTACTATGTTGCCCAGGCAAGGTGTAAAGGTCCACTTTCCTGAGTGTTGGAGTTGGTGGGAGCAAGGACAGCTCTCCCACCTTCCTCAGGCATTTATGTGAGGGTGGTGGATCGTCTCTCCCAGGCCAGTGCTGCCATAGATTTGAGTACTTAGTCTCCTAGGAGTGGCATTGTTTGAGAAGGATTAGAGAGTGTGGTCTTGCTGGAGTAAGTGTGGCTATTACAGAGAAAGTGTGTCCATGGGAGAGATGGCTATAATGCTTTAAAGATTATGGCAGCCCCTGTCTCCCAGTCTTGCGCTCCCTCTCTCTCTCTCTCTCTCTCTCTCTCTCTCTCTCTCTCTCTCTCTCTCTCTCTCTCTCTCTCTCTCTCTCTCTTCTCTCTCTCTCTCTCTCTCTGGATATAGCTCTCAACTACTTCTCCAGCACCATGCCTATCAGCATGCTGCCATGTTTTCTACTACTTGCCATGATGATAATGGACTAAACCTCTAAAATTATAAACAAACCCCTAACTAAATACTTTCTTTCATATTAGTTGCCTTGATCATGTAATCCTTTTAGAGCAACAGAATGGTGATTAAGACAGTGAGTAAAGGTACTGGTATTAAACCATTAGATCAGAGTTTGATTCTGGACCTCACATCTCAGAAAGAGAGTAAAGACTCCCACAAGTTCTCCTATGATTTCTGCATGCATCCCATGGCTTTCTTACACACACTAGATAACCCACTAAATAAAAATATATAAAAAAATTAAAAACAGAAGCCTTTTTGATGAACACTAGAAGTTATCTGTGGGACTGTAAGTCCTAGAAATGACAGAATGCTTCACATATAATACCTCAACAATAATGGCTGCTCTCAAAGAACTTAACAATGACAATATCAATACATATACTAAAGCATAAGGGGAATTCTCATGGGATCCCACCCTTAGACAAAGAAGTAGAGGTAATTAATGACTATTGAAAGAGGGAAAAATAGCCTCTCTTAGTCTACAAGTTGATTATTCAATGTAGTCAACTCTCAAATCATACACCTAGAAGCTCCACTAAATGGACTTAGCAGGTTGTGTATTTAAATTTATATCTATGTATATATTTAACAATAACAAAAATAGTTTATCAATTTGCAAGGGAATGGGAGACATGGGAAAGATGGGAAGTAGAAGACATGGGATGTTAGAGAGAGGGAAAAAAATGAAGAAGATGTAATTTAATTATGTTTTAATTAAAAGTTGGATATATTCATAAAACTAGGAAGCTTAGCTCAGTTGCATACTGTACACATATAGCATGTGGGAGGCCCTGAGTCTAAATCTCCACACATTAATAATAACAACAATAATAAATTTTCCTAGAAATCAGATTGAAAAAATATAAATTGATATTTTATATGTGCCATTTTACTGCATTGCTTACTTTTCTTCTATTTCTTATGCTATCCTTTCCACTGCTTTCTTTGATTTTATTTAGGGGTTTTACATTCCCTATAGAAATACAGCCTAATCATGTCTGCAAGGGCTGTATGTCATACATTTCAGTTTATAGGATCATTGCTACGTGAGTTATTCCTCATATGAATTTCAGTGTTTTAATATTTCAAATACTAATACTGTTTCAAAATAAATATATAAATACAGTTGTTCATTTCGTTTTCATTTGTAGATAGGATTCAAACTTCAGGACCGGAGTTAGAGACTCCAGATGAATAGTTAATTCTAACATGAAACAGGGTTGTTCTTAAACCTTATTTTCAGTGTTTAAAATGTATTTCTTTCATAGTTGCTCTAATCTCCAGCTCAAAAGGCAGAGGAAATACAAGATCATAAACTATGTCTGATAGAAATCTAACATTTAAGACACAAGCACCAAACACAGGTTTTAAATAAAAACAAGAGGGAAAAGTAGATGATAATTATAATCAGTGGTGCAGAGAATCTACTGAACCTAACTGCTCTATGGGTAGAAAGAAAGGTTTATGGAGGATCGAACTGCCAAGGCTCTCCTGGGAGTGGGGGAGGGGCAGCAGGAGGCAAAGCGAATAATAAAATGGCGTAACAGCAAGCAGATTTTGTATGACAGTCAGCAAGGTGAATGCCTGAGCAGATTACAGGCTGTCTGGGGTACATTCCCTGTCCGCCCCCCCCCCCAACCCAGTTGTCCTTTAAGGGAAGGTTAAGGTTCCTGAAGGCTTAAGGGTAGTTCCTGGTTAACAAGAGAAGTGGGCCTTAGGCTTATTTAGCAAATTACAAACCTTTTGTTTTTCTGACCAAAGTACTTCTGTTTGTTGAGGACAAAGTCACAAGCACAGACATAGGACTTGGAGAACTTTGGAAATAACAATAATTATAATCTTATGTTTTTAGGAAAAGTAGAATCAAAAAATAAACCAACAGCAGACTTTAATACAAAAGATAGGCAATTTTGGGAAAATATCAATTTTCTTCAAAGTGCCCAAGATTAAGAAAAAATAGTCTCTCTGTTAGGAACAGTCTTTGTACACTGTAAGCATGTATTGCTCTCATTGCTGATAAAGAGCTGATTGGCCAATGGCTAGGCAAGATTTGGGGGCAGAGAATATGCTGGGAGGAAGGAGGGGGTGCTCAGAGGAGTCATAAGACAAAGAGGAATCAAGACATAGTGGAGGACAGGTAAAGCCACAGCCATGATCCATGTGGCAGTACATAGATTAATAGAAATGCATTAATTTAAGTTGCAAGAATTAGTAATAAAACTGAGCTATTAGCTGAGCATTTAAAATTAATATTAAGTTTCTGTTGACTATTTGGGAACTGGAAGGTGGGCAAGAAATGTCTGCCTACACCCTATCTTTCTGGAAATGACTTGAAAAAGTTTTATCAAACAATATAACAAACACTGTCATATTTAATAATAAATGAGGCCCAAATGAAGTGATGTTTGAGTCACTAAATGATGGACACAGCATTTATGAAAGTCTGGGGATTAAAACTTCACAAAATGGCTCAAATGTGAAACTTCTTAAAATACCTTCAATTCCGCTAAATGAAATCTACATACAGTGTTTCAAATAACCTACTAACTCAGGCCAGGCACATCACTGTTCAGACCTTAATGTCTTTCAGTTCTTATCCAAATGGAAATATTTGTGTGAATTTTGAGCTCTCAGAATCCTTGCAGTAGAGCAAAAGCTTCTTTTCCATAGCATATACCACTGATGGAGTCCCTTGTGGTCCATTGACTTCTGGGAATGTGGTTTTCCAGAAAGAGAACACTCGTGAATATGCAAATTTGTACTGACATGAGGGTGGTTTGCTTTCTTTATTGCTTACACAATCATATCTCATGCACTGTTTTTGAGTCTCAACAATATATGCCATTTGAAACTTCTGGAATAAGACGAGGTCATTCTAAGCTTGGAAAAATCTTAGTTGGTTGTTTTCCATTCACCTCAGGGTGGCAGCAATTTAAACTTGGAAGTGGGTTTTACTTTGTAATGCTCCAGACCACTGGGTACAGCTACGTGATCCAATAATGTGGTGAGTTTCGCATTGTACTGTTCAACTTCAGTCTTTATTAAAGGTCTCTGGGTGATAGTCATCTGCCAAAGCTGTGACAGAACGCCGCTGTTCTGGAACCCTGCACAGAGGTGTCAGCCAGTGTAAAATGGCACATTTAGCTACTCTTTGAGCCAAGTACTGAAATCATATTGTAGGCCTCAAAGTGACTGGCATTTTGCTATTACATTCCATGAAATATTCTTTTCCCTATTCAGATACCATGGATATAGTTCAGAAACAAACTGGGAATTGCTTCTCGTTTTTTTCATATAATAACTATTACCACACAGAACACACTGCTGTAAAGCCATGAGGAGAATTTTTTAAAATGTTATTTGGTACTCTTCATCTATGTTCCATCTCATAGATATCTTTTCCATATTTTAGGAATATGAGAAAGAACTTCAGGTCTGGGGGTAGATAAATGGTTAAAGGTAAAACATCCAGGTGGATGTGGTGGCCCTAGAGAGATGGATACAGAGTTCCCCAGGGCAAGCTGGATAGTCAGAATAGCCTGATCTATAAGCTCTGAAATTGACTGAGAAACCTTACCTCGATAAAAAAAAAAAAAAAAAAAAAAAAAAAAAAAAAAAAAAAAAAAAAAAAAAAAAAAACAAAAACAAAAAAAAACCAAACAAACAAACAAACAAAAAAACAAAAACAAACAAACAAACAAAAAAACAAAAACAAACAAACAAAAACAAAAAACAGTCAAAGAGTAACCAAGGCAGAGCCCAGACATTTATCTCATTCCTCATTCCTCTACATGCACACGCATGTACATAACAGGTACACCCACATATACATGCATGTATGTCTACCTACATGTATGCACATTCTACACACATGCATTCAGAGAGAAAGGGTGGAGGGAGGGAGGGGGAGAGAGAGAGAGAGTGTTGAACTCTCCTTTCTAAGTTGCTCAAATCCTAACTGGGAAGGAAGTAATCGCAATGCTGAAATACTAAATCTGCAGCTGATTCGGTTAGCATGTCTGATGACTTCATAAATACTATACTCTCAACTGCAGAGACAAACCACTGAGTAAGCAGTGTAATGGCTGAGGAGCTATTGGAACTGTGTACCAGGCTGGGCAGGCTGGAAGGAAAGGCAGGCTTCATTACCAGAATTGCTAATGCTTCATAAAGAACAAAGAATCGTGTTGAACATAAGTGAGAAAAATGAAATCAGCAATTTTCATTAAGTTGAATTTCTAAATTCCTCTTTGGTAATGCTTGGTCAGCACCATAGAAATTTTAGATTAGATTGTTAACTGTGTGTGTGTGGGGGGGGGGGGTCTACCTTCTATCCTGTACATTTAAGATCTTTAACAGAAGCCTTTATTCTACCTTATGGATGCCAAATCCCGTATCTTATCCCCAGTGACAAGGTTTTCTGTCTCTCTCTGTGTCTCTGTTCTTTCATATATAGTGGAATTATCCCCATGATTTAAAAAAGTTTCATTTGTCTCAGTAAATGTTTCTGTTGCATAAAATTTATGCCAAAATAATTTAAGATATTAAAACAAAGAGAAATGCCTAGAATATCATTGTCAATTCAGCATAGTGAACAACCCATTTAGATTCACCTTTCAGTATTCATGCAAAAAAGACTGCAAAACATTTAAGATGCTCCTTAGAGGGTTCACAAACAGATTACAGAGTAAAGAAGATATAATCTTTACGATCCAAATATTGTTCAGAGAACAATACTCCCTCCAATTTTAGGAGTGTTGGTCCCTCATTAGCATTAAGCATTTATCACACAAAATTCACTTTTACTTAGGCATTTACTTTTTAAATGACCATTTGCCATTTGAAAGCACTATTTTCTTCATATAAGTATTTAAAATGTAAAGTAACTTTGGAAAATTCATAAGCTTGTGGGTACTGTGTTATAAAATGTGGGGGTCTATCACTGCAGCTTTTTCTGCATAAAACCAAGTCAGATATGCAGGACCATTTATGTTGATAAATAATAAATAGCTTTAAAAAAAAATGTCTACTGTTTCAAGATTTGGCCAGTATCAACTTTTCCATTTTGGTAGTGTTTTTATGATAAGACAGTCTTTTTAAGTGGACCATGCCCAAATAAACAAGGACAAATGTCACTTTTTATGTAGCTAAAAGTAACATTTAAAAAAAAAAACTTTATTATGTGTATTCTTTGGGTCAGGGGGTGACTAAGACAACTTCTGTCTTTTTCATAATAGATTTTGCCTCTTTTCTGGGTTTTAGTCCTTAAGTAATTTGTCTTCCATTTTTGATAGTTTAAAATAGAGGTCAAGTTGAAGATATAGGCTGAAGATGTTTGCCTAATATGTATGAAGTCCTGGGTTCAATGGCCGAATAAAAATGGACATGGTTGTGCACACCTATAATCCCAACACTATGGATAAGAAAATAGGATGAGAACTTCAGGATCATTCTTGACTACATAGAAAGTTCTACACCACCCTGGAAAACATGAGACTATCACGAAAAAACAAATAAGTGAACAAATAGACAACAACAGAACCCGTGTTCTATTTTCATAAGAGCTTGTCAAGAGTACCAAATGATCGCTTTTACTCAAGATAGGAACACTATAAATAATAAGCAACACACTGCTGAGGCTAGAGAAGTTCCATTTATAGTATATATTCCCTTCATTTCTCCAACGTCTTGTAAGTGCCTAAGTCTTTGACGTGGTTTGAAGTGAATGCTCAAGAATTAGACTAAAGAACACATTCTTTCTTTCTGACCATTTCTGAGTACAGGAAAAGAGAATTTGCCAAGCAGGCAGCCATTCACAACTACTATACAAATGGGGTGATACTCAAACACAGAGTTTAGCTGAAGGAATATTTGGTCCTTCAGTGGAATGGCCAATGGAGTATCCTCCAATAGGCCTATGCAGTATGTGAATACCACATCTTCTGCCTAGAGTTTTGCATAAGCAAAGCCAATAGACATAGTAACTTGTACAGTCAAAACCAGCACTCAGGAGGCTGAAACAGGAGGCCCATGAACTCAAGCCTAGACTAGTACATTTAAGGTGAGCCTGGACTGTATAGTGAGCCCTGTCTCAAACAAAATAAACTAAGCCAAAAATAACCCAGATGCTATAAGGTAAACAGAAGCATTCCTACTCTTAGGTATGCTTAAAATGAGGAAATCATGAAATATTTACAAATTAAAAGGCAAACTAAGGAGAAATATCAGACAATATATCACATATTGAAAGTATTCCTTACTAGGACATCCAGGGAAGATTATTAACTTTTATAATGATCCTGACTTGAAAGCGTTTATTTGGAAACTGAGAAAAGAATATGAATAAATGAAAGG
This sequence comes from Phyllotis vaccarum, assembly GCA_033318265.1. Classification (NCBI taxonomy): domain Eukaryota; kingdom Metazoa; phylum Chordata; class Mammalia; order Rodentia; family Cricetidae; genus Phyllotis; species Phyllotis vaccarum. The sequence goes on from JARWLC010000006.1 coordinate 52,207,984, forward strand.
TATTGTTGAAAGAGAGAAGAAATCTAGCTCAGAAGTTAAAAAAAGAAGAAAAAACACAAAATGGCAACTTTAGATAAAATCCCGTTTTACTGGAACACAGCTGTATACTGTCTTATTTACATATTGTCTATGTCTGCTTTAGCAAAATTGAGCTCTACAACTGTCCAGACAAAAATGCCTCACAACCAGGTACCTTATACACACAATTTGTCAACTTTTAACTATCAATATATTATGGAAATGACTTGTGATTAGCATGGAAAACTTATGTGTGCATAATAATGTCTCTTAGCCAATAAAATGCAGAAGTTGTGTTTAATATTTTAAGTCCTGGTGAAGGACAGAGAATCAGATCAATGGTTAGATGTAAATCTTACCTATAATTCTGTAGCCATTACATGCTGCAAAAGTCTATTCTATACACATTAACATTCAGAAAGATCACCAGCAAGACTGACATATGAATATTCCCACCCACAGCTCAGAGATGCTAATTCATACTTCGGGTCACTCTGTTGTTTGTTCTTGAAATCATGACTTCTGTAAGAGTGGGTTGAAATTTCTATTGATTGGATGACTGGTCTTAAAAGTACTATATTTACTCATATAAATGAAAGCAGCTGTTAGGTATTGTGCAGTCTTATGCTACCAATATTTGATTCTTGTCTCTTATAGGCTTCCATTTTCCTTTAATTCAGATCCTGTGCCTACTACCACTTGAGCAACAAGAGATGGGAGACCTCATCTGTATTCACTACTTCTACCAACAGTGAAGTCAAATGCCAAAGTCTTTGTGAGGGCAACTGAGAGATAGAGAATAGAAGCCATGTGGGGCTAAGTAACCCTTAGAACCTTTGGTTGGAAAGACTGAGAGGGTGGTTGCATATGCATTTAACCCTAGTACTGGGGAGGCTGAGGCTGGAAGATTGCCTAAAGTTCCAGGTCAGTCTGGACTGCATAGTTAGAACAAGAATTAATAGAGAATTCAGTAGTTACTTTGGAAATAAAACCTGACAGACTGATTAAATGTGGGAGACAGTTATGCCGTAATGTGCAAGCTTGTACGAATACAACTTTCTCCCACATGACCCTCTCTTGATGAATTCATTCTAACTTACTCTAGTTGGTCTGAGCCTTGTTACTTTAAACAAGTACACTGCAAGTCAGCTACCTAATAATGCTGGTAATTTGTAAAGAAAGAAACAAAACGTTAACATTTTAATTTCTGTTGTTAAAAACTATTTTCAACTCAGGAGTTGATGTAGCAAGAATTTTGGTTGTATTAAATGAAACTCAGAGCCAGATCTCAGGGAAAGGCTGAAATATCAGAGAGAGGAAACACCACAGTCAAATCTCACCCAGCTGTCTTCCAGCTTCCTCAGCCTGGCTCCTTGTGGCTTCTACTGCCTCATTTGTCCTTCTATGCCTGCATTAAATACCTTCTTTGTCCAGTTGTTTCACATCCAGTTTAAGATTAAAGGTGTGGGCTACTACTATTTGGTAGTTAGCCTTGAACTCACAGAAACACAGAAAGATCTCTGTCTCTGGAGTTACAGGATTAAAGGCCTGACACCACCACTTCCGGCCTGGGAGCCTGGAACTTCATCTGTAAACCAAACTGGCCTCAAACTCAGATCTGCTGGGATTAAAGGTGTAGGTCACCACTCCTGGGACTTCCCCAGTGCTGGGGTTAAAGGGATGAGTTACCACTCTCTGATCCTCTTGGATTGACTGTGGGTAGATCTCTTCTCTTATATTCCAGTCTGGTCTTATTAAATATATAACATATTACCCAAAGTTGATGCCCTAGAATCACTCATATGTAAACTATTAAGATTTGATTATATCTTAGCAATATTTTTCATGAGGAATAAGGACTAGGTCAAAAGGTAGCAGTAGGTAGGTTTCTGGTCATGATGAAATGACCAAAAGAATGACCTATAGGGAGGAGTTATTTATTTTTGGCTCACTGTCTCAGGAGTTTCACCCCAGAGTCTTTGGTTCTGCTGATGGCAGGCTAACAGTAAGACAGACTATCACTGCAGAGGGACTGTGTGAAAGACGGGTTGTTGAGCTTAAAACAGATGTTAGGAGAGGGAGGACAAAAAAGGGGAGATTTGAAAAGAAGACAGAGAATTTGGAAGACAATGAAAGATACGTTCTGGACAAGAAGCAGTCCCAAAGGATATGACCTCCCTTGCCTAGTTCCTTTATCTAGGCTTCATCTCCTAAAGTTTCCAGAACCTCTAAAATGAACATCCGGCTGGTGACTAAATGTTAGTAACATCAACCTCTTTGAAGACACCTATCTAATCCATAATAAAGAATAACTGGATATCATTTTACTTTGTATTTTAGTCTTTTCTATGACATTGTATTCATTACATCAATATCTGCGATATTCACAAAACATCAATATGGTATTTTATAAAATTTTTAGACCATTGCAAATCAGAAATATGAAAATGATATTTTAGTATGGTTTTAATTCATATTCTTCCCTTTTTGAGTAAAGTTAAGACAGCCTCTTTCCCTGCAATTGTAAATGATGTTTCTATGGACTATTCCTACATCTAGCTCAGTTACTCATATAATGTCTTCACAGCTAATCCAGAGCCTATCTCATACCTAATCTGGATGTCCTGCTACATGCTAACCATAGCCATGCAAACTTGCTCCCATCCTGAGTGAAAGACTCTTCCTCATTTCTCTCTGTTCACCTCTTGGGTTTTGTGTTTATCCCCTCCCCTCAGCCTCTAGCTACTGGTCCCTCATAATGTTCCCTCCCTTATAGATCAGTTTAATTAAAACGATCTGGAACTATTAACACTGAGCTCTGCCTTTGAAGAGCTAGACACAAGTCCAACCAACATTTTCTTACCTTTGAATTTAATATACTTTCTATATTACTGCAAAGCTATAATGAACATGTGTTACCTTTATCATTTAAAATGAACAGATCAAGAGGAAAGTAAATTCACCACTTTCTTTTGAAACCTTCCTTTTTACCTGACCAAAGATTTAAATAAGGCATACTCTGAATCCTCCATGCTATGTACTAATCTGTATTAGTTAGCTCAGGCTTTTATGACAAGATACTACAAAATGGATAGTTTAAGTATTGGAACTTTTCTCACAGCACTAGGGTAGACTATGTTAAGATACCCATGTGTGGTAATTTGAATGTGATTGACCCCCATAAACTCACAGGTAGTGGCATTATTAGGAGGTGTGTCTTTGTTGTAATGCTAATGGCTTTGTTGGAGGAAGTGTGTCACTGTGGGGTGGGTTTGAGGTCTTATATATGCTCAAGCCAAGCCCAGTGTCTTAGTTTACTTCCTGCTGCCTGCAGATCAAAATGTAGGATTCTCGACTTCATCTCCAGTCCCACACCTCTCTACATGACACCATGTTTACCACTAAACTTCTGTAACTGTAAGCTATCCCATTAGATGTTTTACTTTATAGCTAGCTGTTGCTGTGGTTATGGTGTCCTTTTACAGCAATAGAAACGCTAAGACACTGGTAGCATGGTTGCTTTTAGGTAGGGCTTCTCTTCCTGACTCATAGGTAATGATTTTCTTTCTGTTATGCCTCCTGTTACTTCTCCTTTTTGTGTGTTGGTGCTGGGGTGATGTTAGCTCCTGTCTTTAATCCTAGAGGCAGATGTGTATCTGACAGAGTCCAACCTCCCTGTCTATAAGCAAGTTCTATGTAAATCATGGTTGCGCAGTAAAATCCTCCCCCAAAAGCAAAAACAAGAAAGAAACAAAGGCACCATTGTGACAGAATTAGGTGACCACTGATAAGACCTCATTTTAAGTTCATCACATCCAGCAGGTTTTATCTCCAATACAGTCACATGAAGAGTTAGAGCTTCAAATATGACTTTTATAAAACTCAGTCCATAGCAGCCATACCCATTCACTCATCCCACCACCCATCCTCCATCCTTTAATTATTTTGGGGTGTGTGTGTGTGAGTGTGTATAATGCTCTAGTTAAATGTATAAAGTTGCTTACAATTAGCCTTTCATTGTAGGCATTATATCTTCATCATTTTTAATGACAAGAGTCCAGTGCGTAATAGATGCTCCACAATTAATTTCTAAGTAATGAGCCAGATGCTGGCCTTTGGCATGTTGTTGTATAAATATTGTGTGTGTTTCTTTATTGTTTCCCTAAAGAGTCAGAAAGAAGATTCCTTTATCTTCAGTGATACAAATCCATGAGTTTTTTTTTGTGTGTGACATAAATAGGCAAGGCAAACATGAAAAGTAAAGAGATTAGTTTAATGTAGAAAGCAATATTAAGTATTCATATAAAATTTTAAGAGTGCATGAATATATGAATTTCATTAACAGTTCTCTATTGGTTAGCTTGAAAGTTTAAGTAGTTTTGAAAATTCTCTAAGTGTATTACCATATTATAGTTTATAAAATGATCATTTTCATTACTTTCATCATGCTGCTTATATGCTGAGAGAGAAATGTATGGACAGCTGAAGTGTTTATAATTTATGAGCATTTTCAATTTTCTTAAACTTACTGGAATGTTTACCTAGGCTGTTAGAGTTTGCTTTAGAGAGGAGCAAGAGCCCCAATAGGCAGAACAGTGTACTTTACTCCATCTGTATGCTATGGGAAGCTGATTCCAGGCATTCGAAGTTCACCAGGGGGTAGAAGGTGGGCATGAGTTCATCAAACATGTTACCATTTGAATGATGTTACCATTTGAATGGTAACATGATGTTATCATTTGAATCTCCCATATGTGAGACATCTGTCCTGGAAACAGAATAACATCTAATCGGACTACTGATGGCAAAACCATCTGTGAAAACAATCATGAAAGTAAGAATTTAGAGTATTTTTTTTGCAACACCCCTCAATTTCTTCACTGGTTAGAGAAGAAGTTTGGATGATACAAGATTGTCTACAGTGTGGATTTGATGGTGGTAGGTGGGTGTTCTGAGAGAGTTTTGCAAAATGCTAAATTTGTAAGACTAATGTCTTGGAGATAGACAGCTTCAATGGTTTCCCGAGTCCATGGACAAAGTTTATTAGAGAAAATGTACATACTATGACTAGGCATCATCTCATCTCTGATAACTCAGACAATGACCAGTATGCCTGGCTGATCATTCAGAAACTGGTCTTAGTGAAATGTGAATAGTGTGGGACTTGGAATCAGTCATTCTAAAATTTACATAATGTATCTCTTACTGCAAGCTGCAGATCCTTCAGGAATAGAATTAATTATTCTAAACTAACATGAAGAATACCACATAATATCTTGCTAATCAATGACATTTTTCATCTGTATTAATTCTTCATTTTATCTGTATATCTTTTTCCCCCTACAATCATGCTAAAATGACTTTATGGTGACACAGATGTTTTCCCATTTTTTTTTTTTTTGCAAGGCTCTGAGTTGTGGGAATGCCTTTCTGTATGCTGTGAATATTAATCTTTAAATAAAGGAGCTGGTTTGGGCCATGTCAGGCACCATAGAAGAAGTAGGAGGAGAAATCAGAGCATAGGTAGGAGAAGCAGGGCAGAATCAGGCAGACCGAGCTGAAGTCCAAAGGAGCAACATGTAAGGAACACAGGTGAGCCACGGGCCACGTGGCAGACAGTTTAATAGAAATGAGTTGATTTAAGATGTAAGAGCAAGTTAGCAATGTGCCTGAGCCATAGAAAAAACAGCATAAAGTTAATATAAGTGTCTGAGACATTTCTGGGGGCCTGAGCAGTGGCAGCAGGGTCTGGGCCTCTGGCCGCCTGGGACCAAAGAAACCCCACTACAACACTGAGTATCTGTAAACTTATTTGTATGACATCATTATCATTAAATTATGATTTATTTTATTAAATTAAAATTTTATTAAAGTTCCTTAATTCCTTTTTATGAATGCTTCCAGTACCACTTTGTATTTCTCTACTTTCCTGGACCAATGACCCTTAGATCCAAGTCAGTGCTAACTAATAAATATAATTCCAAAGGAGGAAGAGTTTTGCCATTTTGTGAGTATGTGAGTCTATCATTTTAGATCTACCTGAGTTGTTTAACTATTATCTCTAGCTGGAATTCCTATCCCTTGAGACTGGGGATGTCACAACAACTTTTTCCCCTGGCTGGTTAGACTTCAATAGACCTACTCTCAAGTCTCCTCTTATAAGCCAGGCTAATATAGCAACATATCCATTATCTCGGCTGCCCAAGAAGGTGATTAGGCATGGCAAAGCCTATTCTTGTTCAACACCTGTTCCCACATTGATTCTGGTTCTGCTTGGCTACAGACTCTTGGCTTAGCCATTTGAATTTGGCAGTTACCACCAATCTTTCATTTTCTGACTTTCAGCTTTTCCTTAGGAGATCTGGCATTTATGTGACTCACTACTACTTTTTTTTTTTCTGTAGAAATGTCTGTTCCTGGATCTGCAGACTAAGCAATATAAAGTTGAAGTTTCTGTCCAAGCATTGACCCAGATTTGCTTTGTGAATATTAGTAGGTGACTTGATCTATCTATAGGTCAGATATAATGGCCAATTCTGTGCCCTTAGCAAGGCTTCAGTACTCAGATATTTGGTCAACTATCATGCTAGATGATTTTGTAATAGTTGTTTTTTTATAAGATGACCATTTAAATCAATACAGTTTTAGGAACATATATTTCCCTGAATATATGAGCACTTTTTAGCTACTCAGATGAAAGCCTTAGGGAAATGACTGTTTCCCAAAGCACAGGCAATTCACCCTTCAAACTGCAGCTATACCTCTTCTTTTTGGGTTCTCAAACCAAATTGTAATGACGTAAGTCAATTTTCCTCAGTCTCTCTGTCTTTATCTCTCTCTCTACCTATCACATGCATGCACACATATGTAGGTATTTGTATAATATAAGCAGAGATACATAACATATACACATGCACATAGAAATGCACATACATTAGTGTTTTTGTTAGAACCTTCAAAATACAGTTGATATCTTCTTTGGTAAACTAAGGATACAAACTTTTATCTAGACCCTATTATTGAGAACCTAGCACAGCACCTTATATACAAGTACACAACAAATCCTAATTACTCTTTGAATTTTTATCTATCGGGTCCTTTCATCACTTTCTGGCTTTGGTCATGACTTTTTTTCATTCAGTACAAACCCTTCTTTCTTTTGTTTTTGTTTTTTGAGACAGGTTTTCTGTGTAACAGTCCTCACTGTACTGCAACTTGCCTTACAGACTTGTAGACCAGGCTGACCTCAAACTCACAGAGATCCACGTGCCTCTGCTTCCCAAGCACTGTGCCACCACTAACTACTCTGCCTCCCATTCAGTAACTCTTAGCAGTCACTTCATCTAATATTTTTTGTTGAGTTCAATTCAATTATAACCACACCTTTCTGGCAAAGTCAAAGTGGTTATTTATGTCCATGATGCCATCGATGGCTGGACAATAAAAATCTATGTTTTAAGACATACAGTTCACAAAAAGATATTGTAAATATCAAAGATCTCATGCACAGACTTCCTATTTCAAATTTTGTCAATATTTGTTTCTATGTAATCAATTATTGAATGTTGTCAACTATATTTCCTCCATTAGATTCAAGGTTACACTTAAGTTCATGATTCTAGGCAATAATTAGACAGGTATATAGGTTCATAATGTGCTTATTAAGTGTCTGTTATAGGCAAGGGATAGTTACTTCTGCTTTGATTTTGTGGAAGCATGTAGATAATTGACAGATATGGACTCATAAACTAATATATGAGTCTGAAAGGAAGACCACCTGCTGAAAAGGTATGAGGAAATAACATTGCAATCCAAAGGAGGAAAGTGAATCTTCCAGCCAGGATGAGCCACTGGAGAACTACTACACAAATATCACACAGAAAGTCTCCTTTGAAGAAAAGGCAAGATTTGGGCCAAAACAAATGGTGAAGAATATCATTCTACATAAAGAAAAATGCTCAATAGCTGCATTGACAGCAGCTGTCTTGTTAATGCTCTATGCTGTGAAGGGGCGCCATGACAGAGGCTACTCTTACAAAATGAAACATTTAATTATTTAATTGAGGGCTTACTTATAGTTTCTGAAGGAGAGAGAGAGAGAGAGAGAGAGAGAGAGAGAGAGAGAGAGAGAGAGAGAGAGAGAGAGAGAGAGAGAGAGATTGGGCCTGGAATGGGCTTTTGAAACCTCAAAGCCCAATGACACTCTTCCTTCCTCTTCCTTCAACAAGTCCATACCCCCTGAACTTTCCCAAACAATTTGTCAACTGTGGATTAATTATGCAAATATATGACATTTAGGGTACACTCTCATTCAAAATAGTGTAAAGGAAGTAGTTTTAAGCAGTGGGACACTGTCTGGGAAAGGAAGTGACCACTTATTAATGATTGTGAGCACTGGTATTTGAGCCTCAGGAGTGACGGTTGGCTGCATAGTTATGGAACATATTTCAGCACACTTTCCAAGTCAATGAGAAGCAGTAAAGAGTTAAGCATAATAATATCCCTCACATTTATCAAGGAGCGGAAAGGATACTACGGTGGGACTTGGGGGCCATCGCCAGTGCTTGGACTGAAACAAAAGGTTCCACTAGCGAGTGTTTTCACACAACGTCAACTAGATGCAAAAGAAATTCAGGAAAGGCAAATTTAGTCCAAGACCTTAAAGTACCTTTTGGCATCAAGAGAGACATTTAAGACATTGAGCACTCTCGGGGAGACAGACTCTGTTCTCGGAGCTTTAAACATGTCAGCTCATCCACAGAAATGCCTATTTTATTATCCTGTTCTAAAGATGCTGAACCTGAGAGAGTGAAGAAGTCCTGTAACTCAGCCAAAGCTTCCCAGCCAGTGTCAGGCAGAACTGTTTCAAGACTCCACATAGAACAGGGGTGGGCAGTGAGGAAGCATCTTTTAAATACTACTTTAAAATGAGAATGATTACAAAGGGTAGAACAGATAGCTCCTCATTTTGCTTTTGTGTGTCTCTTCAATAATTTCTTTTGCAATAGAGAGAGATACACTAGGCTAGGTACCATCAGATTTGGGAAAGAGTTGCAATTTATAAAAGTTGAAAATAAATCAAACCTTCAAGTGAAACATTTGAAACTAGCACGCTTTCTGTGTAAAATGAAATTGAGACAAAGCTGTCTTAACTACTGATATTCTCCAGGAAACAGTTTTCCCTTCTCCAAATCAACAGTTTATTGATTAAGTTCCGATACAATATTTTGCACAATCAAGGCACTATGCATCTTGAAATTTAAAAATCAATTACTTAAGAACAGTTAAAATCATTTTCCCCCCTTCTACAATAGCATTTGTTTCAGAGTATCTTGGAAACTAGAGGAGTTAAAAACCAGAGTGGGAAATTGTTCTGCCAAGATAAAAGTGCATGCCTGCAATTTTTTAGAGCCCACAGCAAGCCATCCCAGACACGCAAATGACTTTGTAGTACCAAAGAGCCAAGGTGCTCCTTCCAGGACACTCTTACCTTTGGAAGAGAATTCAGTACGTTTTACAAGAGATATTTTTGTGGTCTAGTTTATTATAAGATTTCGGACAGCCTATTTTAAACATCATAAAACTAACATGCCCAGTGACAAGAAACCCTTGTTTTCTTAAGTCTGCTACTGCAATTGTCTGATAGTGAGACCAGACCTGGTCACAGATGCCTCTCATGGGCCCAAGGAAAACCAAACATTAACCGATTGCAAGAAGAAATAGGTAGGTTTACAATGGAAGCAATATATTCTTTGCAATTTTATTTCCTTGAGGAAAATATTATATTCTATCATTCAGTGATTAATTTTTTAAGTAGTTTTAAAAGACAAGGTGTGTATTTTTGACTATTGTACAGTATAAGCAGGGTGTGTGTGTGTGTGTGTGTTTAAGTGTAGTGCTTGGGGCCGATCCTAATGTCTCACAGATGTTAGCTTTAGCACTAAGCTATGTCCCCAATAAGCCAACATTCTAATGACCCATTCTGCAAATGGTTTTAGGTTTAGTTTCTTCATTCATTCTTTTACCATTCATACTTATGGCCTGAAGTCTACTGCACGCACAGGGGACCGAAAGAACATCCATGAAATGGTCTATCATGAGTGAGAAAAGCTAATGCATCTGTGACCGAATATTGTAAGGCAAAAATGGATGTGGTAGCCACAGCAGGTTCTGTTAGCCACCCACCCACTTGCCAATTAAAGAGTCAAGCAATAGCAGGTAGGAGGGAGATTCATTGACTGTGGCAATGTGGGGGAGGAAAAACAGGTAAAAAAAAAAAAAAGTTCAGTGACTCTAAACCCATCTTTGGGGCACTGATGTGACATTTTAAGCAATGAAAGAATTGCGACAGTGGGCAAGAGATATGTGTTCAGGCGGCAGTTCTAATGGAGGTACTGGGGAATCATTCTTTCACTTCGGTTGGGGTGTGGCTTGTTGAAAGATCTTGCCTCTGTCATAGGTCGTGGGTTATAATAAGATGATCACTGGCTTCAGGACATGGACTGCCCATGCCAGATGAGATTGCTTTTCTGGCTGGGTGAGCATTGTCTGTCCTGACTCTTCTGTCTAAGAATCCAGAGGTGGTTGAAGTGCAAAGTTATGAAAGACAATGTTTATTCAAGGTACCTTCAACCCAAGGAAAGGAGTTGGGGAGAGACGAAATGAAGGTGGAGACATTCAGGCTTTCATAGAGATCAGAATCTCTGGACTCAAGGAGTGGATGCTTCTCAGCATCACAGCTTTGAAATGTCTATTTCATATATGATATTACACTTGGTGATGTTACGGCTGGAGAGTAGAGCAGCTGTGAGTGAGTTCTAGAAGGCTTTACACACAGACTGAAAAATTGTCATGCTCCAAAAGCCTATTGGTAACTTGGAATTCTGGAACTTTTCCTTCCTGACCATAGCTCAGTAGGATTCTGCAGCTACTGGCACTGCAGTGACTGGAGAAGATCTGAGTTTTATTGTAACCCTAAAAGGAATACAAAGTGGATGGAGATTTGAGATGCTAATGAGACATTTAGTGCATGAAGTTGTATATAGAACTGTGGCTTTGTAGGCTCCTATATTTGAATGCTTAGCTTTCAGTTGATGGAAATTTGGGGGAAGGATTAAGAGGTGTGGTTTTGCTTGAGTAGGTGTATCACTGGAGGTGGGCTTTAGGGTTTCAAAAGACCAGTTAATTCTCTTTCTGACACTTGTTGATCATATGTAGCCTCAGCTACTGTTCCAGGGCTCTAAGTGCCTACCTACTGTCATGTTCCCTATCATGGCAATTATGGACTCTCCTCCTCTGAAACCATGAGCTCCAGTCAAATGCTTTCTTCTAAAGGTCATCTTGGCCACATTGTTTTATCACAGCAATAGAAAAGGACCCATGATGGTAATAAATAAAGTATGTGCAAGAAAGCCTGCAGTAATGCCATTGACTTTCAAGCCGACAACACTAATTCTCTGTACATTTTTGAGCGGGGAACCTTGAAAAGGTTTAACTCTACTCCTTGTCCTTGACAACTGACTCTCTCTCAGCTAAAATCTGGAAATGACCTTAGATTTACCTGCAGTTCTGTCCTGGCCAGTGCCCCAAAATGCCAAGAAGGTTTAGGGGCACTGGTTGGTGTTTTGATCTCTTCCCCTTTTCTTTCTTCTCTTTTCATACATGAAAACTTAAATGAGCTCAGCTGTCTGAAAGCTGTATATGAAGGTGGACCTGACACTCCAGGCCAGACACCAGGATAAAGAGGCATCCAAACTTTACATTGTAGGGTGGACAACTAGACCGACCAGCTAACTCCCTATGTTTACTAATCCAGTAAAACCTTAACCCACAAATTGGAATCCTCCATAGCAACCCTTCCTCAGGACCCTTTTCTTCTATACAGAAACTCTGCTTGCTGCCTTCCTCTTACCTCTCATAAATTCCTTTTATAAGATTTATTCTTTGAGCTCATGAGCAAAAGTCCAGGATAGTTGCAGGCTGAGGGTAGTTTGGGTGGCTCTGAATTGTCTGAGAACCCAGTCCACATTTCAGGGTTTTTTTCCCTCAAGCCAGAAAGTCTCAGTGAGACTCAAGGACTTCCCAGCTTTCTCCCTCATATCACCATCTCTTTAAAAGCTGACTCTGCTTCTGCTGCCGCTGTGTGTCTTTGATCGGTTTTCTGCCCACAGACACAAGAACACAGGATTCTCTTGGAAGATGCCAACTGAACTCCAATATCTTTCCATCTCAGGGTCTCAAAAGAAAATCAACAGAGTTTTCAGAGAAAGATAGAGATGGGAGAAGACAAAGAAGTGGGGGTGTCTCTATGCTTTCAGGTTTTTGAAACAGCCCAGTATATCAATCTATGGACAGGTCTTAAGATTTTTCTGAGCATCTGAGGGATATGCTTCTGTGTATATATAAAGACATTGCATTCCTACATCTTAGTCTGTAGCCCCAACTAGCTTTCTCACACAGCCCAGTAAGCTGTGACAACTGCATTCTGCTGCATAAGGACAAAGCTTAAATCGGATGCAAATTTTTTAATGCTTCCGTTCCACTTACTTACACTTGCCATTTACATGCAAATGTTGCCCCCACTTTGGCCTCACTGGAGTCCCTCAGACTTTCTCTAACCTGGCTGCAGACAAAGGGTAGGTTGGGTTTCTGTTAAATCTTGATCCACACTTGAATGTCTGTCTACTCAGTAACTGAAAAGTCAAATGTTCTTAAATCAAAATTCTTCAGGAAATGGCTCTCTACCAAAATGTATATCAGAACCTGGGTGATAATATAAACCTAAACTGTGGGTGTTAGTTAAAGTGGTTGGAGGTAAGTTTTCTGGCTGCACTCCCACGTCTGTGAACTACGATCGCTTTTTTCAGAATATCAAGTTTAGCATTTGGCAGAAGGGTGTGATGGGGTGTTACTGACAGGGTTGTTTAGCAAATAAAAAGAAAAGGAAGAACAGACAGACAATTAGGACATGTTACTAATACATGCATCTGCATTGATTTTTGTGCCTTTCTCCAATGCTTATTTCTCCTGCAATCCTATTGGGTCAGTCCAGAGGATATAAGCTGAGCTCTGCATTCTTTGTAGAGGCTCAGGGTGAAATAAACGCTTGTCTAATGCTGTGTGGCTCAATGCCCCCGTGTCATATCTATGCATGCCATAAAAGCAGTGATAAATATGATATATTTTTATGACACTGAATACTCTATGTGTCAATAAAATATTTTTTAAACTAGATGAAGGCTGCAGTGAACCTGTCACCTGACCAAATCACTGAGTTCTAGTGTCCTGGGTCTGATTCAGCCTGGATGGCAGAATCATCAATCGTCTGTGATGAAATTAGGTGCCCAGAGCTTGTGGCATATGCAATACTTTAATACTAATGCTCTAAGAGGGTCTTTTTTTTTTTTTTTTTTTTTGATACACATTTAGAAATGTGTCCCTTGCTTCTTATTGGGGAAATGGATCATGGTTATAATCGACCAGATGAGCTATATGACCTTTTCTTATTTGAAATGTCCTGGGATTTTACAAGAAGCCAAGATCCATATATGCAAAAGAAACTGTGGTGTAAACTTTTCAAAGATACTCTAATAGGCTGCTTTGAAAATATAATTTAAAGGGAGAGGATCACGTTTACAGACTGCTTATATTGACTGAAGACAAAATGCCTTTCAAAGCTTAGAGGTGTAGCATTGTTTATTCCCTGCACTTGACAAATGAATGGTGCTGTTGATAGCATTATTTATGTTCATTTAGGGCTTTTTATTTGCAAGAGCACTTTATGTTCAGCTCTTGGGATAACATTCAAGATAGGAAGCATGATTTTACAGTACACAGGGCTTAAGCCAACTTTATACAGTTATTCAGTTAACAAATCATGCTGGGCTAGAACATATTAGCGTGGGTTTGAACCAGGATGGGTCTTTTTGCTATCTCTCTCAGACTTGCCAGTACTTTAGTAAGGGTAACAAATAGCAATTGGATGAAGAAAGCACTTTTAACATAAGACAATGAATAAGAAGGTTGATTTTAAACATGTCTTTGGTCAAAGAACCCATGTACACTCCTGCTCACACACGAAGGTCAGCATACACAGTTCTAAAAGACATAAGAAATATATTTTCATCCTTAAACTTAGAAATTTCCATAATAGGTTGAGTAACAACACTTTTAATATATTTGAATAGTAAGTTTGATTTGATTTTTTGAGACCCTCCTCTGTGTTGGGGAGGGCTGCCTTGTTGTGAATAAGTGATCATTTAAAATTTACCTCGGAGATTAAAAAAAAAGAGGCTTTAAAATGATGTAATTACCTGCTATACATTGTCGATGGTATATATGAGTATATATGACTCTAGACCCTGATCTAGACAAGGTATATCTATGAATGGCTCTTGGGTGTGCTTTCTAATTATCTGGTTCTGTATCAGAGGGGAAGGGAAACTTGCAGCTCCTTGGGATATTGCTCATTAGCATATGGCTCTACATTGCAAATCTCCCCAGAATTGCTGGTATTTACATACTGATTTGACATGCATTAGAATTTTGAGGGTCAGTGCTCCAAAATGTTAGCAGACTGAGCACATGAACTGGAATCAAATGCATAATGTTAACATTGCCTTCCCATTCAATTATGGGGCATTTTGATCAAACGTTGACACTTATCTGCCAATTCCTTTTTTTTTTTTTCTTTTCTTTTTTTTTTTAATGATAGACAAATGTCAAGTACATTATAAGCAAAGGCTGGCATTGAACAGATCAATAAGAAATCAATGTTAATAAGGCTTCTCTGGAGGACCAAATTACATACTCAAATAGGAACAAATGAAATTTTACACAAAATGAGGTCAGGTCAGATTTTAGACCCTGTCTCTTTTCAGTTCTTTGTTAGATAGGATGCTGATATCATCCTGCTATTTGAAAAAGCAGAGCAGTTGATCAATAATGCCATTTATTGCATGATTTAGCCTAAGCTTCTAAATATAATCTCAATTCAACATAAATATATTTAATGCTATTCACAGATGTGTTCTAACACAAATATACTCATTTATTGACGAAAATACCAAATATAGAAGAATCAAACAACTTCATTTGGACCTGAAAGCTTCTCCTAACCATGTGAGATCACAGTCAAATCAAAACTCATTAATGAAAGAATTAAAACCTTTTTGAAACTTTTTCCTATGCATCTTTCACAGGGTTCGAATCTTGAAACATTATGCCTCATTAAGTGGTACACAAAAAGACTGGGTAAGATACTGAGAAGAGACTCTGGAACGTATGCTCCTCAGAAAGACACCCTTATTAATTAAGGCTCAGGGAACATCCCAGACATAGAGGCCAAGGGAAAAGGAATCCAATAATGACGGAGGGAATGTGAAATGTAATTTTTTAGGTAGAACATGACCCTTGAATACATGAATCATAGAAGTTGCATTTACCTATACAGAACTTGCAGAAGACTGGCCTCTTCAACATTCAGTTGTGTATGTTGGGTTCATGGGGGACATGGGACCAAGCTCTACCAAGGAGACCTATTGGTAGTAGGCGGCTGCTGTTCAGTTATCCATGTTTTGGTGGATAGATAGATATCTTCATACCAGGCCCATGCCGGTGGCCCTCCTTAAACTCTGTGTTCCCAAGCAAAATCATAAACAAAATAAAAAGCCAGAATAGTGGTAAAAATAACTTGTTAGAAGAGAGAGCTAATCGATAAGGGCGTAGGAGGACAAAGGGGGCGGGTATAGGGTGTGGCAATAGTGTTTATTATCAGTACATAAAATTGCCAAAGAAAATAATTCCCCCCAAAATAAAAGAATGTGCACAATCAAAATTCCACAGAGGTGCAAGCTACATAATATTTTTAAAAATATACACTCATAATTATATAGCATATCCTTATAAATACATACCTTGTATATGTATAGCATGCATAATAAGACATATATATTGTATTCATAGTAATGAATAAATTGTGTTACATGCATTCTAAATATATTATTTATCACTGGTATCACCATTATCCTAATATGTGAATGTCTACATTTGCCTTGACTTTCTCTTTGAACTACTTATCCTATTCAATTTTAAACTGTTGAGCAGTTAATGAAGTGATTAGTTAAAACAACAAAAAGAAATTTTTACCAGAGAAAGATAAAAAATAAGAAGATTTCAGAAACTTATGATCAATAACCAAGAGTCGAGAGGGGGAGACACAGGATTTCTTCAGTTTTCCTCTCTGTAATTAGTTCCTCCTTAGCCACATTGCTGTTTTTAATTCTTTCTTTTCTTTTCTGGACTGAAGCAGTGTTCCCCTCTTCAGTCTCCTAGAAAGCTGGAAAAGGGTGTACTTCTCAGTTGAAACTCTTTGTCCTAGAAATCTCTGCATACCACTAGAGGAAAGTCAATGCTGTTACGTATTACACTGGGGTTTTTAAAGAGCCCTAATCAATCAGTATATACATGTGGGAAGGGATTCTATAGTTTTAATTCATCGAGGCATGTGTGTGGAGAAGAGGTTTTTTTGTTTTGTTTTGTTTTTTTTTTAAATAGAGCGTTAATCAATCTGTGTGTGTGCGTGTGCATGTGTGTGTGTGCTTTTTACAAAATGGATGTCCATTTACTTAGAAATAGTCAAGCCCATATGTTTCTTCCTTCTGTGTGTTTGGGAGGTGGTGATAAGGATACTCTGAAGTTGAATTCTCAGAGACCCTTTATGAATGGGCCCATTTAATCAAGAGATAGTTTTCATTTGGATTAGTTGTACTTAACAATAAAACTATTTTAGCTCACAGGTTTTCATTTCCTCTCCATGCTTTACTGATGATTAGCCTAGATAACATTCATTCAATATTCAATGACAAAAGACCCCATGGGACTAGAATAATATCCAGGAAAACCTGCAGAAAGATTGTGTGGCATGCTTAGAAACCCACAGCTAATAAAAATCAGAATAGGTGAGCAAAATATGAGAGTCTGAGTTCACTGCATAAATTAATCAATCCCCAAAGTAAATGAACAAGATTTAAAGGATGTATAAAGGTACACAGTGAATTTTTAGAAAAGTAAGAATTTACATATAGGGTGCTTATCCTTTTTTTTTTTTTTTTTTGAAAATGGGGATAGAACTCGTGAGAAATGTGAGTTTATATCATTTTTGTGCTACTAGCTGTGCAAGTACAAGCTTCATTGATTTCTCAGGACTGACATTCCTCGCTGTTGTTTGCCTTGCAAACATATGGAATTGGCAATTAGCAGTTTACAGTCCTGATGTTTCACTCAGCTGTCATGTGAGCTTTTTCTCAGCTTAGTACTATAAAAACCTGCCAAGCCTATAACAAGCTCTTACTGATGAAGCACAGCACTCAGAAACAGCTGACACGATGATTAGGTCTGGTATGTGTGTGTGTCAGAAAGAAAGAGAGAGAGCCTTCTCTGGTCTGTTGCAGGACTTCATTGAGTCCACAAGTTTAGCTTGTTTGTGTAACTTGGCAAAGCATCCTGGCCAGGATAATGGTCCAGATTGCCTTAACAAGATGTTGAATGCTGCATAAGTGATCCAAGTTTGGCTTTGGCCTCAGCTTCTAGGAGGTAGTTACATCTGTTACAGGAGTGCCTTTGTATACAATTTGGCCATGGCAGATAGGCTTTAGGGTGTTGTCAGCCATATCTGATCATGTTAGGGTGGGACCTGACCTCATCAAAGAGAGCAGCCATGACATTTATTTAGAGAAGAAAGTTTACATCATAAGGCATCAATTGATCTTAAGATTGAGGTCAAACACATGGACTAACATTAGCCAGCCATATCTATATCATGAAGTTCCCATTAAATTCTCTGGATATGGAACCTGGGTGAGTTTCCAGACTGAAAATATTCTATGGATAGTGTCATGCATCAGGCCCAGAAGGACAAGATAGCCTGACTCTACAGAAGACAGAACAGAAAATTCATGTTGGAAACTCTCCTACTTTTTGCCATGTTTCTCTGGCTGATTTTGATCTGCATTTTTTCCCGTGATAAACTGAAACTGTGCGTATGTTATCTCCCAAGGCATTCTGTGGCCTCTTCTAGGGAATTTTCCTAAAATCAAGATTTGTTTGAGAACTCCCTGAACTTGAGTGGGAGTCAAATTAGCATAGTTTCCAGGACTTCATCCTAGATTTTCAGCTGCTTTCCTGTGCTTGCATGACCTTTTCCCTGGAGAGAAGGAAGAGGGAGAAGAGGCCGTTGTATCATCAGGTGGTGTTTGTCCAAGTGGTCAGAACTATATAAAAGTGCTGAGTATGTTACTTGAACAACTACTTTCAACTCCATGATGCCTAACAGGATTGCTGTATCAAAGGGGGTTGATTTAGAAGGTATCCCCAGCATAACTTCTACCTTTTGGTAAGTGGTTAATGAGCATTATTTTATCATTTGAAAAATTACTAAGAGATACGGAAGTGGGTGGATGCAGCTATGTTCTTTGATATGATCATTTTGGACACAGATGCTGGAGAACGTTGAAAGTTAAGTGGAATGGAGGAAAAATGATTAGGACTCCCTTCCTGTATCCATATTTATTGTAAAAAGAGTAGGTATTGAATTCAAAGCATCAGATTTTATGGTATGAGCCATCTTGCTGATCCTGTAAATTATTTAAATATACCATTATGAGAACATATAAGGAAGACATTTCAAAGAGATAGTAAAGTGAGACTTCAACAAGCTACTTAAAATACACACACACATATTCACACACATATACACACACACATCACACAAATACACACACATATACACACACATACACACACATAGACACACACACGTTTACACACACACACATACACACACAGATACACATACACACACATATACACATGCACACACATACACACACATACATATACACACATACACACACATATACACACATACAACACATACACACACAGATACACACACATATACACATGCAGACACACATACACACACATACACACATATACACACATACACACGCACATACACATGCATACACACACATGCACACACACACACACATGCACACAGTGAATAGAGTACAGAGTGAAGATATAGAAAATCAACAACTGGATTATAGTATTCACTGTGTCACTCTATAAATATGCTGGAAATAGATAAACTAACATCTGATCATTACAGAACCATAAGAAAAATATGGGAGGGACTCACCATTAGATTGTTTGGGGAAAATCTGCTAATTTGAAAAAAAAAAAAAGAAACAATTTTAAGCTTTCTCACATACCACTCAGAAGAAAAAATGTACTATGAGTTATTTAAAATTGTGAACATAGTCAATAAAAATGAAAATTGACAGTAATTAGAGAATCTGGATAAAGAATGTATCTAGCAATACTTCGTTTAAATTTAATGTTGAAGAAACATACATAATAAAATGTAATTAAATCTCTCCCTCTCAATAGTGATGCATAGTTTTTAATCAAATTAAAAAAAACCAGTTGTTTGGAAAGGCGTGTGTCTCATTTCAACATATCTTTGCATAGTTCTATGATGTTCATGCTTTAAGCATCAACTAGGCAGTGTCTATTGATGCTAGATGAAATTTGGGTTTTCAAATAATAGTATTTTTTCCTCACGAAAATTTTTAATTTAGTCGTATATGCAATCAATAGCAAAGAATTTAAACATATTTTCCCAAGCAAGAAGTAGAATAGTTTAGAGACACTTCAAAATAATTATATTGTTCAGACACCTGTACACGTTCTTTATGGACTGTGCTCCCTGTCCATCCTAATATTTCCCGAGACCATAATAGGGTACCCTTTCTTAAAGATGTTTGAGAACATTTGGATCTCACTTTGAAAGTAGGATGTTTTATTTTCCCCTCCATTTCGCTCTCAATCTGAAACATATGGGATGTTTTATTTGCAAGCTACAAAAACAAATCAAACAGGCAATTCTGTGTTGGAAAGAATTTATTTTTCCTGTGGATCAAGAGTTGAGCTCTGTGCCCAAACTTCCAAGCCCATTACTTTCTCTCCAGTCATCAAGGTTAATAGCTGCTTCTGTGCCCTCTGTTATTGCTTCCGCTCTGAGTAGAGCCATCAGGGCTGGTTGCATTTCCCCTCTTGATGTTCATTACTCTCTCGTCTTCTTCTGTTTCTTGGAAATGTGTTGTTTTACCTGATTATTGCCAGTTGCTCGTTCAGGGCTGTGCCTGTGTGGATTTCCTGATGAAGTACCTTATCACTTTCCTTCACTCAATTGGTTTGCTTCCCTGCAGGTGTCCTATAGCCCTGGGGGCCTCATTCCTGCAGGACTGTGGATATCAACAGAACAGTCAAATGATGATGCCTGGATATCAGTCCCAGGGCATCCATTCATCTCAGACAGTATAAAACGGTATTGAAAGTCGCTAAATAGGTTGCTTGGTCTTCTAAAAGTTTATTATTCCAGTATAGAAAAGATTTTTTTCAATACGGAACTATGGTTGAGCAGAATGAAGAGAGATTGGCAGCTCCTTAGTCACAACATTTGTCTTTGAAGTATCTGGAAGCATATTAAATCTATTTAGTAATTTTCAATGTATTTTACTACTTGCAATCTCTTCCATGGTTGTGTCTCTGCACATGCTGATAATATTTGAATAATTAACCCAACAAGTTAGTTTCCCAAGGCCACATCATTTTCTTCACAAAATGATGAGAACTATTATCATAATATTTTACACTCCCCTGCTAGCTTCAACTAACATGCCATTAAAACCATCATCTACTTAGGTAGGAAACAGTGATTGTGAACCACAGGCACATGAAGAATAAAGAAAGTGTTTGTGTGATGAGTGAATTTTATCATCTTGGTAATTTGAGTCAAGGTTACATTTTGTTTCTAAACCTCTTGATTATTGGTTGTCTTTAACAAAAAAATAGTGTCTAACAGAATATTATCTTCAGAGTTGGAAAGCATTTAAATGAGCAGATCTAAGGAAAAATATAATGAAGTGTTCCTACAGACCACCGAAATAATTCTCAGTTATTTGCCAAAGAGTTATATGAGGGAATATTCACATGGAGGTATATGTATAAATCCCAGTATACAATCAAGCACAATGAAGCATGTCTTTCTGAAGATCACACTTCAAGGCTTTGGGACACTTCCAGGTCTATTTTCAAGCTTCTACATGCAGGTATCAGAGCACTAAAACAGTGGATCAGAGTGTGGTTTAAAGCCTTTGATTATTCATCTCAGAAACTGGATCACTAATGTTTCCTTTGGTATTCTCTCCTTGAATAGTCCTTAGGGAAAATGCTGACGGATACACACATATATGTATTTTTCAAGCAGAAAAGTTTTATTTTTGCCAAACAAAATTTTCAAATGGCAAATGAACCGAAATCCAAAAGTTGCAAATCCACAGCTGCAGTCTGTGGGGAGAGAAACACTGTACCCATCCAATCTGCAAAATACACTAGTGTGTAGAAAAATCAATTGATTGGCAGATGGGGATATTTGCATCTGCCTTAATTGCTTAAAATCAGAGTTGGGAGGCGTCCCTAGGCTTGGCAGCAGTTCAGGTTGAATACAATTGGTCCTTTGGTAGGAGGCTGGAAACCACTGAAATTTGTGTGATCGTTTTTAAAAGGGGGACAAAGATTTAGAGGAGATGATGAAGAAATTTCCACCAGAAAAACTGGACTTGGCTCAGTGCCAATATTCAGCAAATCAAGAGAGAACACAGTTCAGAAAAGACAGAATCTTCCCTATCAGATACAAAGGGGCTCAGGATCATAGGATAGAATGTTTGAAAAATAGCAGGTTTCAGATGTTGAATAATCACAGTTGAGAATAGGCTCTTAATAGGGAGGAAGCCATGTTACTAGGGACTTACCCAAACACTGAGTATTTGATCTGGCAAATGTCATAGAAAATTGCTTCCAGTTTTTAGGAAGCAGGAGTTACCGAGACCACAGGAAGCTACTTATTGTTGCTTCTCAGCTGCTATAATACTAAAAGTATCATAACTAGAACAAAAATTAGTTGGAACTGTAACCCTGATTGTTGTCAGCCTCATCCATGAGGGCAATGCTTTTTCTTTCCTATCTTCAAAACTTCATGGGTCTCTCTTTCTCTCCCTTCTTCCTTCTATCTCTCTCCCTCTCCCCCACCCCTTCTAATTTAAATGAAACTCAGCTACAAAAAAAAAAAAAAAAAAAAAAAAAAAAAAAAAAAAAAAAAAAAAAAAATCTGCTAGATCTTTCCTGAGGCTTTTAGCTGCTGTAATTCAGAAATAAAGAGCAGGGAGAGAATACTGACTGTCCACAAAGACTTATTTGAACAGTCAAAGCCAATAATGTGTAAAGCTCTTAAACAAAGTGGTAGTGTTAACAATTGGACTAAAAACAGCCAGTGATTGAAAGCAAATTGAAGCTCATAGTTTTTTTTTTTTTTTTTTTTTTTTTCTGGTTTTTAAAATAGACTTTCTGTTTTATACACTTAAACACAGACATAATTAGCATAATCATGTTAATAAAGAGTCAGAGTTACAAAATATTGTTTCCCAAGATTATAGATGTGCCAACCATTGTTTAAAACTACACTTCATGTTTTAAAAAAATATTTCCTTTCCATCTATGCCACTTCCCTTGTAAGTAAGTAGGTCTTTCCCATTAAAAAGCTAGGAAATTGTACACTGTATATGGTCATTTCAGTCACTTTGTCACAAATCAGGGAAGAGAATAGCAGCTGAGGAAGGAATTGCCTTCATCAGATTGGTCAGTGAGGCACATGTATGTATGTATGTATGTATGTATGTATGTATGTATGTATGTATGTATGTATGTATGTATGTGTGTATATATTTATTTTTGATTGTTGATTCATTCAGGAGGTCCTAGCATAGGTGAGAGGTACCATCCTTGCACAGAGAGACCAGGGCTGCTTCTGAAAGGCAGCTGAGTAAAGCCGTAAGTAGTGACTTAGTAAGCACTAGTCCACCATGGTCTTTGCTTTAGTTCCTGCCTCCCTGTTCCGATTTGAGTTTCTACTCCGGATTTTCTCATCCCAGTTGGTTTGGCCAGTGTTTTGTCACGGCAGCAGAAAGAAAATTAGGACACATTCTAAATAATTGTGGCCAGCATACAAAGCAAACCTATTACTGCAGGGATGCTTACAATGAGAATTAATGGACTTAATTTCTTTTATTGTCTTAATATGGGAAGATTTCAGGGCTTTGAAAATTGTCTCTCTATGCTTCCAGGGTATGTTATCCTCTTTAAGACTAAATCGATTTTTAATTTTTATAAATGTTATAAATCTTTTTATAACTTTCATTTACCCCTTTCGTAATATTTAAATTCTGATTGTAAGATATTTTGTCTGCACCCATAAAGCTTGGTAAGATGAAGCAAGTTTTAGATTATTTTTTCTGTTTTTTGCTCTGATTTGGTATTATCTGATTTTGACTATTATAGAGTGTTATCTGATACTCAAAACTCATCCAACTTTGGGTTTTCAGATTTTCTGAGAGATTTATCTTTAATTTATCCTTTCTGTTAAGCATAGAGATCATCATATCCTACTTTTTAAAATACCATTGACAATTTTGTTCTGGTTTATTTAATATCTGAGTTAAATCCCCAACTTGAGTCTTTTCCTAAGATTTTCCTATGTTCTTCAATAATATGTTTCCTCAAAATAGTTTTCTTTTTAAGCTTATTCATAGGTACGTGTGTGCTGTAATTCACTTTGTACTCATAGTGGAATTTATTTTCTATTACACATTCATATTTCAAGATGGGGGAATGGCTGGTATATACAAAACATGGACTTTTAAGATTTTGTGGAAATGGGGAGAGGCTTCCTGGTTAAAGTATTTGTTGTATATGTGCAAAGACCTGAGAACCTGAGCTTCAATCCCCAGAACTCACATAATGTCCAGGTTCAGTGTGCATTTGTAATCACAGTGTTTCTAAAGTGAGATGGTAAAGGAAGGGACAAGAATCCCAGCAAGGGTCATAGGCTAGTTAGCGTGACCTACACAAACTGTTTCAAACAAGGTGAAAAGTAAGGGCTGACATTCAAGGTTTGCTTCTGACATCCAGATGCTTGCTCCTTCACATTTACATTAGAAATGTTAATTTTTGACATTTGTTTGCCTAACTAAACATTTCAACAAATTTTAATAGAATTTGACAGTTATTTATTAATATGCAATTAGTTATAATTTTCATCTCTCCCTTGAGACTCCCATTTTCAAGTTTCCTTGGGCCTGGGATTTTAGTTTTATTACACATTGTAACATCACTTGAAGCAACAAAAGTTTTTATTTTTGATCTGATGATGTAAGCTCTATATTATTAGAATTGCTAATGCCATATAACTCTTGCATTCTTGGAGCAAACTCTATTCATTTGCAATGTATTATTTTTAATATCATGCTGAACTTGATTTGCTAAGATTTTATTTAGATTTCACATCTAAACTCAAAAGTGAGAGTTTTCTGTCAGTGTGTATGTGTTCCCTACTTGTTAGTTGTCAGCACCAGGGGTAATGTGAGGTTCAAAAGTAGAATCTGAAACCCATAATGCATTATTATTTTGTGAGTTTATGACTTCATCAATTTAAAAGCACATTATGATTTTATTATTGTCTTCATGTATATGTGTGTGTTTATGTATGCATTTTGAATATGCACATATATGTACAGTTGTTCATGGCCATGTGTCACATGAAGGCCACATGACACACATTGCGTGTCCTCCTATATCAACTTCTGGTTTATTTCCTTTAATGCAAAGTGCCTCACTGACTCTGTAGATGGGCTCTTGAGTAAGATGCAGATATTGGTGTAAGAACTGGAATTCACTCTTCTGTGTGAGAAAGAGTGTAGTTTGCTTGTAAGCCTAACGGTGCAGAGGGCTTAAGCACCAAGTGTTCTACACTGAGCAGCTTCCCAGCTCCCTTATTATATATAGTTTTAAATTTATTTGACTTAACCTATGAAATTTCAGGACACGTCTAATTAGCCTCCTTAGTGAATTAGAAATTCCCATTTTTCTTTATTAAAGTGTTGTTACAGGAGTTGTTACTTTTCCCACTGAGGTTTCTTGAGCTTCCATCCATGTGTTGTATTGTTTCTGCTTGTCTAGTTGATCACTTCCTGGCCAAACACCTTTAAGGTACTTCAAGGAGCTCAGTTTTCTCTAGGCTGGACCTAGAAAATCTATGTGAACTTTATCATACTAGGATACATATATATATTGGACCATATTTTCAGTTACCTTTATGTTTTTCTAAATTTTATTTCTGAATAGGATACAGGAAGTCTAAGCCTTGGTTTTTAGAATGAGAATTTTAGTTTTCTCAGAGTTCATTTTTTTCCCAGTTTTTAAAAAAGATTTATTTATTATGTATACAGTGTTCTGCATGCGTGCATGCATGCAAGCCAGAAGAGGGTGCCCTATCTCATTATGGATAGTTGTGAGCCATCTTACGATTGCTGGGAATTGAACTCAGGACCTATTGAAGAATAGCCAGCGCTCTTAACTGCTGAGCCATTTAAAATAGTATATGTATAGATGTTGTATTTATAGCTCACCTGTATGACTGTCCCACAAAGGGGTCAGAAGTGGGCATTCAGATCTCATGGAAATAGGATTACAGATTGTTTTGAGTAGCCATACTGGTATGCAGAATCTAAATTGAGGCCTTTGGAAGAACTCAGTGCTCTTAAACACTGAGCCATCTCTTCACCCATAGTTGCTCAGAATTCTTGCTTGGAACATAAGTTTCCTTAGATACCTAATAAGGTGCCTATTGAATCAGAAATACTCATATCACGAGGGAAATGAGATTGCATGTAAGAGGTTATTCAAAGGGCATATTTTAGATAATCCTTCTGTAAACTAATAACCAACTCAAATACTGCACTTTAAGAGCAGAGAAGACATGTAGTATTAGTTTTCCATGATGTTACAGATTTCGTTTCAAAGCACAAAGGCACGAGGAAGAACCACGGATGGTTTTGAAGTGCACTTAACAGTCTTATTACCATATCTTACTGTGCTGATGCTCTACTCTGAACCTCCACAGGCTTCTTGCTTTACTCAGAATTCAAGCTCTGAGCATTGTTATGCTGTCCAAGACACAGATATGGTGTCCCGTTCTTGCTATGTCTTACGTCTCCCTCTGACCTCTCATTCTGTTTTATTTTTTCTTCTTTTTTTGGATTTTTTTTTTTACCTCTATCTCAGTGCCATGTTTGATTGGCTTGAATCATTCCCTACACAAACACCTGTACAGTTAGTTTCTGTGTCTCCTTGTGAGCCAGAGCTATAGAATCACCCTTTCAGAGAGGCCACACTGACTACAATTTAAACCTCTTGTCTACATTCCTTATCCTGAGTCCATGGTTTACTTATCATTACATAAAAGACCTCACATTTCCTTTATGTATCATTTTAATTGCGATTCCTGTCATTATAATGTAAACTTCATACAGGCAGGATTTTAGGAAATTTGACTGATTCTTTTATTCTTGGCTTCCAGGAAAAAAAAAATGTTTATTTCATAACAAGTAGCCAAATATCAGATGACCAGATAATAAATTTGAGTAACAAAAAAATGATAATAAAGCAATTGATTAGCAAATGCGATGTTAAATATTCTGGTGGCTATTAGAAGTCTTATCTAGAAGTAACATTGATTTGGGGGCCTTACGCTATGGATGATAGAATGGGCCTCGCTGTATTGGGTTCCCTCTTGCATGACACTTAGCTGTGTAGTAATGGCCAATACAAGTGATAAAGAACTCTGAAAATGTGGTGCTGACTGCAGTTGCTCTCTGATACTGATAAGGTAGAAAAGGCTATTATCTGGCTGCAGCATGACTTCCCGCCAGTGATGTATAACTTATTGATGTTCTGTTTACAGCAACACCCGTAACACCATCCCTGCCGCCGTCCATTTTGATTGGATGTTAAATATTTTGAATGCTATGTTTGCTAGAAATTAAGAAACACCTTCATTATTGGAATGTTTCATTAAAAAAAAATAATAACCCCGTTACTAGAGCTTTTCCATGTTCAGCCTATCACTTCTTTTTTTTTCCTCCAAAAGTAATTATTTTTAATCTTGATTGGTAAAAATGTAGTTTCCTAGAAATTTAATAGTTACAATAGAACTCACTGTGATATCTCATGATTTCCTGGGTAATTCTATATTTGTTCTTTTTCCTTTCCTTAAAATGGCCATCCTTGCTTTCTGATTGTGAACGTTTTCTTGGAATTTACTTTCCAGGTCAAAAGTTACTTTGACTGGAGGTCAATTTGTTTGTCCAATGTAAGGTGACTGGTTGTTAGAGTCTCAGTTGCTGATGCTCTTTCTCTTTATTTGCTATGTTTGTCATTACTGAAGCTATATCCTTATATTCTTACATATATTTATATGTACGTGTGTTAATTGCCCATCCCTTCACTTTTCCAGAAACGAAATGATAATTATGCCTGGCATTTATATGATGTTCAAGAAGCATCTCATTAATCAAATGAATTAATGCTTACACCCTGTAGTATCTAAATAGACAAACTACTGAGTTTTATATTGGAATTTAGTCATGGAATAGGTGATGCAAAGAATCAATAAGAAATGCATGAGGAATAATGAGACAGATTGAAACCAGAGCCATGGAATACTCTGTATGTTTTTTCTCACATTCAGCATCCGGATGCTCTCTTCTTATTGATTCTCTTTTTGTATTGTCAACAAAATGATGTGACAGCATTTATGCACCAAGGTACAAGAGTTACTTTGCTTTGTTCTTTTCTGTTTTTTAAAACACTCAAAAATGCACTTCTAAAAGATAAAGTATCTGGGGGAGGATAGGTCAGAGAAGTATGTGTTGCAAAGTAGAAACTTACATAAGAATTAAATCTGTCCTTTAAAGTAGATGAAGTAGCCAAACTTTGAAAAGTTTTAGTGAGGATGCCGGACTGAGCTACTGGTATGCTCTCAGTGGCATTAACTGTTTCAACTGGAGTAGAAAAGGCAATTTAACTGTTTTTTTTTACTGACTTCAGATTTATTCTCTAATATCTCTAAGTGCTTCAAAGATACCCATACATTTCTCTTAAAAATAGTAATTATAGGCCAGACACTGTGAAGAGATGTCAGAATTCATTATGGAAACACCTGTCTCTGTCTTCTGTTACGCAACTCTAGTTGAATAAGTTTCTCTACTTAGCACAGGGGTGATGCCCTGCTAAAATGGAGTAATGATGACTGAAAATTTAAAAGTGTCACAAACTACGTGGTTTTGTGGAAGCCACCTAGTAAACAGGCATAGAGAGATTGCAACTCTTCTGTGCACTTGTGGGTGTTTTACGGTGGGACTATTTGCAACCGTATAGCTGGGAGGAGAAAAGGGTGGAGGCTCACAATGCAGAGATGAGGTAATCAATGAAAGCAGATGATCAATGTTTCTCTTCCATTTGTCATAACTTCTCTAGAGTCTTAAGAGAAAGGAAAGATGGAGAAGGCTTCCTAACTGGTGGAAACCTTATGGAGTCTGTAACAGCCTTGACTCATTACTAGTGATCTGAACATAAAGAAGACAAACCATTTCACTGTGAACCCAAAGATCCAAACATGGTAAAGGCTACATTGGCTCATATTTAAATGTGGAATTTGTTTGTATTATTATTTAATTTACATTGTAAAGTCAGGTGTGATGGCATACAGCTTTAACGTCGATGCTTGCAGACGGCCAGAGCCAGTTAAATATTTGTGAGTTCAAGGCTACTTTGGTCTACATAGCAAGACCTGACCAGCCAGTGGCACATACTGAGAACTTGTCTTAATAAATAAAGCCAAAGATTAAAACAAAAACAATTTACAGTAAATATAAATGATGTAGGAAAAAGAAAAAAAGTATTTTTTCTGATCAGGGGTTCTCAAAATGTGGCTTCTGAACATATAGTCTTTAACTATTCAGGAACTTCAAACTCCATTCCCACCCTCATCCTCTGTGTGCGACCTTGAAATCTCTATTTCAATAAATGTTGTTTTGATTGAGAACATGTTGTGAGCATCACTGAGCCTGAGGTGAGGAGTTCTGCATTTTCTACTTATTCATTTATTTTTAATATTTATTTATTTATTGTCTGCCCCCCCCCAGATCCACGCTGCTTTTCTTAATTGCAGTTTTCCATAATGGTCTCTGTCTGCTGCAAAGAGAAGCATCCTCACAGAGAGGTGGGACTACACTTGAGTCTCATCACTTAGAAAAGGGATCATGAGTTGGAAAAAGAACAAGAGGAGCGTGCGAGAGTGTTAATGGGGAGAAAAAGGAAGAGGTATGACGCAATGATATTATGGCCTCAAAAAATAAAAAAGAATTACCTTACAGTATGTTACTAATGGAAAGGCTAACAATACAGTAAGTGGTTTTTTCTTCTCTTTTTTAAATTAATTTCTGTATTGTCCCTCTATTGATAATATGTTTTTGAGTATAGATTGCTTCATCTATCAGATTGATTGAATGATATATAGAACCCATTAATTAAAGTATAAACTAGGAAGCAGGGATATTATCAAACTAGCTCTTATTCTCGTATATGCATGCTTTTTGTCCAGTGTTTCATTCTCAACAATTCACTGTACTCATCAGTGTGCCTTCCCTGCAAATGCAGACGGAGGAAGATTTAAAATGAGGCCAACACTAATTTCCATTTCATCCTCTCTTAGACAAATAGCCAGATGCTCCCTTAGTGGGAGAGACACGCTGTCATAGTCATCACAGAGATCTGAATACACCTACCAAAAACACCTGCAAGAGCACAGGAGGCTTAAGCTGTTCCTGAAATAGCTCCTGGGACTGGACTCAGCCCTTGTTCCAGCTACCTCGAGTGGGGTGTCTGTGTAGTGTATATTCTACACTCTGAGAAAACAGAGGTTTAGAAAAAAATGTCAGGGTCAGGCCAGGGAATTCACTTGTTGGCACAGCTTTGTTGCACTGCCCCAGGGAGAACATGATAAAGGTATACATGGCTTAGAAGTCCTATACACAACATATTAGAAAACTCTAAAATGTCCTGTTTTCTCAGGTTTCACTCACTCAGGCTCTGTAAAAATGAAGAAAAGGGTGGGTATTCCCAGGGTACCGCTACTTTATCTGGATAGGTTTGCTAATGAGATATGTTAAGGGCTGGATGAAGAGTTAAGTGGAACAATAAAGCAATATGGGAAGAAAGGAGAGAGACAGAGAATCAGAGACAGAGAGGAGTAGACACAGAGAGACAGACACACAGAGAGTCTCAACTAAGACAATCTGACAGTGTTAAGCACTAGATGAAAGCAGGTGGGACAGTAATGATAAAACCACGTTTCCATGGGAATCCCATTTACAAGATCATTTCAGACAGAGGAAAGGTTCACAAACCCATGAATGAGGAATGGGCTTGGCAATCTGAGGGAAAGACTATGAGGTCTTAGAACTGGAGAGCAAGGCCTGTGAAGACGCATGAAAATCCAGGCAATGTGCAAGTATCTTTTAAGAACATTTTCTCCAACACCTAAAAAGCCATGGAAGGTTTTTTATATTGAGGGATTGATTGAGGAGATAGGATTAACATGTTTTACAAAGATTGCTCTGGCTCATGATGGCATGCTTTTCAACATCAACCATTTATAGCCTTGCCTTTGAACATCCAGGCTGTTATCCGAGCCAGCAGACACAAAATGGTGACATGATTAGGACAAGGCTGTCTTTATAGTCCCCATTCTGGACCAATCTGCAGCTTTTATGTGCACATCATCATTGCCCCTGAGCCATAACGGGCATAGAATTGGAAGCAGTCTTCGACCTGCACCATCATCTAAGCCACTCTCAGAAGCCATCATCTATATCAGTCCCAAGAGGCTCATTCTACTCCTCATAGCCTTTGACTTTGCTCAGCCATGAAGAACATCAAACTTTTAGATGTAGATATTCATATTAAAATCATTTTGAATAATTTTCTTTTAGCAAATCTTCAAAAATTCCCTTTGCTCTTTAAGCACAACAAGTTGAATAAAAACACACATGTTTCTATCTATGGCTTACAGGATGGTTTTTCTTTCTTTCTTTAATTGTATTATAACCCTTCCAAGTCTTGGCAAAAGGCAAATATCACTGTTTTTCCAGACTGGTGTTATTTCAAGCAGAAAAAAGAGAACCATAAAGGTGAAAATCCATCTCAGAGGGATTTAGAGACGTATTTTTAAAAACTAAGCAACCACAAAATCAAATCTAATTCATGTAAAAATGTTCTTAGATCTCCTCCTCCAAGGCTCGTAGCTGCAGAACATTCCTTCTCCTTAATTTTCCATGCAATTAAGGATCACCTGATGTTTTCCAGAGAAGTTTTTGTATTTCTATTTCTTTGGCCAGGTCTCAAGTTATTAAATAAGGAAATAATAATGATTTCAACAGATGAAACTGTGTGTACTAGATAAGTACACAGAAGAGTGAGTTTAGATTCCATGTCACACAGTGTGTAAGAGTTCATTCAAAATGGATTGAAGGCTGAGAAGGTCATTCAGTAGGTTCCTTGTCTAGATAGGACCCATAAGGTCCTGGATTCAATACTCAGTACCCCCCCACACACACCTACACACACAGACACACACACAGAGACACACACACAGACACACACACACAGACACAAACCTACATACAGACACACACACAGACACACACACAGACACACAGACACAGACACACACACACAGACACACACACACACCTACACACAGACACACACACAGACACACACACACACAGACACACACACAGACACACACACAGACACACACACAGACACACACAGACACACACACAGACACACACACACCTACACACACAGACACACACACAAAGACACACACACAGACACACACACAGACACACACACCTACATACACACACAGACACACACACACCTACATACACACACACAGACACACACACACAGACACACACAGACACATACCTACATACAGACACACACACAGACACACACACACCTACATACAGACACACACACAGACACACACACAGACACACACACCTACATACACACACACAGACACACACACAGACACACACAGACACACACACACACAGACACACACAGACACACACAGACACACACACACATACACACACAGACACACACACATAGACACACACACAGACACACACCTACATACAGACACACACACAGACACACACACACCTATATACACACACACAGACACACACACACACAGACACACACACAGACACATACCTACATACAGACACACACACAGACACACACACACCTACATACAGACACACACACACAGACACAGACACACACACACACAGACACAGACACACAGACACACACACAGACACACACACACACAGACACACACCTACATACAGACACACACACAGACACCCACACACCTACATATACACACACAGACACACACACACCTACACACCTTCCCCCCCCACACCCCTACACATAATAGAAATATAAAATAGCAAATGTCAAACCATAAGAATAAATAATAAATAAATGTCAAGCCATAAGAGTAAGTAATCCTAAAGCTACTAGGATGAAGCAACCACAAATCTTCTGAAGTTGGATTCAAGAATGACTTTCTAAACAAATTTGCCTTTTTTCTTTTGTAGTGTGCTTTATATCTTCCAGTACAATAAACATTGGTCCATAGGCTTGAAGGTCCTAGGTAGTCACCAGCTTGACTTCTCTGTGTTCAATAAGTGCTGTCTTCAGCAAGAGAGCCTAACTGTCAATATGTGGGTCAATAGCCTTGGCAATAGCCTGGGTTGTTTGGTTCTGGGATCACTATGGCTCAACAACTGATTAGATGTAATCCATTCTTGGTACTGGGAGCTTCAGTTGGTGACAGGAGATCTCCAGCTGGTGCTCTGTCTCCCCTATTATTTTATGATTTTATTTAGGTTACCTTCATACAAGTATGTATTTTCGAAACATCTACTGTATTAGGTTTCCATACAACCCCCCAAAAGGCCATTGGTGTTTGTTCTCCATCCCCATATTACCTTCTTTACCCTTTGCTTTCTTCTTCATTCCAATTTGATCCTCCCATTACACTCCTTGTCCGACCTTAACTCTCTGTTGTTTTTCATCCTTCTAGTGAGACCCCCCCCCACACACACCCACAGTCCCATCCTCTCTACCTAACCTCTATGATTATACTGGTGATATCTTGCTTACCAACAACTTAATAGCTAACATCCAGATTTAAGTAAATACATACCACATTTGTCTTTCTGGGTCTGAGGTACCTCATTCAAGATGATTTTTAATCCCAGTTCATTTATCTGTGAATTTCATGATTTAATTTTTAATGGCTGAGTAAGAGTATGCAATTGTATAAATGAAATGTATACAATTCTTTATCTACTCATTTATTTCTCTATTTTATTATCCATTCATCTATTGAAGGGTTGTAGCTGGAAGTTTCTGTTTCGACAGACCAATCTTACGGTTTCTTAGTCCCAAAAAGTCACACAAAAGCTTATGTTAATTATAAACTCTTTACCCTATGGCTCACGCATATTACTTGTTCATTCTTTCTCTGAAACTAACCCATGATTTTTGTACATGTTTAGCCACGTGACTTGGTACCTTTTCTTCAGTGAAGCATTCCGGTCTTGCTTTCTCTGTGTCTGGCTTGCATCTCTGTCTGTTCTTCCTCTTCCCAAAGTTCTCTAAGTCTTGTAGCCCCGCCTAGACTTCCTGCCTACCTTCTGGCAGCGTTTAATTAAACTAACTTAAGTGACAAATAATTACAAGAGCATTCTCCTACCAAAGGTATCTAGGTCATTTCCAGTTTCTAACTATTATGAATAGAGCACTAAGGGAAATGGTTGAGCAAGTGTCTCTGTGGTCAAGTGGAGCATCCTTTGAGTATATGCCCATAGTATGGCTGGATCTTGAGGTATGTCAAGTCTCATCTGTCTGACTTCCACAGTGGCCATACAGGTTTGCACTCCCACCAGCAATGTGTGAATTTCTCCCCTTACTCCACATCCTCGCCAGCCTGGGCTGTAATTTGTTTTATTGATCATGGTCATTCTGATTGGTTTAAGATGAAATCTCAAAGTAGTTTTGATTTGCATTTCCTAGATAACTATGTATATTCAATACTTTTTAAGAAGTGTTTCTTGGCAATTTGAGTTTCCTTTTTTTTTTCTTCTGAGAAGTCTCTGCTTATATCCTTACCATATTTTAAAAGTAGATTTTTTTAAATGTCTAGTTTCTTGGCTTCCTTATGTATTTTGGATATTAAACCTCTACTGAATGTGTGGTTGGTAAAAATCTTTCTCCATTCTGTAGCCTGCCACTTTTTCTGAATGACGGTGTCCTTTGCCATGCAGAAGCCTTTTAATTTCAGAGGTCCCATTTATTACTTGTTAGTTTTGCTGCCTATGCTAACAGTGTTCTGTGCAGAAAGTCTTTTCCTATGCCAGTGAGTTCAAGGCTATTCCCTACTTACATATATACTGTAAGAATCAATGTATCTGTCCCGATGCTGATGTTTTGACCCATTTGTAACTGACTGTTGCTCAGGGTGATAAGTATTGATCTATTTCTATTCCTCTATATGCAGCCAACCAATTTGAACAGTACTTTGTTGGACACTGCTTTTTTACCATTGTGTATTTTTTGACAAAAATCAGGTGTTGATAGGCCTATAGATTTAGATCTGGGCCTTTTATTCAATTATACTCCATTGACCAACCTTTTTGTTTTGGAGCTAATACCATGCTGATTTCACTTGTATAGCTCTATAGTGCAATTTGAGACTGGAGATGACGCTTCCAACAGCTCTTTGATCATCCAGGAGTGGTTTAGCTCTCTTTGTTTTTTGTTTGGCTGTTTGTTTCCATTTCTAGACTTTTTGGTGGCGAAATGCTGAATGGAGAGAAAGGAATACAGTCACTCAAAGAGCTGCTGAAGATCTTATCAAGATGTGGTTTATAATCAGCCTATGTATAAAAGAGTGGGCAGGGAGGAAGGCAGGGTTTAAGCTGACAGACACTGTTGGGGGTGCAGACTACAGAGAATGTTGAGAAAAATCAGAGAATTTGGAGGAATGTAGAGTGAGACGTTTGGGAAGGGGAGGAAGTTTCTGGGATGTGTGCCAGAAGGAAGGAACTTCCCAGAGCTTCACTCACCCTCCTTTATGCTCATTTACTTTAAGCGTTCTTCAGACATCATTTTAGACACACACCCAAAAGTTTGTGTTAAGAATCCTTCAAAGCACAAGTTCTGATAATTTTCCCTTTCCACCTTTGGAAATAAAGAAGGTAAGAGAAAATAAAGTGAATGTTTGGAAGGAAGGCAGTCATGTGCCTATTAAGCACTTTGGCTCTTGCTGTTTTTTCTCCCTTCCCATGCACTGTGAAGTTTAGGCTGTGCTCTGAAGACCGAGACTTCACTGCTATAGTTATTAATGATGATCGGAGACAGAAGTCAGCCTATTAACTATTGTTATAATTATGCAACAAAATTTCAAATGACTAAAATACATTCACTAGATCTGGTTAAGTGGCAAACCTTTGTAATTTCAAGAATCAAGAAGTGGAGGCAGGAGGATTGTGAATTGAGATTGGACTGGATGTGTAGCACATTCTAGAACAGCTTGGAATGTATAGAGAAAATCTGTATTAAATATGCTGTTCATTATATAATGAATCAAAAGCCAAAAGAAACCAATTTTGCTGCATGGTAGACTGACCGGGGTGGAAGACTGGTCTCCAAGTTTGGGCTGGTAATGGCCAAGGGGAGATTATTTTTCAGTGTTAATCTGTTTCTCACTGTTCACAGAAGTGAAACTCATCCATGTGCCAAGTGGAATCTAAATCAATTTTTCGGCTTGCCACTAAAGTGTAAAATAGTTAAAACATTATTTGATTAGCACTTAATTTTGCAAAGGAGAATTCTTGAGGAAAAGGGACTGAATTATATCAGAACCACAACACTGAACAATGATCTTAATTCATAGTCTACCATCAAAAAACAGCAAAAGTTGTCCAAATAGTAAGCAGGAGTAAAAATTTCTAAAATTAAAAACAAAAGAAATCCCACAAAGCATAGGAAACAGTCTCAGTCACATCTGAGGTCAATGACAGTATCTCTTCATACCTTTGATTTTAATAAAAGTCAAGAGAATGAAGGAACTCAAAAAAGTACCACTAATAAAGATACTGGTGTGTTCATTTCCATGATTGCTTCCATAAGGATGCAGGAATAAATATAGTGTCTGATTAGGTACCAGATAACTAACTGTTCTGACAGCTAAAGATTTCAGTAAAGGCCCATTTTAAATAGTATTTTATTTTAAGTACCATCTGAAATAGATGAAATAAGAAGTATGGTATTTGAGAGATTACACAGCAAAAGTACCTGCTGTGCAGTCATGAGACCTGGAGATCAGATCCCAGCACCTATTAACAGATGAAACATACGTCTGTAACTTAGCTCTGAGTAAACAAGCACCCTTTCGGGTTCCCAGGAGTGTGTAAGCTTACACTCCGGCACACGTACATAAACATGTCTTTGTGCAGACAACATAATCACGTATAAGTCTTGAAAAAATTAAGTTATTCATTTAGTTTAAACATAGTAGATTAAACAATTGAAAATACTTGACAAGAAGAAATAGAGTTCACTTGCTTGTTATTTATAAAATTAAAATATGCTATAGTAGATGATGATGGTTCCGTCAGCACATGCTATTTAGGGTACAGATAGCAATAGATCACAGGTGAGCTGCAGAATATTTTCTAAAATTTTAGAAATGGGCTTTGTTATGTTTTCAGAATAACTTCACTTGGTAAGTGAGGCCGTTGTGTTCTTTATATTTCTCAATTTCTAAAAGACAAGGACAATACTTTCACCTACATAAATTACCAATGATAAAAGAGAAACAAATAAAAAGGGATCTACAAGAAGAGAAACAGAGTGACAAAATCATTAATAAATAAATCCAAAGGGATAAATGATTTTATACTTAAAAAGTTATATTGTTGTTATACTTTATCTTATGTTTAGAAACACATTCATTTATATCAACTATTATGAGTCCAAACACCAAATGTAGGAAAATATTATTATAAAATTTTAGTTCATACAAACTCCTGTTTCATCAAGCATTTCTAGTAACATGATAAACTCTATCAAGACAGGGTGCCTGTGAAAAGATCCCCAAATGAAAGAAGAAGAGACAGATTATGTAACTAGACTTTGAACAAGTACAAATCCTTACAGGAAAATACGACATGCAAAGAAAAAATAGAAAGCTAGCAAAAGCAAACCTTTCAACACCTGCCCACATTTTCACCCAACACAGCCCGGAGAATGCTCAACTTTAGGAAAATCTCTTTTTCTACAGATCCCCTTTCTGCTGGCTTGGGATGGGCCTGACACTATTTGCAATGAGTATAATTGGCACAGAATAACGATGCTATTCCCTAGCTGTAGTGAATAGAAAGAAAATGTCCCAAGAGGCCCGAAGGAAGTGGCACTATTAAGAAGTGTGGCTTTGTTGGGGTAAGGGTGGCTTTGTTGGAGGAAGAGGTCACTGGAGGCAAGCTTTAAAATCTCAGATGCTCAAAACACCCCTCGGGTGGCATTCCACTTCTGCTGCCTTCTAATTAAGATGTAAATCTCTCAGCTCCTTCACCAACACCATGTCTGCAAGTATGCCATGATGCCAATGCTCAAGTCATGTGAAGACATTTATTTTTCTATAATGCAGACATTTAAATTATTTTAACACACCCCTAGAAAGACTGAATTGAAGAGATGATTGAATAATTATGTGTCAGGTTTATTACTCAGGGATCTTCGTTGAGATAATTTACCTACTTGTCTGAATTCTTTCTCCTAAATTTCTGAGGAGTTGGGGCTGGGGATATCAGATGTGTCATTTGAAAGCTGCTCATTTATTTTGGCCATAAAAGCACTGCATTTAGAACAAGCATTCTTTGTTGAAGCTTCTGAAATTCCTTATGCTGGCTTTGCACACATGCTTGTCTGTACTAGCCAAATTTGCATGGAGCACGATCAGTACGGCATTATTGTCAGTGTTATAGCCCCATGCTTAAATGGAGGTAGTATACCTTTACTCATGCTTCTTCCCTCCAAAGATATTACTTGTCTTGCCTCAAAAATGAATATGCATTGTTCTTTATTTTTTCCTTCAGCATGTTTTATAAAAGTTTGTATGTTTTCCTTTTCCTTTACTTTTTACTTTCAAAACTTCTGATACCCTATGAAGCTCTTGAGTAATTCCCATTTCCAGAAATAGCAAGGCATCCTTCTGAGTTGCTGTTATAGCCTGTTTTAATATAGCATGTGTTTATTTAAACTCACTGCCAAATTGCTCCTTGGTGGTGGTTTCTGCTTGTAGCCAAAGTTGAATAGGCCACAGTGAATAATTCTAAGAGTGAAGGAAGTTGGCTTGTGCCAAGTCTAAAGCCCTCTTGGGAAGGGAGTGCTAGCAAACACAGCCTTCATCTTTCAGGAATAAGGGTCCTGTCATCATTTCTCATCATCAGGCCATTCAACTTGTCAAATTAGAATACACTGTTCGGGTTCTATAGGAAACCCAATCTTAAGGAACCATTTCTTCTTGCTGGAATGGAAGGAATGCACATTGTCACATCTCTTAATACTTGAAATAACAGATGACCTCATCCAAAAAAAAAAAAAAGAAAAGAAAAAGAGAGAGAGAGCACGAATTATGTATAAAAGCAAAAAGCAAATTTCTTTTTCTAGCAACATACCCCATACAAATAATTTACCATTGATCTGTAAGCGTTGGAGAAACAAATCTTCAGCATTGCAGAATGAAGTGAAACACTTCACAGTATAAGTTCTATTTTTGAATGCACACAACTGGAAAGCTTGGAAGAAAATAAATTTTATACATGCTAGGAATTGATCACATGAATATATTATAACTTACAAATTAATAGGTTGTTTCTCATTGATGAAACTCTAATTGATGAAACTCTAATTTTCTTCTTTTTTTTTTTTTTTTTTTTACTTTCTCCATGTAATAACAAATACACAGGCTAATGTATGTGTGTTTGTGTAAGCATCTTCTCAGAGCTCCAGCCTCCTGACAGTCAGTATCTCAGGAAGCCACCTGCCTTCAGCAGCAGCTAGGGCTGGAGGCCCTCATCCACGTTCCCTGACTGATTTGCATGCTCTCTCTTGAGTCCTCAGCAACAGGTGTCTCATTAGCACCTGAGCTGTGCCAGCTTCTCAGGAAGGCTGTGAACTGATTAAACACATGCTCCATTTTTATCTCTTTATGAGTCATTACTTAAAGGTTTTATCACCAGATTGCCACACTTAATTACGTGGAGCCATAATTAAATATGAGCATTCTTAGGCCAGCTTTTTAAAATTGTAGCTATAGCATCAGTGACATGTTTTGCTGTTTGCTAATTTTAAAAGTATCTTTAGAAGAGGAGGTTTTGTGAAGGAGCAGAGTGGCAGAGTGTCTTCTTCCTTACATTAATATTTTTAATCCAGTGTGTAAAACAAAACAAAACAAAACCCCAGAAGAGTCCTACGCTGCAGTTAAAGGCTTGGAGATAATCAACAAAAATTGGACAATTAAATTTGAATATGCTAAGTTTGTTTTTATGGGGCATAAGCATCTGTAGTACTGCTTGCTTTATAAATGGTGACTTATGGGAAACTCAGGTGGCTTGGTTTCATTCTCTTGTATTTCTTTGGCTTCTTCCAGGGATCTTTAGATACCCTTTAAATTCTTATGGACTATTCACTATAAACAACACTTAGCTAAACTTTGACCTTCCTGAGGGAGAAACATTTACTCTTTATCAATCTTTTCCTACCTCCTGCAATGTCATATTGTGCATGTTATAAAAGTTTTTAAATTTCCTGTAAAAGATTCTGAGAAATCACATGAGGGAATTATAAACAAAGAAGGCATAACTCTTCTTATTAATGCTGTCTAAATTCCAAGGATTCTATTAGAAGAACATTCTAGAATTTCCTTTTTCCTTCTGAATGTTTCTCCCAAGTTCTTGGAAGTCTCAAGGCTTGAGCCTCAATTCTCCTTTGTAGAAATTTTGTTCTCTTACTCTAGAAGTGTTTTTGAAAAACTTTAGTTTCTTCAAGGTTACCAGAATTAAGAAATGTCTTAATGACCTGCAGATGCCTCAGGTCAAGGTACCTGCTTTGTAAGTCCAGCAACCTGAATTAAATCAGGGAAGCTATATAGAGATGGCAAGGAAAAAAATCAACTCTACAAAGTTGTCTTCCAACTTCCTGCATCCAATGGAACATGCCCTCATCCCCACACACCTCTCATGTACAGAAACATATACAATACTAAATAAGATAAATAATTTTTAAAAAATCTTAAGCATCACCTTCCCAGAGTTAATGATATCTAGTTCACTCTTATGGAAGTCTAGAGAGAATCCATAGCAGACCATAAGCAGGATCGTAGTGGACTCTCCCAGAACAATTATTTAATATTCCTCTAAATGAGAATTATGATTCTCCTGTGTCCTTTACTTGTCGACCATCTGTCATAATTTGGAAGCTTTTGAGTTGTAGTTATAAAAGAAAATTAACAAAACAAAATTAACCTAAACACCAAGAGTGTTAAATACAACTAAATGTAGTTTAACACAAAATCAATCGACTTTCACTCAGCAATGGTTGGTAGAAAGGCATGTATAACATCACTAGGACTTGCACTTATTCTCCCTTTTGCAGACTTGTTTGACAGCTCAACTCAGTCTATGTAAGCTGAAATGGTGGACGAGTTTTCAAATAAATTGTAGCAGAAGGAATTAAGTAGGCAACAAAGAATGTATTCAAGATTATCTTAACAGGGCAGAGAGATTTCAGTTGACTCTTCTAAAATAAAAGGCAGGGAAGAATTTAAATGCTGAGGCAAGCAAGAAAAAAGAAACGGAAAACATTAGTAGAAAGCCTGTTCTCAATAAGATTAGGCCATCTAGGATGCTAATAAGCATTTGAAGAAAGTAAGACCTCACTATCCCAGAGGGCGTGGAACAGAGGAGTGATCTCCTTGGTTGAAATGATTGAGTTTTGCAAGGATAGCAAGAGGGTGATTAAACATTTCTGTTCTTCAAGGTTCACAGAAAGAAAGAAAAATAACATAAAACTGAAATTTTCCCAAAGTCAGTACTCTGACTAAAGGTAGATTTCTAGTCAGGAAACAGACTCATCTACTCATAAGGTCATCCTAAGGCTGCTTCAGTCAAAGTCAATCCCAAAACGAGGGTGTAGTGGAATGAGTTGAAGCTATAACCAATCACTGACCATGTTTCCCACAGTTTAAACACATACTGAAGC
Source organism: Phyllotis vaccarum (assembly GCA_033318265.1). Classification (NCBI taxonomy): domain Eukaryota; kingdom Metazoa; phylum Chordata; class Mammalia; order Rodentia; family Cricetidae; genus Phyllotis; species Phyllotis vaccarum. Next base: position 52,249,447 of record JARWLC010000006.1, read on the forward strand.
AGAAATAATTTCTCAAAGAAGACTCTGGCTGTTAAGTCCCACTAATAAGTCCTGCTAATTGAGTATTATGGTTCCTTTCTTTTTAATTTTGCCCCTGGTAGTGTCTGTCTTACTTTAGAGTCAGGTGTGAGTGGTGGACATCCGGGCTTTAGTGCACACCTAAAATATATGGTATGTTAAAATAAACTAGCAAACTAAATCAAATTGATTTCTACTGTGATAATTATCACTAACTTAGATAAACACCATTGTCTTGGGAAGGGTGGTTTATTTTCTATCCCTTCGGCGAATCTCCTTATTGCTCCTGATAGTGATTGTTGGCCATTTAAATAGAAATCTTTTCTGTCCTAATTTTATATACAAAGTTGTGACCCTGACCTTCCAACTTCTCAGGATCCTCTTCTTGAGTATTACATCCATCTCCATCACCTCAAGGTTCTCACCCTCTTAGTGTATTGGAATGTCTTGTCTTTGGGGAGTCACCATGCTCTGTGGGTCATTCTTTCCCTCCAAATGAGCAAAAGTTTCTTTCGTGGGCTTATAGATGTGCTGCTACCTAATACCATAAAAGAAGAATCTTAATCCTGGAACACAAATTCTGAGATGCTCTATTAACTAAGAAGTAGTGGGAACAACTTAGTTTTTACTTCTCATTACAGTTCTCAGCACAGTGTGAGCAGAATAGAAATTAGTCCTTCTCTCTATTACCCTGCTGTGTTACTTTTAATATATCCTCTATCTTTATCCAGGAAATGGATCTGGTCTTCCATTAAATTTTTGCGATGTGTATTTTCTCTGGAAGGGAAGTGAGTGCAGTAGGATGGGTGGTAAGGACCTACTTCCATTGTTATACGAATGTGGTCAGACATTTTATTTTGAATTTTAAGTGGAGGATATTTCTTTCTGAAGTCTGCCTTTGAAAATTTAATCTTTTGCTCTATAAGTTAATGATACTGACATATAAAGATGGCGGTGGTGTGATATGATTCTAATGGTATCTAAGTGTTTCTGGAAATACTTGTTTTCAGAGTTCAAAGAGAGCAGAGTGATACAATCCACAAAAGAAAAGTACTTAGAAAATAGTGAATATACCGAAAAATAGGTCCAAGTTGAAAAATAAAAGGTAAAATTTGGCACTAATATGTTAATGTAATGTTTTGCATGTTTTTTGAACAATATTGAGAAACTGTTTAAAAGTAGGTTAGTAGCAAAATAAGGATAAGCCTTATAAAACAGGTAAAGATAACAAATAAGAAAAATAGCATTTTCTGCTCAACTGGGAAAAATGACATTTCATAAGGCTTAGAAAATACTAGATTGGACTATATTCTATTCACTTATGTTTGTAACCTGCCCATCTTTTCCTGGAACAAACCCTGGTTGGTAAAGATATATTTTAATTCATCTCTGCTGTTAATAATTGTGAGTAGATTTAATTTTTCAGGCATCGTCTTTTCTTATGTTTTAATTTAACACATAGAAAATCTCAGACAAAGTTTGTTTTTTTTTTTCAAAATTTACATTTTACAGCTTACAAATTTCCTCAAGGAAGAACGGTTTTTATTATAGTGTTGAGTTTGATGCTTTGGACTTTTATCTTCCTATTGGTGGCTACAGTCTATGTTGCTTTTTTCATCGTTGCCATCAAATACTTGACAAAGGTGACTTAAAAGAAGGAAGAACTACTTTGGTTCATGGATTTGTCCTTATTACAGTACGGCAGGCATGGCAATAGAATGGCTTCGGTTCATGATGGTGGGATCCTGTATCTTGGTGGCAGGCAGTCAGGAAGCAGTACATGCATATACCTCTCACAGCTCACCAGTTGTCACCTTCTTCAGCCAGTAAAATATTCATCACCTCACCAAACAGTGCTGTCATTTAAGTCCACCTTTTCAGACACATTAGCCTGGGGGAACATTTTACATGCGAATCTTAATTCAATCTCTGCTCATACTTGGAAGTCATTTCAGAGAAATTCTTTGAAAAAGCAGCATAAGAATTAAAATTCTGGCATTTATCTATAAAATTTTTGTAATAAAGGAGACACATTCAGTAAATTTCAAATTTTTCTGTTCAAAGAATTCTTGAACATTTCAGATAGTAGAGGACATTTTATTTTCAATTCCTAAGTATGAAAACCATGGCTCAGGAGGATAGCAGGTCTTTTTCATATGGTGCCTTTATCTTCTTTAAGCACTTTAAAATTTCTTTGGAAAATAAATGTGGAAAAATAGAGGCATGACTATGTAGCCATTTATTACTTTCTATTATACCTTAATTTATAAGACTCGGAAAGAAAGGAAGAGAGATGATTTGTTGGTTATTATCTCAGGTTATTTCGACTAAAGATAATAAGTCTTATAAAGACAAGCAAGGCATGAAGTCAATGAGGAGAATTTCTTACACAAATATAAGACAGCACAAACACTTTCCCTAGGGAATATTTTGTAAATGTTAAACAACTTTTATTTCTAGGTATTTTTAATTATGTTCTTTTCACAATAGTTTCTCCAACATTTTTCTTAAGATCACTCTGAACTCTCAAATGCTACTGAGTGAATTAAGTACATTGAAAAAAATGTAGTCTTTATAAATCTACAATTGCCATGTTAGAAATTAAAATGGAGCATGCAGGAAAACATATGAATATAAAACAATACTTCCTCTAGCCTTCAGATAATAAATAACACATGTTAATGCACCTTTCAGATTCCTATGTGCTGACAGTAGAACAGATGAAAAGATGAAGGCACAGCATGATTATGGAAAGACTTTGATCATGTAGCTCCCCTGAAAGGACCTTGGTGTCCAAAGTTTATTCACACTTTCTATCCAGTAACAGACAGAAGATTAAAGTGTGCAGGAAACTATCTGCTGAAGATGTTATTAGAAAATTGTTTGTGGAAAGGAAAATCTGAAAAAATAATGTTTATCAGTATAGGAATGCATACAGTTGGATTCTACCAAATTAGAATTTCATGAAGCACTAAAACACATGCACATTTTTTTGCGCGTGCGTGTCTGCGTGCGCGCGCACACACACACACACACACACACACACACACACACACACACACACACACACACACACACACTGAGTAACTCTTTCCATATAAAGAATTTAGAAGATTCAAAATTATATAAAAGAGAAAAAAGGCTTGGCAGCACACCCTGTAATCTCTGTCTGAAAGACAAATCAGGAAGATCCTAAGTTAAAGAACAGTCTTAACTATATGATTAAATTCTGTCTCAAAACCAAAGTAAAACTAAAATTCTCAAGAGATTCCACAATAATTAATCATCCTTATAAAAATTTTAAAGCATAACAAAATACTTCATATAGTATGCATTTATAAATACATGTTTTCATGTGCATATATATTCGTATAACACACAGAAAGGAAAGATACTAACTTCTGTCTGCAGATTTGTGCTTAACATGTTTGAGAGAAACCTGTGAATGAAGAAATCAAAATTTAAACCTATATGTAAAAATATTTTTATCTCCAGAATTTTTAAAGATAAAGCAAGCTATGGTTTTAAATTTTAGTATTGTGTGTTCTAAGTCACAAGTTAAATCAAAACACTCCTTTACAAATTTCAAATATTTTGTAGTGAGCCCAGTAAATAAATATGTGTTTATATATATGTATATATATTGTTATAATACTATTTTCAAAAAATATATACAGTTAAAAAATAGAAATGTTTGAAAAATTTTTAAAGTTATAGTTTAGATGTAATAGACTTACAAAGACTTCATTTTTCTTCCTTAAAACAGTCCATTGGCAATTTGAGACGGTTTTGAGAAGATGGATACAATAGATCAAGCTTACTGTGTTATGGACTTGATATTAAGAACATTTATCTTCAAATGAAACCATTTGTCTGTTTATCCAATAAACTGATAATCTGGAAGAAATCTGATTAGTTCTATCCAGACTTAAATTCAATTTTAACAGAGACAATCTTTGTTTCTCACTAAGACAAAATTGTTTCTCTATACTTTGTTCAGTCATTCTTTTACTAGTTGCAAATGTGATCCTTTTGATGCTATTGAGCTCAAGAATGGGTAGAACCTGTATTTAAGACTATTTTGCTTCTTCTTGTATAACATTTATTTTCATTTTTTTTTTATTCTTGGTGTTACTTGTTTATCATGAATCTGAGCAAAATACGCATTAGCCAGGCTGTTTCTGTACTGCCTCAAAGCCAGGTATTGAGGCAGGAGGTAGCACAAAGTGTTTTTCAAACTTAAATGTAGAAATGGAGATTGGAGGAAATCAAATAGATAAATATGCAAGGTTTTCTAAAGGCTAGATATTTTTCCTCACGAATGCAGACAGCCCACCCTTACTTCTACGAGAAAACCAATCTTTCTACTTGTCAGGAACACTGGGCAGGGATGGAAGCATCTTTCATGCATTATTTTTAAGAACTCAGTCTACCTTTGACAGACTAATTGCTTGTTCAGTGAAAAGAAATCCCAAGGACAGATAATGATCCCCTTCGGTTAAACTATCCTTCTTCTAGTGAGGTCATCGGTAGTGTTGTTGGAAGGAGTTTCTGAAACGTGTTTTCTGCTTAAAAGGCACTTTCTCTCTTATGGAAACATTGATTTGTCCCCATGTCCCTATTAAAACTAGTAAAAATAAATATACATTAAAAACCCTTTAAGGAAGGTTATGCTTCTCTATATATGAAGCCAGTCAATTTCAAAACTTTGATGGCTTTAGTTTTATCCCCAACATCAAATCTGAATCCATAGACATCAATATGCTAGGAGACCATCAGAATCAACCTAAAAGCTTTTTCCTAGAGGGATTTTTTTTTTCTATCTTACGGTATGCTTTTTCTAAAGGGTTATATAATGAAGAACAAGTTAGACTCTAAGACATCTAATATATTCAACAAGAGAGCTGTGGGGCCAAAAATACTTGTGTGTAATATTAAGAACATTTACCTTTCACTATAAATAAGACTATGACTTATTTCAATGATCAATTAAATTATATATGAGTTCTTATTTGAGAAAAGACCACAGGGGGATCACCTATTATATTAGCTATCTTTCTGACAGCTAGGAAAATATATACAAAACATCAACTCAAGGAAGAGCATGTTTAATTTGGCTTACAGTGTGAAGGCAGTCAATCATTGAGGGCATGTTGACCATAGCTAGCCGATCATGTTGGTTTTGTAGTCAGGAAGCAGAGAGAGATGACTGTTGGTGCTCATCCTGTTTTCTCTTTCTTTTTCAGTTCCCATAGAATGGTCGTACTCACATTTAGAGAGGTTCTTCCCACCTTAATCAGTACAATCTAGAAACTTCCTTGAAGCATGTTCAAAAGTTTGTCCTCTAGATGGTTCTCTATCTTGTCATGCACAGTCAGTATGAAACATCACACATACAAAAGTCAATTATCACTGTTACATGGAAAATATCTAAGAGGGTCATGTCTCTTGGTGACTGAACCACACTCTATTCACTATTGTGATCAGGATCTCTTGAACACTCTTATGAAGTTATAGTTGGTGAAGGCAAATGATGGAGAACAGAAAGGTTTGTTGTCTTTATTTAGCAGACGAAGGTAATCATGAGGATGCAGAGATGCCATCTGTACTACCCCAAATAGGGGAGTTACAACATCAGAGAAAAGTGATTTTCATATCAGCATGATTAAGAATTTCCTTGCAGTCTAAAGTTAACCTTGGTGATGAAGATATGAACCAAAGCTCTTCAATTTACCTATGGAACTCAAGACAGATGCTTCACAGATTTGGTAACTTTTAAGAGTTTAAAAATTAAAAAAAATAATTTTTATTTATTTCTGCATTTTATTTTACATATATATATTTATATTTAAAATGCCATTTTTATCTGTATATCTCCTACTTTTTAAAAATCTTTCAGTTTTGACCTCTAATTTGTATGTCTCACTTCTATGGGGGCCCTGTGAAAAATCCTTCCATTAGATCTCCACATTTGTTTGTGTCAAAGAGTCCATGGGGGCAAAATGAGGAGCAGTGACACAAATATCTATTCTCAGAAATTAAATGAAAACCCTGATGTCATGGTGACTCAAGTTCAATTCTTAATCAAAAATTATACTGTAATTTTGACTTATTCCAGGACCAGCATTTAGAAGGAAATTATGTGATGCAGATATCAATTTCAATTAATTTGAGAATTTGGGTTGCTTTATTCACACACCCAAGAGCAAACGCAGGGCAGGGTTTCTGGAAGAGAATTCTTGAAAAAATGATATTATGTTAATATCTGGGCATCTGTTTAAGGGATAAAATGCATTGTGGTTTTCTGGTACTTCTTTCACAGTGTGTGTTGCCAACCACTTTTCTTTCCATTATTTTATACCCTATGCCATTTATTGAACAAGTATTTGCATGTATATAATAAATGGTAAAGACCTGAGAGCAAGTGTGTTTAACTTAACATTTTATATAATAATGGGCACTGGCAAGTCTAAAACTTCCAGAATTCCAAGGCTGGAGATTTTGGAAGATATTATGTTTTAAATCTAGAGAGCATCAGACTGTTTGGTCAGCCAATGAAAATCTGATGCTGAGGCTCAAGTCTGAAACATGGAAGTCTAGATTAAAGATGCAAAAGTTCAAATTCAAGCACTGTCTGTTGCATATTTTCTTCTTTGTGGAAGAAAGTCGCTCTTATTTTAAATCTCCAGAGGAATGTGTGATGTACAAGCAGAACATAGAGGGAAATATTCTTTACTCAATGGTCATGACATGAATTTAAAGGTTAATTGCATTCTTAAACACACTTAGAGAAATATTCTTAATAGATTTTGAACTAATAAATGTCTGGGCATTGTAGCATACTAAAATAGTCACAAATTGCCACATAACATTAACTCTTTCCAAGTTAAGACATGAATGTGTTTGAGTGGGGAAAGTGATTGAGACGGACAGAAGACCTAGGTAGCGACAGCTTGTTTAAGATGGTAGTTTTAACCCTGACATCTAGAATTACATAAGAAAAAAACAAACAAGTAAACAAACAAAGAAAGAAAAAAACCCCAAATTTGAGTTACATATAACTGGACACCAGATGATTTTCTGTGCAATTAATGTTGAGAAACTTTAATACAGACCATTTTTCTGAGGTTTATTCCAAGTGAATAAAGATGTTGTTGGAACTTTTTAAGAAGTGAAGTTGCAGGATATGTTGTATGCTAAGTAATAATCATTACAGGTGACTTCTGGTCCCAGTAATGACATAGTGTTCTCTTTGCTAGCGATCCTAAATCTAAACAAGTTATTGAAAAACAGAGATAGGAAAGCATAACAGAATCCACTAGAAAAACTGGAATTTGGCTGCTAGTAAAGGAAAGCACATTTGTACACACACACACACACACACACACACACACACACACACACACACACACAGCAGAGAGAGAGAGAGAGAGAGAGAGAGAGAGAGAGGAGAGAGAGAGAGAGAGAGAGGCAGAGAGAGAGAGAGAGAGAGAGAGAGAGAGAGAGAGAGAGAGAGAGAGAGAGAGAGAGAGAGAGAGAAATTGGCATCCCCCAAGGCAGCTCTTTTAGCACATGGAGTACAGATTGACAAGAAGTCAAGCAGAAAGCTAGAAATTTATTGTTTGGATGTAAAAGAGCAGAAAACTTGAGGGAGCCAGGGGAACTGGGTATAGTCAAAAAGGCAATCTCAGAAAACAACTACAGAATGGGAGATGTCTGAAACTATCATCCAGTTTTGTCTGTTAAACTGGACTTTATGAACAAGTGGGATACTGTGCTCACAGTATGAATGCAGAACTAATGATAGAACTTCTGAACTTCCCTTAAAACACATTCCCACACATGAAGTCCTTAAGGAAGCTCCAAGTGAAGTTTTAAATCCACAAGGAATCCCTTTAACTAAGATCAAAAATAGAAGACATGTGTCCTAAGAAAACAAAACAAAATACAAGGGATAACCAATATTTAACTTCTGCCTATAATAAAAATAGATGGTTTTCAAAGAAGCATAAAATTAAATCTTAATAAATGTATCACCTTTAATGTCTAGTATAAAATCCAAGTCATAGACCTCTAAAGAGACAAAGAATTCTAACCCATACTCTTAATACAAAAAGAAACAAAACAACCAAAATACAGTCATTGATACAGAAGGATTCGCATTCACAATTAGCAGATGGGAATTTTAAAACAGCTTGTATTAATATGACCAGAGTATAAAAGAAAAGTGACTATAATGAATGGAAAAATGGAAAATTTATAAAGAAATAGGAACTATTAACAAAAACAAATGTAAACGTTAAAGCATAATTATAATCTTTATATTGAAAATATATTTTACACATTTAGCAGAGAGTGACTTTATAGCCGGAGCAACAAAAGAATGGCTGTTTGAAGAATGGACAAGTTAATTACCTTTTAGTAGACTAAACTATATATTTCCAAGATCAAAAGAAATAGAGAGTTAGATACAAAGACTATTTAATATGATAAAGAGTAAACATCTCAAAATTCAATAATAAATAATTACCATTAGAAACAGAGAGATTGTTGGATATAAAAATATATTACAAATTATTACATTTATATTGAGATGAAATAAAAATGATTATCAAAAATAATGTTAAGAAATTGAAAAGCTTATCTTAAACACCCTAGTTTTTAAATTTTAATTTTAATTAATACATATTTTAAACTTATTCTTTGTATTTCACATCATGTATCTTGATATCTCTTTGAATATATGCTTTGCCTTTAAAACAATCCCCACAAAATAAAATTTAAAAAACTATCATATCATGAAAACTGTAGTGTAATATAGTGAGTTGTGCAATAAATCTTTTTATCCATATATCTTTACTTGAAAGAGTTCATTGCAAAGTCATTGGTCTGGTTCAAGGCTTCTAATTTTCACTGTACTATTGATGCTGGGTCCTTACTGGGACTCCCCATGGATATTCTCTTTGTGGTACTGTGTTGTGGAGATCCTGAAGCCTTAGGTCTGCAGGACAGGTCCCTTCATGTGCTCCATCAAATCATAGTTGGAGATTGATGTTGGGGTGGGCCAACCCATAACCCTGCTTCTGGGCTTTGGGAGTTGCGGGTTGGTCAGCCCACTAGTTCCTCTCCCTGCCCTTCTTCATCATGCAGAGAGCTCTCCAGCATTGCCCTTGCTAGTTCACCCCTTGCAGCAATGAACAAGTGGCAGGGCTGGTTCTCTTGCTTCCAAATCCTCAGAGTCAGTTTTTCCACACCTACACCTTCAGGTCCAGCTCTACTATGTTGCCCAGGCAAGGTGTAGAGACCACTCTCCTAAGTGCTGCAGCTGGTGAAGTGCAGGGACAGCTCCCCTGGTCTTATGATCTCACAGGAAGTGTTAATTCTGTATAACTCTTTTCTCAGTCTTGGTATCAGGAGCCATTGGTGGCTACATCAGGGCAACAAACCCAGACATGGACCTGCTGCCCAGGCCCAGTCCTCAGCATGGCATCACAGCCTGCTCCTTACCACTTTACTTCTTCAGATATGCCTCTGTCCATAGGAAATGAACCATTCTGTTTTTCTCTCCCTCCCATACTATAACATACATTTGCTCACCATAATAATGCCCATCTGCCCTGTACTGCAAGGGCACCAGGTGGACCTATGTTCTCCCCTCGGAGCCAAGGGCAGTCAGCTCCAGGCATGCATGTGTGTCTCTTTGTCTAGCTCAGTCTATCATGGTGCTGGGCAGAAGCATGCTTACTCCTTGGGGCCTCAGTCAGTCTCCCCTGGCCCCCAAATGCCTTTGAAACCTCAGTAAATAGTTTTTTCAGACCCAGATTTATCTTTGAATACTATCAAGCATTTAAGGAGGAGATAGTGTCCATTTGTATTAGATGCGGTTCTCTAAAGGAACAGAACTGAAAGAATTGATATGTGTGTGTGTGTGTGTGTGTGTGTGTGTGTATGTGTGTATTTTATCTTACAGTTCTATTGTGAAGAGACACCATAAAAAAGGCAATTCATCAAAGAAAGCATTTATTTGGGGCTGACTTACAGTTTCAGAGGTTGGTCCATTATCATCATGGTGGAGAGCATGGCAGCAGGCAGGCAGACATGATGCTGCAGAAGCAGATGAAAATTCTACAGCATGATTCATAGGCCGAAAGAGAGATAGAGACACACACACTTAGCCTGGTGTGAACCTTTGAAACCTCAAAGTCCTGCTCAGTTACACAATTCCTCCAATAAGGCTACACCTACTCCAACAAAGCCATATAATCCTTCACAAATACTGCCACTCCCTGATGACTAAGCATTATAATATATAAGCCTATGGAGTCCATTCTAATTCAAACCACCCCACAGTGAAAGGGAATTTGTTAGATTAGAGGACAGAGGAATCAGTCTGAGTCATCAACAATGGCTGTCTCACACTGAAGAGGCCAGAAATCCAGTAATCATTTAGTATATACCAGTAATATTTGTTGTCTCAATCTGATGTTGGAAGTCTTGAAGATCTTTGTAGAGCTTCTGGTATTCAGTCTACATTGGATTTTAAAATATCTGCTTTTAATATTTGTGAAGGAATGTTGCAGTAATGGCATAGATAAATTTGTTAACAAGAGACCAAGTAAGCAAAAGAACAATGTTTCTTTATTGTTAAGATTTAAAAACAGGTGTTGGTGACCTTGGCAGTTTGGAGCCAAGGGGCTCCAGAAAATCACAACACACAACAGAACTCATGGGGAGGATTTATTTGGAGAGGGAGACAAGAGTAGAGGAGAGAAGAAGTAGAAGAAGAAGAAGAGAAGGAGGAGATGGTAGGGAGAGAGAAGGTAGTACAGACTTGGCATCTGGAGGGAAGCAGTGGAAAGAGGAGAGAGAGAGAGAGAGAGAGAGAGAGAGAGAGAGAGAGAGAGAGAGAGAGAGAGAGAGAGAGAGAGAGAGAGAGGGAGGGAGGGAGGGAGGGAGGGAGGGAGGGAGGGAGGGAGGGAGGGAGGGAGGGAGAGAGAGAGAGAGAGAGAGAGAGAGAGAGAGAGAGAGAGAGAGAGGAGAGAGAGATTTTGATTTTAATAAGGGGATAAGGGGATTTAGTACCTGTATGGGGACTATGCAGCCACATAACACATGTATACAGACTCTTTAATGACATATAGCCTGAATGCTAGCAACCAAATCCAGCCAGGTCCCCAGGGGGTAGGCCAGGTATCCCTGAATGCTAACATTCCTCTCTTTTGTTTATTATTAAAAAAAAAGTGAGGAGTTAGAAGTGGCAGGTGAGGAAGAATAAGGACTCCAAGTTCTTGAGACTACTTTCTGCCAACATGGGGGACATGGGTATCTTTGCGGAACCCAAGAAAGATGGGGTGCTGGTCATATCCTGAGGTAGCTGATTGCTGTCTGGGCTTAGTAGAACCAGTGTCAACTTGGATATGGAAAGATGCTGGTAGGCAAAAGATGAAGTTAAATGTAGGGAGAAAAATGTTTCTTAGGTCTTGGTAGTTTATAGATTGGGTCCCATGGTTAGGAAAAGGTGGGGATACTTAGGCTGTTGATTGACAGTACTTAGTTGAGGCATGCATCTGATCTCTTCGAGGCTGATCCAATTTGACTTCCTGGAACATACAAGAATTTTTTGAGTTTGTGAAATGATAAGTTTTAGACACATTAGCACTTATGCCATGACTTTTTATCTGGTCTGAACCAGAATGCGGCACTCTGTGTTTATGGTGGGTTTTTCTGCTTCAAATAATCTGAAGAAGAGCATCTTTTGCAGGACAGCTTTGAATTTAGCTGATTTCACGTATAATCAAGTTAACAGACAAGGTTAGCCATCACACCATCTTACAAAGATTATTTCTTAAAAGAGAAAAAAAAAAATACTTTCTAAGATGTTTTATGAAACTAAAATAGCCTGGATGAAATACTCTTTGAAGGACCTTATAAGATAATAGAAATTAGAGGGAACATTTTGAATGTGCACAAAAAGATACTTGGAAGTTTCAACACAGGCCTTATGCTCAGGAGTAGTTGGAAAATGCAAATTTCTCTTTTTCTCTCTTTCTCCTCCCCCACCCGCTGTGTGTGTGTGTGTGTGTGTGTGTGTGTGTGTGTGTGTGTGTGTGTGTATGTGTGTGTGTATTGTTTTTTTGTTTTGCTTTTTTTTTTTTTTAAAGAAAATGGACATAAAGTTAGGTGGGTTTAGGTGGGTTGGAGAGATAAAGTGCGTGAATGTTCAAAGAACAAATAAAATCATACAAAACAGCAAATTGGAGCCGAGGCTGTAGGTCATGGATAAATCACATGCCTAACATCTGAGGCCCTAGGTTTGATGTCTAGCACTGAAAAAAAAATCGGTCAGTTGAATTGAGGATTGTCAAAAGGGACATATCGACACATCGGGCATACTCAGAATTCTCTTCTTTGTTTGTATAAGGCTGGGGTTAAACTCAAAGGGGTTATAGAAGATATGATGGAAATATTAGGAATCTTCATTTGTATATTTACTGAAAAAGTTTTAATTATATACTTGAAATTAACATATAACTATTAAGAACAAATGTGACTTAGTTTTAGTGGCTCATGGGTAAATTTGAAAGCTGTAACAATTTGGAGACCATTTGAGTGGTCCTGGCAGAGGTCCTGGTAATTCATTGTTGGATGTTATAAGCGGAGCCGGATGGCAGCTAGATGCAGGGGAGATAGTTTGAGGTAAACCTGGCAGGAATTGTAAATGTGTTTGGCTACAGAGGTAAAAGATAAAATGGACTCAAGGACACTTTATCCTCTGGGGAAGGGTGAATAGGAAAATGGCTTCACTCTTTCAAAAACTGTGAAGGTACGAGATTGCAGAGTGAGTGGGTATGATGGACCCAGAGCTCTGCTCCTCTGATGTTTCCAAAGCCTTTTGTAATCCAGGTACAATCAGTGATAGCAAGAATGCACTTGCCTGGTTTACTCTAAATTCTGTGTAGGGTCCAATGATTGGTATTTTTATTTCACATCATTAGTAAGAAGACTGGATGTAAAGCCACTGAACTTCAAAACCGAACTCAGCAACTATGTATATGGCGTAGTAGAGGTCTGAGTTTCTTTTCCTTCCCTGTGGCTAGATTAAAAATTCTCGAATCTAGAAATGGTGCTTTCATCCTTCTCATATTAATGGTAAAGATATTCAAAAAACTACATTTCAGTTAGATTTAAATTCAATCAAACTAAATTTAAATTTCTGTACCCTTTCCTCCTTCCAGCCCCTCCTACGTACCTTCCTTCCTTTCATCCCCCTGCATACTCCACACCTTCTTAAACTGAAAGCTTCTTTTTCTTAGATTAACATTGTCTCTCTCTCTTTCCCTCTCTTTCTCTCTCTCTCTCACACACACACTATCACACACGCACACAGAGACACATATGTGTGGCAATAAATGTACAAGTATATAAATACATCCTGCTTATCCACTTTTGCTTTTGGTGTGCATATAGTTTCAGCACTGGCCATTTTCTATTTGATAACTATTGGAGCATGGTCCATGAATGGAAGAATGTGAGGAGAATTCTGAGTGCTTATGAGAACACTCTAAGAAAACAAGATGAAAGTCTTATGATCTCAGTTTCTTTAAAATATAAAATTGTTATTGGAATGCATTTTCATGCTCTTCCAAGATATAGCAAATATGAGTAAATTTAGTTCAGATTACTCAGTATTGCTTGCTGGTGTTATTCAGTTAAATGCTTAAACTATCTTTTATATGCCTCTGTGAAAAAAATGTATTTTTCCCAGTGCAGTTTGTCCTTGTGATGGTACAGCTTGAACTCATTCATGAAAACTTTACTCATGTGGTTTTTCTTAACCTTCACTGTATAAATTGTCTGATGCTCTGAGTAAAAGTGGTTATTTCATAAGACTTTAGATTAGTGGCTCTCAATCTTGCTAATGCTGTCACCCGTTAGTATAGCTCCTCATGTAATAGTGACCCCCCAACCATAAAACTGTATTCATTGCTACTTCACTAGTGTAATTTTCCTACTGTTATGGATTGGAATGTAAATATCTGTGTTTTCGAATAGTCTTAGGTGACCTCTGTGAAAGGGTCATTTGACTCCCAAAGGGATCGATACTCACATGTTAGGAACTGCGGCCTCGGACTCCTTATTCATCAGCTCCTTTCTCCCAGGTCTCACCATGTCTTGAATAGCGAGAGAACCAATAATGGGCTCATCCTTGGAAGAGATTAATTCTCCCTCTCCTAGAAATCATTAGTTTCCTATAGTTCTCTGTCTAGACGTAAGATTCTGTGAAATCCCCACCCCCTTTATGTTAACGTGTCTAATGATATTGCTATTGTTCTCCGTCTGGTTTATAAAGCCATTTCTAGGAGAGACTGTTTCACAGTAGACTTCTTGGTAGTCTGACTTTTACAGTCTATGTCCCTGCTTTTCATAATATTTCCTGAGCCATAGACGCAGGAACTATGATGTAGATGCATGCACTGGGGCTGAGATCCCTGAGATTGGTTGATCTCTGTATTGTATGCAGTAGTGGATTTCTGTGGTGGTTTCCATTTGCTCTCAAAAAATATGCTTCTTTGATGGTAAGTGCTAGCAACACTTATATATCTGTATAAGGGTAAAATATAGAATGTAGTTGGGAATTGGAATTGTGGCAATGAATAGATTCTTTCCTAAGGTCCGTGACCTCACTTGTCTCTGGAAGTTGGGTTGTAACTAGTACTAGATGTAGTTTCTCTCTGGTTGAGTGGACCTTAAGTCTAAGTAGATAGCTGTTCATTACAACCAACATGTAAGTACCATTCATTGTACCTTTATGGTTATTTTTCATGTTGGCCATTGTTTTGATTCACAGATAACACAGGTGGATAGAACCGTTAATTTCTCCTCTCATTTGGAAGGTTTCATAATATTTTATGGTACCATAAATGTTTATTCAGGGCACTGAAAAATAAACCAAAACAGGGCTTGGTAATAGTTTTAATTAGGAAAAGCAGAGATTCTAAAAGCAAAAATAATTAACTGTTAAAAAAATAATAAATATGAGGAGGTATGGCAATAGTTATCAATACTTAGAGATTATTTAGGAGAAACTGTACTGTAATTAGCTTCAACACATAATGCCCCGTGAGAGTTGTGACATGACCATGGTTTGGCATTTTGGAAAAAAATGGCCAAAGCTGACTATTTTGCATCTTTAAAACTGAGATAAGGACAATGCACATAATGTGGTGGACATTTGCACTGGAATCAATGAGAGTTTACACACAGCTATGTAAAATGCTGACTCTTAACAGACACATTTATTTTGTTTGTGAGCACATGAATCAGCAAATACATTTCTTTCATAGTAACTTTATAGTAATCTTATTAAACATTAGCTAAAAGTGATCATTAGGGCTTCTTAAGTTTTAATTTAGGTTATTACATGGACAAATAACGCATCTTAAATAGAAGAGTTTTATTCTATAAAAACCCTGTAATGAAGAGTCTCTGAAGATGGTTCTGTAAAATGCCACAAAAATCTTTTTGTCAGACTCATCTTATTTTGAAGGTTAAAAATAAATTTGGGGAAGAAATTTTAATATCTAGACCCAACTCACACACACATTGCATTCTCCTTGAGTGTGTTGTATTTTCAAGTGGCCTTCTCCTGCACAGGCACAAAGATAATAGATCCTATTTCAGAAGAATCCCACCAACCTTTGTGATCTGTTTCTGTCAAGGTAGAAAATGGGTAAAGCCTTAAAGAAGTGATGACTTGACCAGAGAGAAGTTAGCCAATGCCCAGGGTCATCCAGCCAGAACTCTGGGCACTCATCTCTGCTGTAGTGTTAACTTCCCATCCCAGCTGGTAGGCAGCGCTGGATTGGTGCAGCTGGGTCAGACCATGTTGCATTAGAGCATCATGAGAACGGGATGTCGTGGCACGTTTCATGAGTACAGATGCCAAAGCAGCTGCTGTAGCCTACCCATCCAAAACCACATGGCATAGCACAAAGCTTTATGAGAAACAGTTAGCAATGACATCTCCCTTTGAGCCTGTATCATCCTTTATTTTTTTACACAGTTTTTAGGGTAATGTACAGCTAGGCCAAATTGAAGTGCTATGGGTCCGTTTCTATATACCTGAACTTGTACATTTGCCTTATACTCATTTGACTTTCTATACTATGTAATATGTTTCCTCTGTAGCTTTTCCTTTTAAAAAATCAAAAGAAATGCATTACATATGTATTAAAAACATTTTGAAATTCATGTAATTTGAGTTGTAAAACCTATAATCTGCCATTTGTTATATATTTTGTATTCAAAATGGGTCAGTACTATTCTGTTTTCTCTTGCTTTGGTTGAAACCAATTATGCTTATAGAAATGTTCAAGTTAATTAAATATTTGTCGTTCTGGCCTAGAATGGGAAAAGTGTTTGGTGCATAAGGATATGGACAGTTTGGAAACCCAGAACACAAGTAAATTTTGGTTGGGTGCGGTGGCCTATTCTAGCCTTAGAAAATGGAGACAGGACCATCTGAGCTAGCTGGCTGGCAGTGAGACTAGCTTTATCTTAAGAATCTGGGTTTTATTTATCTTTTCTGCCTAACGTGACAGAAAAACAGTAGAGGATGATTCTATACATCAACCTTCACATTCATGTGCATATCCTCTTGCTTATAAATGTGTACCTGCACACATGCAATCATATAGAAATGCATGCACAGCACACACATGTAAAAATTAGACAAAAACTCAGTTACATAATTAAAACTCAAATTAAGAGGTAAATTTGGTTCTTAAAAATACTTTATTGAACAAACAATTTATGAACAACTATTTAATAAGGGATTGATGTAAACTAAGTAAATAGCTTGCATTTATATTTACATACCAGTTAATAAATACTAAACACAAAAATTTAGTTCTACAGTCTATTTTTCATATTTGAAGTATTCGTAGGTCACATGTTTCCATGTTATTGGATAGTGCATGTCTACAGACCAATCAGCTTTGAAGGGAAATTGGCTAAATACAGAAATAAAAATATTGGTTAATTAATCCTTGCTATTTGTTTATAAAAATGAGATAGTGGCCAGTTGTGATGGTTCACATCTTTAATCCTAACACTCAGGAAGCAAAGGAAGATGTATCTCTGTAAGTACCATTCCATACTTGTCTACAGGATAAATTCTAGTACAGACATGGATACACATGAAACTCTTTCTCCATATGAAAAAAAGGGAATGATTACTTGAAAACCATGTTGAATATGATACCTTGAAGATGAAAGTACCATTCTGCAAAAATATGAGCAATTTTAAGTGATTGGGGACTGGAGATAAGTTCACCTGTGGTTGTGAAGTTATTTTGATACCAGAAGATCTGTAGAATGATGCTTAGTATCTTAGGTGGGCTCCTCTTGCTGCGATAAAATATCAAGACCATAAGCAGCATGGGGAGGGAGGAGTTTATGACAGTTCTTCCACATTAAGTCCATCATCTAAGGAAGGCAAGGCAGTAACCTGGAGACAGGCAGAAACTGAAGGAGCAGGCATGGAAATATAGTACTCACTTGCTTGGTCCTTATTGCTTTCTCAGCCTGCTTTTTTATGGAACCCAGGACCATCTGCCTGCCTAGGGCTAGTACTTTTCACAGTGAGCTGGAGTCTACCACATAGGCATTCATCAAGAAAATGCACCACAGGCTTTGTCTGCAGGCTGTTCATATTTCCTGTTCCAAAAATGACTCATTAGTATAAAGTTTACATGAAATTAGCCATCTCAGTTAGAAAAGTGATATCATCACCAACTGGGAGTTTGGTGTCAGGAATCCTTTATATGGATGAATATGGACTTCTGAGTGTTAGTAAGGTCTCTAAAAATATTAGCAAGCAAAGCTTTTAACAAATGATAGTTCAAATCACTTTATGCAATAACTTTTAGTTTTATAACTATTTTTATTTTTAGTTCTTTCGTAACTGCCATTTATGCTGACACTGTCTTTTAAAAACAATAAGCAATATTTCTAGACATAAATTATCTTCAAGTAAATAAATTTTAAGTGAAATAAAACTCAAATTTTATTAACATTTTTCATTAAAAAGTAATTCTTCCCATACCCACTACTATTCCTCCTCCCTTCCTTCTTCCCAGTCCTCTCTCAGCTTTCCCTCACACCGTGCCCCCATTCAATCCTCAGAGAGGATAAGGGCTAACAGTGTGAGCCTGACATATGCC
Source organism: Phyllotis vaccarum (assembly GCA_033318265.1). NCBI lineage: Eukaryota > Metazoa > Chordata > Mammalia > Rodentia > Cricetidae > Phyllotis > Phyllotis vaccarum. The sequence goes on from JARWLC010000006.1 coordinate 52,267,689, forward strand.
ATTGAGTTTGAACCCAGCCCCTTTCCTGATTCCAAGACTGAGCAAGGTTTTCCTCTGTAGGGAATGGGCTCTGAGAAGCCAGTTCATGCACCAGGAATAAGCTTTAGTCTGACTGCAAGAGGCTCCATAAAGTTCCCATGCTGCTTGACTATCATCTACATTCAGAGAGTTTAGTTCCATTCCATGAAGGTTTTTCAGCTGTCATTTGAGGGTTAGTGAGCTCTCAATAGCTTGAGTCACGTGTCCTTGTGGGTTTACCCATCATGATCTTGACCCCTTTGCTCATATAATCTCTCCTTCCTCTCTTCAGCTGGACCGGAAGCTCAACCCAGTGTTTAGCTGTGCATCTCTGCATCTTCTGCCATCAATTGCTAGATAAAGGTTCTATAATGGCAATTAGGGTGGTCATTCAATTGACTATAGGGGAAGGCCAATTTAGGCACACTCTTCACCACTGCTTGGAGTCTTAGCCTGGTTCATCCAGTGAGTTCCTAGGTATTTCCCTAGCTTCAGGTTTCTAACCCCACATCGGCTCCCTCTATCAAGATATCTATTTTCTTCTCCTTCTCTGTTGCTTCCCCTATTCAACCACCCCATTCTCTCAGGGTTTTTTCCACCCCCCCATTACTGCCCCATCCCCTGTATGATCCCAATTTACTCAGAAGATTTTCTCTTATTTCTTTTCCCACGGGGATTTATGGATGTTTCTCTTAAGTTTCTCCTTGTTACCTAGCTACTCAGGGATGTGAATTGTAGCCTGGTTATCCTTTGCTTTACATCTAAAATCCACTTATGAGTGATACATACCATGTCCATCCCTCTAGGCCTGTGTTACCTCACTCAGGATGACACTCGCCAGATCCATCTATTTGCCTGAAAATCTCAGGATATCATTTATTTTTAACAGCTGAGTAACATTCCATTGTATAAATGTATCACATTTTTAAAATCCGTTCTTTAGTTTAAGGGCATCTAGGTTGTTTCCAGGTTCTGCTATTATGATTAATGCTGCTATGAACATAGTTGAACTAATGCCCTTAGGGTAAGAGTATGCATCCTTTGAGTATATGCCCAATAGTAGTATTGCTGGATCATTGTGTAGATTGGTTCCCAATTTTCTGATAAACCATTATACTGATTTCCAAAGTGGCTGTACAAGTTTACATTCCCACCAACAATGGAGGAGTGTTCCCCTTGCTCCACAACCTCTCCAGCATTGGTGGTCAACAATGTTTTTTTTTTTTTTTTGTTGTTGTTTTTGTTTAATTTTGGCCAATCTGACAGGTGTAAGATGTTATCTCAAAGCTGTTTTGCTGTTTTGATTTGCATTTCTCTGATGGCTAAGGACATTGGACAGTTCTTGCAGCCATTTGAAATTTTTCAGTTGAAAATTCCCTATTTATCTTTGTACCCCATTTTTTAGTTGAATTATTTGGCTTTTTTGACTTCTAGTTTCTTGAGTTCTCTATATATTTTAGAGATCAGTCATCTATCTGTCAGACGTAGGGTTGGTGAAGATCTTTTCCCATTCTGTAGGCTGTCGTTTTGTCTTATTGACTATGCCCTTTGCCTTATAGAAGCTTCTCAGTTTCAGGAGGTCCCAGTTATTAATTGTTGCTCTTAGTGTCTGTGCTACTGGTGTTATATTTAGGAAGTGGTCACCTGTACTAGTGCATCCAGACTGTTTCCCACTTTCTCTTCTATCAGGTTCAGTGTAACTTGGCTTATGTTGAGGTCTTTGAGTCACTTGGACTTGAGTTTTGTGCAGGGTGATAGGTGTGGTTCTATTTGCATTCTTCTACACACTACCATCCAGTTGTGCAAGTATCATTTGTTGAAGATACTATCTTTTTTCCATTGTATATTTTTGGCTTCATTAACAAAAATCAGGTGTTCGTAGGTGTGTGGGTTAATGTCAGGGACATCAACTCGATTACAGTGATCAACAAATCTGTATAAATTTCATTTTAAAAGTAGAGAAAACATTAATTTAATCTTTGTGATAATCAATTATTAATCCTTATGAATTATTATCAAAAATTTGGGAACTTCTGAACTTGAGAGTGATGGAAGGGGGGCTGCAGTAACATAAACTCTAAACTCTGAAGAAGGGAGCACAGACACTCTTCATAGCTTTGGATGTAGTTGTTTATAGTTGGAGAGAACAGCATCAATATGAAAAATGGAGAGGTCTCTAACACTTTCCTCTGGTTCATTGTCAAGTAAAGATAGCATAAGACTCAACTGGAGCAACAGCAATACTGCACACTATCTCTTCCCGCCGGAGCATGTGAAGAGGTCTATATGATGTCTGCACATGCCGTGAGCTGGGTATTAGGAAAGGGATCCTGAGTTCAGGAAACCACAGTCTTTTATAATGAGCAGACTCGTTACCTGCCAGTGTTCTGGAGAAAGACATCCTGAACTCATTAGGCTGCACTGAGTGTGCTTGTCTCGTGTTCCAGAGGAAGACCTTGTTTCTATCATCATCAAGCCATCATGCCTCTGCCTTATTTAGGAAGACATTCAGGAATATGACACCTATTAATTGGTATCTTATTAGATGAGAGAAAATAGTTGTTTTATCATGATAAAATTGATCAACACTTCCCAGTCCAAATATATTTCCAATTGGAAACATGCAAGTGAAATAGATCCTTGATATATTAGTTAACAAGATGAGGGCCATTCATACATTTTTTACAGAGGGGGGATTATTTATAGGAAATCATTAGTTACATTTGATTTTTTTTCATAACATAAAGAACTAGATATATTAGAAGAACATATTGATTGCCAACAGCAAGGTTAAGGAGTTTGTTCCAGATGAAATTTACCTATTTTAAAATATTTATTTGGGGAAAAATCTGATAGTTTTATGAGCAACATGCATCCTATACAGATGAAGCATTTGCGAGTTCCATTCTGTGTTATAGAAACATTTACTCTGGGGTGGCAGAGGTGAGGTTTCATTATTATCTTTAAATTTTACAAAGGAAAGAAACTTTCAGCCAAGCTCATACCATAAGATTGCATTAACTACTCTAAATAGTATATTTTTTCCTTTAAACATACATTGCATTTGCCAAAGCTCAGCAACAAGACCTCATGCAATTATTTTTTGATAAATGTCACCATTTATCTTTACTGTGGGCTGAAATAGTCAAGTAAGTATGGCACCCAGCTTCATGATCTGTGCATGAATCATTATTTTAAATGTGAATTTTTTGAATGGAATGGAATATATTATTGAAAACAAAAATTATGAAAAACCATTGCATTGTGAAGAATGGCAGGGAATGTAATTCTTTGTGGGTGAATTTACTTTCTCCAAAATTCAGATGCTACTTGGAAAAATTATTTAGTGCTCAAAATTAAAGATAGATGATTTATTTAGACACAGATGACTATGAATGAATAGAAATTATTGTTGTAGATCAGCTTTTGTCTAGTGGCATTTTAGAATGAATAATAACTCAACACTGGGGAAATGGAAGTATCTTTTAGTCATAGAACTTAGCTAATCTCAATTCATCAGAGATGATGCAGAGCTTTGAGTGATTTTTTTTTAACCATTATTTTAGCGTAAATTACTCAAGTGTCTACATGAACTTGAGATCATCTGGAGCAGGCCAGCCAATGACACTACTTATATGTTGATTTGAAAGACTAATGTCAATTTGGAAAATGGCTTCAGAGCTGCTAATAGGTTATACTAATTTTGGAAAACATTGAAAATGTGGGAGGATCAATGTCTAGACATTATTGAATGTTCTTTATTGTTCTTTAGTAAAATAAGAAATACTTTAGTTTTATGGGTGGCTAGTCTTCAACCTTAATTACTGTAAGTATTGAACCCAGAAAAAGAAAATCTGGTACAATATTTAGTGAATATATGAATCAATCAGTGAATCAGATAAAGTATAAAACTTAAAACATACCCCTGAAAATAAAGAAATTCAGTTACTTTTACTTAATTAATCAATTGAGATCATAACACAATTTATAATTTTTGACTCAGTATTTACAGTGCCTTTTTTAAGTATATTGCTAGTTAGAGTAATTTGAGTAAAAATTCATTTATTTTGTAACATATTTGTGATGTGTATGTGATTTGAGTTGATGGTTTGAGATTAGATAATTTATCAGGCAGCTTGTCCCTGGACAGGACTGACTCTCCCTCTTTCGGTAGCCATTAATTATTTGTAGCTTTTCATCTAGGGTTGGGACCTTGTAAAAAATTTTTTCCCAGTCCACTTTGGCAAGTCACTTGGTATTGTCAGTTTTTTAGATCTTGTTTAGGCAACTGTGACATTGAGATTCTTGATTTTATCTTTCCCTCTGCCTTCCTGTAACTACATCAGACTATGACTCTACAAACTTCCATAATATATCCCAGTATATTTTTCTTTATGCTCTTATGACAATACTAAACACATACAAATGGTTCTTCTCATTATTGTATAAAGATGTCACCATATGTCCATTCACATTGGGAAAAGCAGTGTGACTTACTCAGTCTACTGACTGAATACTACTAAGCCCATTTAGAAACCCTCTCACAGACACACCCAGAAATAAAGTAAAAGCAATTTTCTGGGTTTCTTTCATCCCAGTCAAGCTGGTATACACTATGGACCCTCAGACAAGACAGAATGCCTTTGTCACCAGATAAGCTAGATATCATACTTCTCCTAAATATCATAATGTCCAAAGGCACAGCGTGATTGTGATGCCATCAACCTTCAGATCTGCAAACATTGGCTAAGATAACACCTACTGTCCACACACACATTCACTTAGAGTGGCAAATGATTATCATTAGCTACTTTCTACTGGGAATATTAGAGGTGATGATTGATAGCATCTAATTGACAACATAATATCAAAGCAGAGTTTAGGAATTCATATTTAAACCAATTAAGGAAATAAAACAAATGTCAAATGAAAGGCAGGCAAATAAAGAAACCTGTCATGGCTTAGCAGGAATTGCTGAAAAGCAGTGATAACATTATTATCAGGATGTCAACAGAGATAAATGCCATTTGTACAGGTGAGAGGAAATGGGTTGACAGCAAAAATATCCAAATGTATAAATGTCACTTGGTAATGATCTTTTGTGACATATTTATCTAAGATGAAGGATAAAATTCAGTACACTGCATTTTTATTAAATTTAAAATTAGCATAAGTACACTTATTCTGTGTTCTAACTCATTTGGTGTAACTTTTTCCCCTCCTAAAACAGTCTAACCTTCCTAAGAAGCAAGAGGAAACTGTAGTCTGCTGTTCATATGTTCCTCATAGTGAAAGATACATATCAATTACTGAAAATGGGGAACGGGAGAAAAAAGAGAATGGTAGGGTGGTATTTGAACATGATACTTACAAAGGAATCACTACCCATGTACTGGGTGTTGGGTCTTCATTCTCCTTACACTAAAAACTCACATCCCAGGTGTCCTGTCTGTTTCCAGTCTCAGGCTAAAGAGTCATGCAGAAACCAAAGGACAAGGGGACTCTTTGAGGGCATAAAGCATCCTCTGCTCAGGGCAAAGGGACAAAGAAGAGAGGCTTGTCTTAAGAGAACATTAGCCCAGTGACTCTCTAGCAGTTTGGGTTTACCTCTGAACCTCAGCAGTAATTCAACCTAAAATCTTTCTTGCTTTCCCTTAAATACATACCTGTGATAGTTTGAAAATAATTGGCATCCATAAGCTCAAAAAGAATGGCACTATTAGGCGGTGTGGCTTTGTTGGATTAAGTATGGCCTTGTTGAAGGAATTGTGTCACGGTGGGGATGGGCTTTGAGGTCTCCCAGCTTCCTTTCTTCCCTCCATGACAATAATGGGTTAAACTTCTTATCTGTAAGTGAGTCACCCAAGTTAGATCTTCTTTATAAAAGTTAACATGGTTATGGTGTTTCTTCATGGCAACAGAAACCCTAACTAAGATGTTTAGACTGACTTTAGCCCCGAACTTTTATGGGATTTGTGTAGACCATTCAATAGTTAATGTTCTGTGTCTCCTAAAGCTGAATAGATCCGAAGGCTCTAATGTTTTTGAGAAAACTGAACCAAATTTAAAAAAATTTAAGCAACCACTTTAAATCTTTAATATGCAGAGAAAAACTGCAATACATCTATGAGAAGAGATATCAATATATATTTCATTAAATATGTAAGTTACTATATAAAATAAAGCAACGAAAACACACAAATAATTAAACTGGATCACTTAAAAGATTAATGGTAGTTTATGGATATAGTTCAAGATACTTCTGTGGTTAAAGCACTTACTATGTAAGAAGGAGATTTTGAATTCGAACCCCCAGAAATCTAAAGTCAGATTCATTGGTGTTCATCACTAACCTGACTGTTCCTTCTATGAGGTGGGAGGTGGAGACAGGAGAATCCCCAGAAACTTATGGGTCAGTTCTCTTGGCATGAACAATCACAAAAACAAGAAACTCTGTTCCTACCAGGGTCAAAGGTGAGAACACATGCCTAAGGTTGTCCTTTGACCTCCACATGGTACCATGGTATTCATGCACATACACACAAACATACTGTACATTATACACAGAAGTAAACAACAATATCAAAGAAGAACTCTGAACAAAGAAAGGGTCATGATAAAGTTAGTCATGATAAAGACTGCTATACTCAACAAAGTGACTTGTACTTTGATGGATTTTTAGGGTCTAGAAATGTGCTAATCTTCATGTTAGGTAAACTTACTTCTCCAAGCATAGTTCATCTTCAAATTTTAAAAGACTTATTTCCATACAAATGTACACTTTTGTGAAAAATAGATCTTCCGTGTTTAGAACTAAAGAATATCCTCCTGAATTTTCTATTTCTGAATCCTGTAGAATGAAGCTTGTCACAAAAAATATAGTCTATCTTTTTACTCAAGGTCACTGTGGTAATTTGCTATTCAAACAGTTCTTATTAAGAAAGATTTGTCAGACATAATTTGGTGTGGCCACATTTTGTTAGGACTGTGCTACACTTGATTGTCTGCCCAGGATTCACATAAAAAACTAGTGGGGGCTTAAGCCTAATTTACGGCATTGCAAGAGAACTGTTAAGATATGGGCAAGGAAGAGAAGCAGTATCAGATAAATTTAAAGAGGTCTTGGTACCTGAGGACAAATTGGAAAAGGTGCATGATTTTCAAAGAAAGAAGTTATGTAATTTATTTTACACTAAAAACACAACATGTAAGATAATTAAGGGTGGGGATGTTTTTAGAATTACCCTTAATTCAACCCATCAGTCAGCTCTCATATGCAACATTCCTGGATTACTCTATTCATTGGTTTGCAATACTGAGGGAATGTATGCTGTTTCTTTTTTTCCAAAATCTCTCATTGTACAAGAAGAAAGGAGACAATGGGGAGAGCATGGGATAGACAGTACAGTACCTCATCCAGAGATGTGAGAAAAGTTGGGAGACTGAGTCTTACAAGATGAAAAGACCCTAGGGTCCCTAGGGGCATTCACTCTAGGGAGATAGTATTCTGTCAAGAGTTTTGTTTTTAAGAGCTTGTGCAGGTATGGGGCACTGAGGTGTATTTAAGCTCAATAGCACATGGGATACCTTCCCTTTCGATATGAACAAATACCAAACAAGAGATGAGTTAAGTAAGAAGGATTTATTTTAGCTCAGTTTAGGAAGGATCATGGCTGGTGCTCTAGCCTTGGTGTGGGGGCTTGAGAGTAGCTGCATCGAAGAAGTGGAGAGAAATGAATGCTGGTACCCAGCTGGCTTTATTCCTTTCCTCCTTTTATTCAGTCTAGAAACCCTGCCTGTGAGATAGTGCTCCCACTTTCCAGGTGGGTCCTCCCCACTCAATTAATTCTCTCTGAAAGTGCCTTACAGGCATACTTGAAGGTGAGACCCAGTATTGTCTTAGTCATTTCTTAATCCAATCCAGTTGCCAGCTAAAAGAAATCATCACACTAAAGAAAATAGCAACTACTTCAGATACAAGGTGGTAACTGCTAGAGGTCTTGGATAGCAGGATATACATGTTTTAAATATACATACACATACAATTTGATACTTATTAATAATTCTTTGATAATAGCATACAATGATGACATCATTTCTATCCCCAATTCCTCCCACACATGCTTTCTCTTCCTTTCCACGTCCACATTGTCTCCTCTTTTCTTTTTGCTTTGTTAATCTGCAGCCAAATGCTTTTAGTGTTAACACTTTTTAAATCGTAATATGCTGTTTTCACATTTATTTGCTTATTTTGTGTCTATGCCCACACTCAGAGGGGAACCCAGGAGTTGATTTTCTCCTTTTACCTGTGCATTCTGGGGATCAAACTCAGGTTATTGGATATGATGGTAAGTATTTGTGCTTTCTCTACATATGGGGATTTTTCTTTACATTCTTATTTACAGTCTTATACGTAAGGTCCTCAAGATGTCATTACATGTTAAGAGTTTAAGCATGGCTCAAAACAGAACCCATCACTGTTGCTTTTATTATACTGAACTTATACATTTGGTATGTGTGATTTTTATTGGGAGTCTGAATGGTGAGTGTTGTAGATTCCAGAGGGATTCTCGATGATGCATCCCCTCTTTGATTACCTGATCTTGGAATTGTTTACTTCGAGCCAACAACCTTCACATTTGCACTATTCTGAGCCCTGCAGACTATTAGAGCTGAACCAAAGATTCAAATAGCATCTATTTTATTATTGGGCATGCCACCTCTCTCTTTTCTGTGGCATGAAAACAAGACACAGATAGCCTGGAGAACTGAACAAAAGAGAGAATGGAGAGAATTGCCTCTGCCATCCCAGCAAGAACAAACCTGATGAACAATAACCTACATTAAAGTACACCTAGCCAAGATCAAAAGAGAAACCTTGGTGACTCTACAGGCATATGGTGGACAAAGGCATATTGTTCAACAATTTGACATTATTTATTAAGAAATGGTATGTTGATACTAAGTGCCTGATCATAAGAACTATGCAAAGAAGGTTTTATTTATTCATATCATGCTGTATATGCCAGTATGTGCTAAAAATGTTAGAAAACAGCGATTCTCAGTAATGGGACCTTATAAACCTTAAGAAAGGAAGATTGTAATGTAGTTGCAAAGTTACTTATATGCTGTTGATTTTCTTTCATCTAATCAAAAGAGCAAAATGATATGTTTGTCTAGAACAGGTATGTGTGACAACTTTCTTCTCAGGCTTAACTTTAAACTAAAGATAAAAGAGGCCTAATCACCTGGGAAAAAATGCTTGAAGGCAATACTCCTGATGTAAAATGTTATTGTATTACAGAAGGTAATTTACTGGAACATGATGAAGATTTTAGTGAGTGGTCTAAAATACAGCGGAAACTGCTCATGTCTTGCTAATAACCAAATAGAGTTATGTCTAGATATAAAAGAAGGGGGAAGTTGTAATCATAGTCACATTATAAATATTAAAGAACCTAATTGAGAAAGGCTTAATTTAATGGAATATGTTTTTTTTCTCTCTCTCTTTTTTTAAACCAGCTCTGTAATTAGATTTGTTTTTTTCCAAGCATTTTGTTAAAGTTCAGTAACATTGCTCTTAATTATTGAATTTTTACTTCATGTAGAACAGAAGTTCTCAACTTGTGGGTCACAACCCCTTTGGGGGTTGAATGACCTTTTCACGGGGTCATCAAAGATCATTGGAAAACACAGATATTTATGTAATGATTCATAACAGTAGCAAAATTACGGTTATGAAGTAGCAGTGAAAATAATTTTATGGTTGGGGGTCACCAGGACATGAGGAACTGTATTAGAGGGTCATACATTAGGAAGGTTGAGAACCACTAATGTAATACAATTTGTATTACTCATTTCTAGCCCATGAAAAGGAATGATAACTTCTTTGTTTTATTGATAAAAGAATGATGAATAATTGTTTTATTATTTTTTGCAAGTTTTATCTATGAATATTATATTCATACGATACACCTTTCTCCCCTTCAAATTTTTCTTCTTCCTACATTTCCTTCACTGATGTGGGATGTCTTTCTGTATGCTGTGAATATCATTCATTGATAAAGGGACTGTTTGAGCCTATGGCAGGGCATCTTAGAAGGAGGTGGGAAATCTGAGCATAGATCAAGGGAAAGGAGGGCAGAGTCAAGAGAGATGTAATCCAGCTGCCCAAGAAGTAAGATGTAAGGAAGTAGGTAAGCCACAGGCCCCATGGCAGGACATAGTAATGGAAATGGGTTGAATTGGGATACAGGAGCTAGCATAATATGCCTGAACCATAGGCCAATCAGCATGTAATTAATATAAGCTTCTGTGTGTTTGTGTGGAACTGCAGGTCTGCGAGCTTGTATCATGGACTAAACAGTCCAGAAACTTTTTATTATACTGCATCTCCAATTCTTCCCCAAATTCACATTCTCTCATTCTTTATTACTGTTACATATATGTATACATACACATTTATAAATGCAAAATGCTGAATTCATTTAGTGTTGCTCTGTAGTGGGATTGTGTTCTGTTCCATTGTAAATAATTGTTCTTCTTACTGGTTTAATAAAAACACTGATTGGCTGAAGGCAGATAGAGGTGTGAGTGGAGCTACCAGAATAAGAAAACTCTGAGAATAGGAAGAACAGAACAGAGATGCCACAGAGACACCAAAGGAGCCAGCAGATGCAGACGACAACTATGCTGCTCTAGGAAAAGGTACTGAACCACATTGCTGCACAAGATAAGAATCATGGGTTAGTATAAGAGTAAAGAGTTAGAAAGTTATAACCCTGGATCCCAGGTCAATCAGAAAGCAGAGTAAAATTAATATAAAGGTCTGTGTGTTTCAGTGGGATAGCAGGTCAGAACCTCAGGGCAAGGCCAGAAAAACCAAGCCAGAAATTTCCAACTCAATTTCCCCAAATCTTCTGTCCAAAGTGTGTGGTATCTTCACCAACAGGGTCTTAGCATTGTACTTTCCTGTTGCAGGTAGGGATCTACAAATAAAAGATAACATGAATTATTTTTTCTGGATCTATGCTACTTCACCCACTGTATTTTCTAATTCTATCTATTTAGCAGAAAATTTTATAATTTTATTTATGTTTATTGGCAATTAGTATTCTGTTGTATATAAGTAGCATATTCACTATCCATAATTTAAAGGGCATGAGGTTTGTTTCTATTTCCTTGCAAATTGACTAAAAGAGCAATGTATATGGCTGAGCAAGGCATGAATCTATCTATCTATCTATCTATCTATCTATCTATCTATCTATCTATCTATCTATCTATCTGCCCGCCCACACATCCATCCATCCATCCATCCATCCATCCATCCATCCATCCATCCATCCATCCATCCATCCATCCATCCATCTATCTATCTATCTATCTATCTATCTATCTATCTATCTATCTATCTATCTATCTATCTATCTGATTAGGACATGGATAATGAGTTTTAGATTGCCCAGGTACTAGCAACAGTGTTCCAAGTCTTCCCAGAAGTGGTAGAAGGAATACCATAATTGGAAAAATAGCCACTGTGAGTGAACCTTCTCTATGTCACTGGCTTTTCTGATGAGAATTTTGGGCCTTCAGTATCTGAAGAGTGGCTACGAGTGATTCTCTGCAAGGAGTCTCAAGAGGAACACAGGAACAATATCTTATATTCTCCTCATTGCTTATTTCAAACCCCCTAACTGTAAATACAATCAGTTTCTGTTTTTTAAAGCTACCGAGTTGGTGGTAATTTCTTACAGACAGAATAGAAAACCAGCAAACTAAAAAATAATGTAGGTGTACTGAAAGTGGGAAAATGAGTCACAGGTTGCTATAGTTAAAGACAAAAAAAAGGAAAAAAAAGTTGAGGTACAATTGTCATGAAGTTAGCAGTGGTAGTGGAAATGGAAAGGGAAAAAAATATAGATGGGAAACAAGAGGAAACTAGAAGCATCAGAAAAGCAATAGAAAGGAAGGACTGGAATAAAAGAAAATGGGCCACACTTTTTGAAAGCAAGAAGCTTTTCTCCAGAGGAAATGCTTCTTGAATCCACATATATGACAGCCTACAAAGCCCTGGGAGAGGCTCTAGGGCTAAGGACCCTCTTTGATCATAGACTTGTGAAGGACTTAGAATCTCAGAGAGCTGCTTATGCTTGGCTCGGCTTCCTTGCCTTTGGCTTTATTCTGTATACCCCATGTAAAGCAACAGCTGCCGACTGCAGCAACATTGCAGTATTATGAAAATTACAGAGAACTTTTTTTCCCCCCCATTACTTGGCAACACTTTTCTGTCCAGGTGTTTGAAAAACTCAGACCATAATTATGGCAAAGCCAGAGTAGCTGAGAAAAGTTCAGTCAAGGAAGCCAGATTCCTTTTTGTCAAGAGAGTCTGTCAAGAGAGAGCCTGGTGTGGAGGAAAGAACGTGAGCTTGGTAGAAAGTGCTGAATTTGCATACTGATTCCAATATTTAGTTCTAGGACACAGTACAAGCAACTTTTAAGCTCCCCAGATTTCTTTTCTTGTCACTGTTCACCGTAAGTAAATTCACATCTAGCTGTTGGAATTGCTACAGGAAAAAAAAAATGAACTGATTGATAATTACAGTGGGTTGGTACAGAGTGGATTCTTGTTAACTTTAATATACAAAAGAAGAAGCTTAAAGAAAGTGGGTGGATCAAATACATCATCATATATTTTAAGAATATAATGTTTTCTATTTTCAGAAATCAAAGTAACTTTATTTATTAAAGATGTATTCTTCCAGCACACATGCAATGGACTAAAACATGTCTTACTAGTACTATGAAAATCATGTTTAAAACCTAGAAAAAATGGATCAACCTTTGCTAATCTACAGCTAAATCTAAAGACAGTAAGACAGAGAGACGCAGAGAAAGGCTGAGACAGAGAGGGACAGACAGACACACAGAGAAAGAGACAGACAGACAAACAGAGACACGCAGAGAGAGACAGACATAGAAAGACAGAGAGGCAGACAGAGGAGAGAAGTGATGATAATGCAGAATTTTCTTTCTTTCTTTTCTGCCACACTTGAAATGAAGACATGTGAGGTGTTAATTAGTTCATCCTCTTATTTATTCATACAGTGGCTATTAAGAGTCCACTGGAAGCCAGGGATGTGGAAAGTAAAGCATATTCAACCCTGATAATCATAGACTTTGTAGAAAAGTGGAGAAATACAAGTTTAAATTTATCAATTCTTAGTTAATGGAGCTGGTGTTACTAATACTGCCTTATGGATGTCAAAATTTAGTTGTGATTAGCTACCTAGAGACTACCTAGGTCTGACCTAGAGTCAGAGCTCTCTGGAATAGAGTTAAAGAATGAGTGCATATTACAAGACTATCTATTAGGTTTGCTTGTAGATATGGACTGGTAATGGCTGTCTGCACACATGAGAAGCTGAGGACCAGGTAGCTGCTCAATTCATACTGGAAAGAAAGAGGAGAGAGTAAAACAGGAGAAGAAATGATCGAAGATATTGAGAACCCCAAATGAAAATACAAATGTTTGGGGAGTAAAAGATCCTCTGGGGTCCAACACAAGGTTCACAGAAAAATGCATCACTACGCTGAAATGCAGCATGCTTCCAGTGAGAAAAGAGAGGGAGAATAACAAGGGTCACTGAGTCAAGAATTGCATTCCAATAAGGTTTCCATAGCAACTCCACAGGCTATAAGACAAGGGATATGTCCACAGCTTAAGTAAAGCGGACTTCCTCCCTCAAATCATTCCTTATAATGCAGTAGGAGGGTGGAATTAAAACCACTTTTGTGATGAATTCAAAATTATACCAAGAAAGAAATTATATAAGATATAGAAAAATTAATGCAGGAAACACACGGGTGTAAAAGGTAGAGATTCTGGAGAAGGGAGTAGAAGGAGAGTTGTCATCTCATTAATTTTGATTGAAGAAAATCATAATAAGTTCAGATAACTTCTGCCGGAAGATACAGTGGAACCCCGAAGAAGACCTTTACGCATGCCAAGCAGAGTTTAATGGTGAGTACACAAATAGTTAAACATATAATGAAATAAGACAGTTGATATTATTAGGGAAAATGAACAAAAACAACAAATGCTTTTATTAAGCTGCATTGGTATACTTTGAATAACACATTCATATTTTTATAAAAATCATTAAGTGAGCTATATTTACTCATAATCTAATACAATCAACTTGATGTGGGTATTGCGGAAATCAAGTAGACAGATATAGGGAATATGACTAAATTTTCTGTTCGTTAGTTGAGCCAATAATTGATAACTAGAGTTTAAAATCCAGAAGCCACAATACAACTGCTTTATTAAAACACATACAAGTCAGGTACAACAAAAAATGAAGATCGTATTTTAAAAGAGGAAATGATTTTCTGATACAGAATTTGAAATGATAGCATTAGTTCATGTTAACTTGCTACTCAATTATTCATTTGTTTATTTTTATTCTTTTCCCATCTTTATTGATTCTTTGGGAATTTTACATTATGCCTCCCCAACTCACTCACCTCCCAGTCTCTTTATATCTGCCCCTCACTCTGGTAGTGTCTCCCCTAAAGGAAACTCAAATAGAATAAAAATATAATAGGAACACAAAGAAAGAAAACCATTTGGCTCCCCAGTCTTTCTCACCTCTACATTTCCTCTTCTTTCCTTCTAATAACATTGGAAGCAGCTGTGGTGTATCATGCACTATACACCCTTTTGTCCACTCAGTGTAACTTGGAAACGTTCACTGAGTAATGTGTTGCTGGTCAGCTTCAAGTTTCTGGCATATCATCAATACTGGACCCTCAATGAAACTCCTCTGAGAGATCCTGATGTTGCTTCAGACATGGAGATCCTGCAGCAATGGTTCCTCAGGATTAATCTCTTCGTACACTTCAGCAGGTCATAGTTGAGGTAAATATTGGGGTGTGACAACTCCAATCCTAGATGTGTGCCTGGGTGCCTGAGTTAGTCAGTCTAGGCTGCTTGGACCACTCGTCTCTCCCAGTACTGTGGAGAGGCGTGGGAAGAGCTTTCCCAAGTGTGGGGCTAGCACTTCCGTGCCAGCGTCACCAGGGTCTGTTTTCGCAGAGCTGGGGAAGTTCAGTGTCAGGTTTCCTATGATGAGGAGGTCACTCCAGACCAGTGAGGTGTGAGACCAGCTCAGCAGAGCCCTCCTGTTGTACTTATATACACATAGTACAAGACATGGTTTGCATGGTAACATAGGCCATGGACATTCACATAACCTCAGCTGCCACAGGACCATGGTCCTAGACATGATCATTGGCAGCAGCTTAGGCTTGACTGTAACGATGGCTCCAGGGACAGTGCAGGCCTCTAAGATCCTGAGGGGCCCAGCAACAGCATGGTTTCAGGGCTCCAACCAGGTCCTATGCGGGAATTCAGATCCCGGGTAGTCACACAGTCCCTGATGGTAACAGGAGCCATGGATGTCAACACAGATTCTGGCTGTGTCAAGGCCATGGGTCTTAAACTGGCTCCTGGCCACAACTTGGCCCAGGTATCAATATGGCCATGGATATCAGCTCAGGACACCCTGATTTGCATGGTCTTTGCGGCAGCATGACCCGTAGGCACCAAGATGACCTCAGGTGCTGGCCTGGACTCAGGACATCTACATTACCTTCAGTGGTAACCAGAGCCTTAGACATCAATGCAGATCCTGGCTGCGGTGGAACCATGGACCCAGACATGACCCTAGGTATCAGTTCTAGCCTGGATGACACCATGGCCACAGGTGGCAGTGAAGATCACTGATGTTGGCATGGTCCTGACAGCAACATGTTCTTCAGATTCCAACATGGCCACAGGCAGAGACACAGTGTTTAGGGATTCTTGTGGCCTTTGATGGAAACATAGGCATGGATACCATCAGAGAGTCAAGTTGTAGAACCATAGACCTAGTTTTAGTCTTTAGCAGGATCCTGGTCCTGGATCTATGGCTCATGTGGATGTACTGGCCACTCAAATCGGTATTGCTCCAGCTGCAATGTGACCCTTGGACAACAATATGACCCCAGGTGGTGGCCAAGATCTCAGGCATCTGTCTGGTCTTCAATGACACCAGGAGTCCTGGATATCAACACAGATCATGGTTACTACAGCACAGCCACAGACCCAGACATGGCCCCAGGTTGCAGCCTGTCCTGGGCTCCACCATCTCCTGAGGTTACTGTGCAGGGTATTCAGATCTGCATGGATACATGACCTTTGGACAACAACACAGCCACAGGTTTTTGTCTAGACTCTGAGTTTCTATACTGCCTTCAATGGTAAAAGGAGACATGGACATCAACAAAGTCCTTGGCTGCAGTAAGGCCATGGGCCCTGATGGTGGGTGTGGATGACTCCATGGCCCTAGGTGGCAAAGAAGTTTACTCAATCTTTGTTTTAGTGCAGCATTCAAATCTTACTCCCCCTGTATCTGATTGGTATCTGTTCTCTCCCTCATCTGTTACCTGGCCTATAGTTCCTGCTGCTACTGACCAATCAGCATCTTATTAAACCAATACGAGTGATGAGTGATATTCACAATGGACAAGAGCAAAGTCCCACACGAGGTAACCATGGAGTTAGCGAAACAATAAAAACATACAGATAACTTGCATTTTTGTGTCTTTGTTTTGTTTCCAAACACTGTACAATGAACATATCATTTAATTCTTACAGCGGATATGTGAGACCAACATTGGAAAAGGATTGTGTTAGCATGCATATAGGCAAATTGTTTAGAGGGGACTTGGCCCATCCTAAAGTTGGGAAGAGATGAGTGCTGATACTTCTGTTGTTGATTTAGATGCATGCACCACTTTTAAGACATTTTCTTCTTTCATAAGTATAAGAGGAATATATCACTTTTTACTCTTGAGAAATTTTCAAACATTAAAGAACATCCTAAGTATTCTTTTTTTTGGTAGAGAAGAATTTTACTATAGATATGAGGAGTGTACAGGCAGTGACATTTGAAAGATTCCATATTGAACTGGGGCATTTGTGGGGGTCAGAGAGAAATACAAGAGATGGGGGGAAAGGATAGAGGGCACAAAGGCCGGTGGGGGAGCCAAGGAGAGAGAAGAACCAAGAGAGTGTATGGCCAAAATTAGCAAAGGCTTTTTTTTTTTTCTTTTTCTTTTTTTTCTTTTTTTATCAGAAATGGAGCCCTGGGTTACAAGGGTTCTATGTGACAGGTACTTGGAGAGACCAGCATGCACTTTTGTATGCTAACAGATACCTTAGTTAGCTTTTGTCCCAAGTTTCATTTGAACCTGGCAATTACCACACCTGGCTTCAGGGAGCTGGGAATGTGGGTGAAGCAGACAGTATTTCACTACACATGTTAGTTAGAGGATTTTTTTTTTTTTTAAATTGCAGTGAAGAGACACCATGAACATTGCAACTCTTACAAAGAAAACATCTAATTGAGGTCCTGGTTTACAGTTTCAGAGGTTCAGTCATTATTATCATGACACAGATGCTCCTGCTTTGTAATCTCTGTTATCACATGTGCCTGAGACTCATGCTAAGTCCCAGCAGCCACCGCTCACCTTCCTGTATTGCATCATGTGCTGTCCGTGGAGGCCTAGATGCCCCAGTCTATATTCTTCATGGCTAAAGCTCAGACTTCATGTCCCCAGTGACCTACTCCTTATCTTGACTTATTTAGAAATTTGAAACTATGTTGTGATTGTCTTTTCTTATTATCAAGACAAATATAAAATATTGAGATACATACAGAGATGTGTGTAAAGGAATAAGGAATAAAACTACCCACTTTCCAGGGCAACCACTATTAGTATTAGAATTTACTACCTCAGTTCTTCATCACTTGTGCTCCAGGACAAATATTTATCCACAAATTATATATTATTGTATAATTTTTATAATTATTTTATATAAATAACATAACATAAATATTCTAGTATTTTTGCCCAATGTTCAGGTCATTTATTTTGTCTCATTATATTTGCTGCCTCTATATAATGGGTAAAATTAAGCCTGTAAGTGCAAGTAAAATTTAGAGTATTGATTTAATAATGTTCTCTTACGTGCGACTTTTCCGATACTATAATTTGAGCTGCAACACCCTGGGGCCCACTTAATTAGGGAAATTAGATTTCATTTGTATGTTTTTCCCACCAGAATTACAGTACAAATTAGAGATGAGGACTGCTTTTGAAGCAATTCTAAAAGATTGTTTAAAAAGTATTTATTTGTGTGTGTGTGTGTGTGTGTGTGTGTGTGTGTGTGTGTGTGTGTGTACATGAACAATGAACACTGAAGCCACAAGTTGGTGTTGGATTCCTGGGAGTTAAGATACATATGAACTGCATGGTATGGGTGCTAGAAGCTGAACGTGTGTCTTCAAAAGAGCAGCAGATGCTCCTGATGACTATAATATCTTCTTCTTGATTATAAAAAAACCATGTGTACCAGGTTGGACATTCTCTACTAGAATGGCCAACACCAGCTGTCAGTGAACAAAGTTGTACATACAAGACTTTAGAAAGGTTTTATATTTGGAAAGGTTTTCCAGAGTTACAGAACCAATAGAATCTACATGCCTACTATTATAAAAGTGGATAAATTAAATTTCCTTACATAATAAGAGCTAGAAAGTAACATAACGGATGTCTGCATGTTAATGTAGCAGGGAAAGGGATATATACTTAGCACATGAATCTGGATACTTCAGCAGACCATGCTAGTACTGAACGCCAGCAAGCTCCCATAAGGCTGGCTGGAAATCTGCCCGAGTTAGAAGGGCAAAGTCTGAGTTCACTGGATAATGGAAGCAGGAGCAATAGATGTGTTTGACCATGAGGAGTAAGCAAAGCAGACAACTTCTGCTTTAACCTGAGATCTCTCTATATAAATCACATCTCCTGCTCAAAGTTGCTACCTATTTAATATATACATCTTAGTGTCATCCCCACAGTCAAATACAGCAGTATGTCTCCTGGGTGATAGAAAATATCATTAAGGCTGATAATTAAGAGTATCCACTGCAGATATCAAGCAAGACCTCAGAACCAGTTATTGTACCCAGTCTCTCAGTGGGTATCTACAGATAAACAGTAACCATGAGTAAGTTCATAGGAAAAGTTGTTCATATAGTTATAGATTGAAAATTGTGCATGAGCCATTGCTGTACTGTTGGAGACTACCTTTTATGATGAAATTATATTTGAAGTTAAACTGGGATGGCCTTTAATTCTGTTTTCCCCAACCCCAGCTAGTAATTTGGAAGTGGTACTTTGTCTTTTTTAACCCAAGTGTATCCTTGATGTGGGAATGTCTTTCTGTATGCTATGAATATCAATCTTTAAATAAAGGAGCTGTTTGGCCCATGACAGACTCCATAGAAAAAGTAGGAGGGGAAATCACAGCATAGGTAGGAGATGCAGGGCGGAGTCAGACTGACCAAGCCTGAAGTCCAAAGGAGCAACATGTAACGAACACAGGTGAGCCACGGACCACGTGGCAGACAGATTAATGAGAATGAGTTGAGTTAAGATGTAAGAGCAAGCTAGAAACGTGCCTGAGCCATAGGCCAAACAGTATGAAGTTAATATAAGCACCTGAGTCATTTTGGGTGCCTAAGCAGTGGCAGGCAGCTAAGGGGTCTGTGGGTCTGGACCTCTGGCTGCCCGGGACCAGAAACCTCACTGTAACATATCCTTATGTCTTCCTATGTTGAAACTTAACCCTCATTGTGAGATAATGAAAGTTTCACAGTGTTGTCTCATTTAAAGGTAGGGCATTTGACAGATGTTCTGCATTAGAAAGGCCATTAGGACAGAGTTCCCATGATTGAATTCTGATAACCGGATAAAAAGAGGGATTGAGACTGGAACACCTCTGTATACATGTGTAGTAGTGAGGTTTCTCGGTCCCAGGTGGCCAGAGGTCCGAGACCCACAGACCTGCCAGCCCAAGACCCCCTTGGCCGCCCAGCCAGCCACCGCTCAGGCCCCTAGAAATGACTCAGACACTTATATTAACTTGATGCTGTTTGGCCTATGGCTCAGGCACATTGCTAGCTAGCTCTTACATCTTAAATCAACCCATTTCTATTAATCTGTCTGCCACGTGGCCCATGGCTCACCTGTGCTCCCTACTTGTTGCTCCTTCGTGGGCTTCCTCCATCTCTCTGACTCCGCCCTTCCTTTCCTACCTATTCTGATTTCTCCTCCTATTTCTTCTATGGTGCCTGTCATGGCTCAAAACAGCTCCTTTATTTAGATTGAGATTCACAGCATACAGAAAGGCATTCCCACATCATACATGCACACATGATCATATGTGATGAAATTCATGCTCCTTGTGTCTCCTACAATGTAGTATTCTACATATACTGGAGAATTTGTAGGCAAGATTTCCATCACTAGCTATGGTCACTCAATCTTGTCCCTTGGAAGCTGTGAGCCAGAATGCTTTTGTAATTTGCCCAATATATGATATTGTGTTTATTATCAAGATAAAATGAACTTATATATACTTATTAATCAGAATCATGGTCATTATCTTATTGTTAATATTGTTAAGGAATTAAAAGTAAAATGACTATGGCAAGAAGCTAGCACTGCCTGACACAGTATAAACACTAAACAACAGCTATTGTTAGTGATAAGTGATTGGAAAACATGAAGAAAATTGTATTAGAAACAGTAAATTAACATGAAAAATATGTTAACTAAGATACTATTTGGAATACCAATAGTATCATCACAAAATATGAATTGTTTTTCTTAAGGAACATGAGAATTATAATCATTGAAGAGTTTGCTCCAAAGCAACAGTATATATTACTAAGTAGTAAAATTATGTGTCTTATGTATCATGCGAAATATTGCCACATCAATATCAACATGCTTATGTGCACAGTGTAGGCATTTACGCATATGTAGACTTCTACCTGCCCTGCAATTATGTATAGTCTGTAACTACATGCTCCATAATCCTTAGGAAGGCAAAGATGGAACTATCACTATTTTTGAATTTTGATTAACATCCAGCAAGTTCTGATAATTACTAATGAATGCATTACTGAACATATGCCAAGATTTTATATTTGTCTTTTATTTAAGATGTGTTGAGTCTATGAGGAATTATAGGAGAATAACTAGCGCTTTTTTATATTAAATGCAAAATAATGTTAGTTCTCCATTGCTGTCAGAGGAGCATTTCCTTTCTTTCAAAAGTATTTGTCAGTAACTGGCTGATATCTCTAGATAGGAGCAAAGAAATATATTAGTTATCTTAGCTCAAATGTTTTCTGGTGCTGAGATTGAACACAGCTCTGACAGCAGTGGGATGTGACTAAAGGATGCTTACTATATATTGTCATCTTGGTTTGAGATGCAAAATTCTATGGTTCCTTATAAAGAAAGTTCAGATATGTAGCTAAAGTAACAACACTGAATTGGACCCCTGGACTAGCATTGGTATAATGCTCCATTTTTGATGTAATCGTCACCACTGGAAGTAAGATTTCACTGCTTGTCTGTATTGAATATTGATTAATTCACTCATTGTACATGTGCCCAGAGTATAACTTGCTATTTTAGAAAAGCTAACAAATGAATAATTTGAACATATGCTTCTGTTTCAACTCTTCCATAGTGATTCACTTTTTATAGAAGCAGGTGCAGTTTTGTCATGGATTAGAGAAATATAGTAAATCAAGAAGATGTTATAGAAAACTGTAGTAGGAGGTTTCTGGCCTGGACTTGTGGGCCTAGCTCATGGTTTAGACCCACAGACCCACAGATCCACACAGACACATAGATGCTTACAATAGTTTTAGGCTGATTGGCCTAAGCCCCAGGCATATAACTTGCTAACTCTTTACCCTTAGTCTAACCCATGACTCTTATCCTGTTCAGCCATGCAGCTTGGTACCTTTTCTCAGAGCAGCATAGTTCTTTGCTTCTTCTGAATTCTCTCTGTCATTCTGCTCTGTAGCCCTGCCCATACTTCCTTTCTGCCTTTGGCCAATCAGCTCTTTTTATTAAACTCATAGGCAGGGACAATTACTTACAATGGAACAACATAATCTCCCTACAGAAAACAATTAGACATTTTAGTGGCTAGAATACACCACACAATACATGTCCCTACTATCACTAAAAGGATAGCTCTGAAGTTTTGCTTGGAGATAAAGATGGGACACTTCTGGGTTTTACATATGTAATAGTCCTTTTCTCTTCAAAGGAGCGATATACATTTAGTTCAGGGAGCTAAAGTTAAGAATTTAAAAAATATGGCATTAGTTTTAGATTCTCTAAATGTGTATATCATACTAACATTTTGTATTAATGGTTGTAAATAAATATTTCGGAGGATTGAAGCAAAAAAATGGATATGGGTTTATTTGGTACTGTAAACCTTGTCCTAAAAGTTACAGTGATAGAATTTACATACAAACTTGTCTGATACTTCAGCTAGCTTTAGTGTTTTATTTTCTGCCATTTCCTTCCTTTGATTCTTTTACGCCATGTAGTTGATAGAGAAAATGTATTGAAATCCACATATACTGTTTTGTGTCTCTTCCTTTTCTCTCTTAGAGGAAATAAACAAATGAGAGTCAGGAAAGGATTGAACATAGATGCCTACACGAAGGTGTGGCATCCCTCAGCCCAAGTGTCATCTACTTCTACTTCCCCCAAGTACCACATCCTGTGTTGCTACAGCACTAGAGAAATTTAAAAAATAGATTAAAGAGATGAGGAAGAAGAAAAGAGGAAGGGCGGAGGGAAGGAGGTAAATAAAAATGAAGATAGAATTAACATTTACATATAATATAATATTGAATAGTTGCCATTGCCACTCAAAAGAAATGTCTGCTTGCTTGTAGCTTGTTTTCTGAATGTCTTCTAGGACTGTAAATATTCTATGGACACGAACTATATAACTACTAGGAAGTCAGACGCACACACACACATACACACACACACACACACACACACACACACACACACACGGGGGGGGGAGGGATAAAAGTTAGAGGGGGAAAAGTTAGAATTCTTTTTTTCACATATTTTAGATCAGAGGTGTTTTTATTTAGCTATATCTATATAATATCAATATCACTTATGATTTCAGGATAGATGCATATACATATAATACATAGTCAATTAACTTGATACATGTAATAGTAAGTATATGCATACATACATATCTATGCGCATATATATACAAATATATATATAAAATGTGTGTGTATCCTCTATTAAACTGTAACTATGATGATGTTACATATTGTCGTATGGATAATTAATTATATTTTATCTAAGGCATCGGTAGACACCACTCTGTTAATCTGGCTTAGAATGTACTGTTCTTAACTTTCATTCTCTTTCCACTTCAAATTTCTTGTGTTTCAGAGGTACTAAAGTTAATAGCATCAAACACAAGCTCATTCTCTCAAGATCATGATTTGAAAACCCAGAGACTGCTGACCCAAACTACTGGGAGCTCATTAACTCTTGACTGATGCTTGGGAACCTGCAAGGGACTGAACTAGGTCCACTGAATGTAGATGGAAGTTGTGGGCTTGGGCAGTTTGTGGGAACTCTGGCACTGGGACCAGAATTTATCTGTAGTGCATGAATTGGATTTTTGCAGCCCATTCCATATAGAAGCATACTTTGCTTTGCCTTTATACAGGGAGTAGGGAGGGGCTTGGTCCTGCCTCAACTTGATGTGTCAGACTTGTTGACCTCCCAGTGGGAAGCAAGGTGCAGAGGGGAAGCTTAGGAGTGCTTAGGAGGAGGGGAGGGAGGAGAAACTGTGGTTAGTATGTAAAATGAAAAAAAACCCTTTTAAGCAAAATAAATAAATAAAAATATAACCAGATTTTTCTTACTGAAATTCCATTAGATAATAACATATCAAAATATCTATAGCAAATATTTTCTACATTAAAAAAGTTTGATTTCTCAGAAATGCTAACACTTATTACCATCATGAAGATTATTTATTCTGTCAAAAACCTGTTAATTATACATTTGCACTGTATTCGCTTAGATTGATACATATGTACTTAAGGGACTAAATACAATAACTGTAAAATAGTCTGTGGTTAAGCTTCCTTACTTAACCATTTATTTAGTTATGGGAACTCAGCTTGGAAATGTTAGAATTCTTGACAAAAAAAAAAAAAAAGAGACGAAATTATTACTACTTAATGAACTAGGAAATAAAAGTTATTTCTAGTGATGTACCATGTTTAAATCTTTTTTTTAAAAAATAGTTGATTTAACTTTATATTTTTAGCTTTCAAAATGGATTAAAAATGTTATCTAGCATCCTAAAAAAAAAAAAAAAAGTGCACACTGCTGTGGGATTATGCTCTTGTACACTGTAAATATTTGTTACTCCTCTTGGTTTTTAAATCACTGATTGACCAGACGGCAGACAGATTGGGTGGGGCTATCAGACTAAGAAAACTCTGGAAAGAGGAAGAGGAGACAGAGACAGCAGCAGATGCAGAGAAAAGAAGACAAGAACGCTGCCCTGAGAAAAGGTACCAAGCGATGTGGCTAAGCAAGATAAGAATCGTGGGTTAGCTTTAGAGTGAGAGGTAGCAAGCAATATGCCTGAGCCATAGGCCAAACAATTTGCAATGAATATAACCTTCTGTGTGATTCTTTGGGACTAAGAGACTGTGGGTCTGAACCTTGGGCCAGAAACTTCTTACTACAGCACACTGTACATCTGGACCCTGAACTAGTACAGAGCAGGGCCTATACACTCTGGAACCCAGACATGCACCAACTCAGGAACACACTCTCCAGAAAGCTGAGCTCCTATTTACAAAAATCATATTTTAATTCTCGTTCTTAATTTATTCCCAGAAACAGAGTTTATCCCAACTGTACTTTTAAATATGATTTTCTGTACTCACAGAGATACAACCAGAGGATTCACACCCAGTGATAAGATTACCTGAGAGAATTTCAAGATGAGAAGACTTTTGTATTTGGAGAAGAAATATCTAGAATGATTTCCTAATTAAGGCAAAACAGAGCCAAGATAGGGACCAGGATCTAAAGTTACCATTTCATTTAAATTAAGATGATTGTTTATGAATTCAAATAGGAACAACACCCAAAGGTTGATTTGTCAGGAAGAAAATAGCACGATCTTGTTTCAAGGACTGACAGTGGGATGAACTGGACATGGCATGATAATTTTATCTAGGAAAGACTCTAAAATGTCAAGGCAAGTCTGATCCTATTACTGGCTTCTTGTGTCATTCTCTAGATCATAATTTTCCTCATTAAAATCATCACTGTGATTATGAAACTGCTTTTCCCTGACATACTAAATTTTGGTCACTTGACCTCGGTTGACTAAGATATTTAGAAACGGAAGCTACTGTTTTAAAAAAGTAAGTTGTGATTTATGCACTTTATCACTTGCATATTTAAACTTATTCTAATTTTGAATGTTTTGAAATGTCTTTACTGCTATAAAGCCAAGATGAAGTTTCATCTTTAAAATGTTCTTATTGAAAATGAGGTGAATGAGTATTAAAAAATACAAACAATGTATGGCCAACCTACAGTAAAAGATGTCTGCTCCAAGCCTGTCTACCATGCTATGTTTGACTACTTTCAACAAACCTGGCCTCTGCTCAAGGCTCTGGATAGGCATAAGATAGTCAATGCTATACAGAAGAAACACCAATAATTTGGGGTATACCATGTATTCCTTGAGGGTTTTCGGAGAAATTAATCATTGTTCATTTTAAATTCTATTCAAGTTGGTTATTACTGGGTAAATATATCACTTATTCTTTTAGTAAAATCAAAGATGTTTGTAGAAACCTTCAAAAAGTATTCAATAAAAGGGAAGAATATCTGTTCCTACTTTCATTGTTTTATTATAACATAACAAGGATGTATGTCAGAGATCTCCAGATGAACAGAACTGTGTGTGTGTTTACTTGAGCTTACAAGTGTGTGTGCGTGTATGCATATATGTGTGTTTATATACACATGAATTGATTCTTGATAATTGATCTCATGATTATAGGAGTTTGGGGATGGGAAGTTGTAAGGTCTTCTATTTGCACAGGAATTTGTGATATTTGGTCTCATTATTATAGAACTTAGAAGGTGGGGAGGAGTTGTAAGGTCTGCCATCTGCAATCTGGAGACCCAGGAAAGTCTGAGTCTAATTCAAATTAAATTTGAAAGGTTGTATACCAGAAGTGCCTGTGGTACGAACCTTAGTCTAAGATCAGGAAAGACCGAGGTCTAGAATCAGGAGAAAGCATTTAATATTTCATTGCCTTTCTGTTTTATCCAGATCTCTGATTCTCAGTAGCTGGATGGTGCTGAGAGGCATTGAGAAAGGGCAATTTTCTTAATGAGTCCAGCATTCAAATGCTAATCTCTGAAAAAGCTCGCATATATACAAGCCTAAATAATATTAACTATACTTTTGGGTATCCATGAACCAGTGAAGTTGACATTTAAAATTAACAGTCACAAAATTTGCAAATTTTACCAAAAACCTATTTTCAACTTCTTCCCAAGATATATACAAGAGTACCAGTAAGCTTATTGACTTCTTTACATCAGAGAACAGAAATTTGCCAACTAAATTTTTTCAGCTGTGGATAGATGGGCTGTGTTTCAGGCTCTTTAAAAATATATTGTTTTGTAGTGGATTTATGCTGTTACATTGTAAATAATTGTCCCTCCTACTAGTTTAATAAAAAATACTGATTGGCCAAAGGCAGACAGGAAGTATGGGCAGGGCTACTGGACTAAGAAAACTCTGGGAACAGGAAGCACAGAGCAGAATGCCAGATAGAAGCTAGAAGACGTAGAGGACAACCATGTTGCTCTGAGAAAGGTACCGAGCAGCGTGGCTGAACAGGATAAGAGTCATGGGTTAGATTAAGAGCTAGAGCTAGCAAGTTATATGCCTGGGCCCCAGGTCAATTAGTGTACAACTAACATGTGTCTGTGTGTCTCTGTGGGACTGCTGAGACTGCCAGACTGTGGGTCTGCAGATCTGCAGGTCTGTGGATCTGTGGGACTGTGGATCTGTGGGTCTGCGGATCTGTTGTTCTGTGGATCTGTGGGATTGTGGGTCCAGGTCACAAGGCTAGACTGGGAAAGTTTGAGCAAGAAACATAAAACAACGTTGCTTAGGAAGAATGAATATAAAGTACCAGACTATTTACTACTACTATTATTATAATATCAATTCATTTAGTTACATTTCAAAGTTTATCATAACACAACACTGTCTTGAAACCGGACTAGATATTAATGAAACCTCTTAACTTAATTTTTACAATTTCACAATTTTATATAAATAACCACAAATATGTTTTACACACACACACACACACACACACACACACACACACACACACACACACTACACACAATGTGGTTGGGATAAGAGCTATGCAGTCCATAAATAAACAGCTGCCAAATACATGCTGTTCAGGGCACCTGGGCATCACTCTATGCAGATAAACTTATAAAGTTATTCTGTATTCCACTACTAGCCTTTTAAAAAATATACATATAAGCTGGGCACTGTAAGTTTGCTAAGTTATTTAAGTATTTTGACCTTAGTTTCAAATTCTGAAAGTGAGGTGATCATATTTTCTTTTGAGAAAGTTTTAAAGAATAAAATTCACATATATGTATATGACTTAGTGTAATCATTTGAAAATTTAGCTCCATTCCTGGCTTATATTTGCATTCTATATATGTTATGATTAATACAGAAAAGTCTCAAACAACTATTCTAGAAAGGAGAAACAAGATGTGATGGTTAATCTCAATTATAAAGTTGATGGTTACAGAGTAACCTGGGAGATAAGTCTCTAGGCAGGTCTGTGATTGATTATCTTGCAAATTAACTTAGATGAGAAGACCTGACCACTATGGTTGGAACCATTCTCTATGCTAGAATCCAGGACTGGACAAAAGGAGGAAAGTGAGCTGAGCCCTAGTATTCATCATTCTTGACTACCTGATTACAGACACAATATGACCAACTGCCTCAGGTTCCTGCTGCCATGATGTTCCTACTGTACCTTGCAACTCTGAGCCATAATAAACCCTTCCCCTCCTCAAGGCAGTTTTGTCAGTATATTTCTATCACAGTAACTGGAAAAATAACTAAGATATCCTGAATACCTAATATGGGCCGATAATAATGTTTACTCACCTTGGACCATCACTTTGATTCTCTCCAAGCTATCAACTTATCACTCTTTTATAATGAAGAAACTGAGTCTCCAGGAAGTGAAATGAAAAGCTGAGTAAGGCTGTTTTGAGTGGGAGACATGAGCCCTCGTTCATGCTCATGTGAATGGTGTAAGAAAATGAATCAATTTCAGTTTAAATATTTCAAAGTTCCTTCTGGAAAATACATAGGTGAAGAGTTGTAGCACATTGAACCTGCATCATCCTTCAAACTGTGAATGTAGAAACCTAAGGCCCTTGGGGAAGATGTTGGAAGTGAGACCTTGCAGAGATGATCTAACCATGAGGGTGGGCTGAGGATCTCTGTGAGACAGATCACAGATGAAGGCTTTTTTTTGTAGAACAAGGGAGGACACAAGAAGGCAGCCAATAAAGAAGTGCTTGGCAGGTAACCTATGTATGCATGCCATGACCTTGGACTTCTTAGCCTTGAGAACTGTGAGAAATAAAGAGAAAGAGATTCGTGGGTGGGAGGGAGGGAGAAAAAATAAGAAACAAAGGAAGGAAGGAAGGAAGGAAGGAAGGAAAGAAGGAAGGAAGGAAGGAAGGAAGGAAGGGAGGAAGGAAGGGAGGAAGGGAGGAAGGAAGGAAGGGAGGAAGGAAAAAAGGAAAGGAAGGAGGCTGTTTTGAAACCAGGAGTCTATGCTATTCTGTCATAACTACCCACACTTACTAAAACAGCTCCTGAAGAAAAGAAAGACAATTTTTCCCCTTTCTGGAATCACATTTGTGAAAAATAACAAAATACACTCTTAACGGGAGAAGTCAATAGGAGAGAATCTGAATTGCATTTTTAGAGAAATATGGATTTAAAAAAATGCCCACTCTTTTTTATAAAGAAGGTGCTTATAAAAGCCCAAAGCTCCCGATGCACATAACAAGGGTAATAAATCCACAAATCAGAGAACTGGTCAAGAGGGGAACTGGGGGTCCAGTGTTTACTTATAATAATTCACATAAATCAACAGTCTGTGTTCAGGGAGGGCTCAGAGCCTACTGCATAAGTGAAAGGCCTTCCCCATCTCTGAACCTGGAAAAGACCTTGATTAAGTGTGAGTAAGTGAGAGTCAGGCTGCTAATGAAATCTAAACAAAGGGGCTATTTTTATTCTGTTTTAGGTAGGTGTGGTGGGACTGACAAGCTCAAATCCCACCCAGAATCCCCACTCTCTCCTTGTGGAGGACAAGAAATGAAAAGATGGCTTTGTTGACAGTCACTCTCTCCTGCTCCCTTTAGGTTGGTACGAGAGGAAATGAAGGCTGGTGTGTAAACACTTGGGTTCCTGTGAGCTTCTAGGCCAGGAGTTAATGCATTTCCAACTCTTAAATAGACTTGCTTTCCATATTTCTAACGTTGAACATTGCAGTGCCTATAAAAATCTCATCTCCTTAGCTCCCTGTCTCCCTCACATTACCTGCCCGTAGTATATTTTCACTCCATACATGATTTAAGAAACATTTCTCATCAACACCATTTTCTGTCTAGGGAGTTTTGTCAAGTGGATTGAGAGTCACGTTTATTCCACAAAAGTAGCTGAGGGGGAGTGGAGACAACCATAGATTTTTCTCCTCCTCATTCCATGCTCAAGGTATTGGATAATAATGAGATATTGCTCGGTTAGTTTTAATAATACGACATAAAAATCTTCTCTGCCAAACTTCAGAATTCAAGATTACCTTTAATTTTTAATGTGTTGAAAGGAAGATTTAAAAAAATAATTTGACTACATTGCTATTTTTTATTTCACACTTCTAATTTTCATGCTTTCAGAGTATTAATTAAAATAATTCATTATTATAACTAATAAAAATTATAACAGGGCAAAAAGAATGGCTAAGAAGACAATATTCCCTTTCGATGTATGTTTTGAAAAATGCTGCTTTCCATAATAAATTTAATTTTTTTGTATAGTCATTCACAAAGATTAAAACTGGGTAAAATAACAATAGTTCTTTTATGTTATTAACTTGGGATAAACTAACACAAAATAAGGCCTTAGCTTTTAATGTATTGATTTCTCTCTCTCTCTTTCTCCCTCCCTCCCTCCCCCACCCCTCAGAAAGCTATCACAGTCAAAACTGAGGTGAACATACTTCCCTGACAGGAAAATGAAGGATGTGGAGAACAGCCCCATTTCCCCCTTAGTTCTTAAAAGCCCATTTTAACTCAGAAATCATTCACTTTGTGTTCACTGGCAATGCTAATGGCTTAGAGTATCTGAGATTAGCAATGGTTAGATAAAATATTATTCCCAGCTCTTGGTTTTGTGTGTCAAGGGAGACAGGGAAATAAATTTTCCTAAAATAAGCATATGTGCTTTCATCTTTTCTCCATATGCTTTCTCTTGTAACATTTGCATTAGACTAAAGAATGCTGTGTCACCAAATTGCTTACATCTTAAAATACTGCAATAGTCTCTTTGGATCTACAAAACACTGTGAAGTGTAAAGTGCATATTTATCACTATTGCACTAAGGCTTAAGATTAACACGGACCAGCCTTTTGGAGAAGCAGAGACAGCAACCACATGATTCTATATGATAACGATTCTTTTTTTCTTCTTCTTCTTTTGTACACTAGGCTGGCTTAATACTCACGGAGATCCACCTGCCTATGCCTCCTGAGTGCTGGGATGAAAGGTGAGGGCCACCCGGCATGATGAAAATTATTAAATTAATAACTCTAACTCAGATCTTTCCTTTGATCTCAGGGTCATACATCAACTGCGTACATGTTCATATCATTT
The DNA here is from genome assembly GCA_033318265.1 of Phyllotis vaccarum. Taxonomy (NCBI): domain Eukaryota; kingdom Metazoa; phylum Chordata; class Mammalia; order Rodentia; family Cricetidae; genus Phyllotis; species Phyllotis vaccarum. The sequence goes on from JARWLC010000006.1 coordinate 52,298,731, forward strand.
ACAGAATATTCTGATCTATGTGATCTGCTTACATCCTCTCCTCAATGTGTTCTCAACAAAACAGTTATTGTGCTTCTCTTAAGACACATGGGATCAGCATATACTTTCCCCTCAAACATACTAAAACACTAACTGTAGTGTTTCTTTGGTCCCGGGTGGCCAGAGGTCCAAGACCCACAGACCTGCTGCCCGAGACCACTAAGCCGCCTGCCGTTTAGGACCCCAGAAATGACTCGGACAATTATATTAAGTCCATGCTGTTTGGCCCATGTCTCAGGCACATTGCTAGCTTGCTCTTACATCTTAAATCAACCCATTTCTATTAATCTGTCTGCCACATGGCCTGTGGCTCACCTGTGCTCCTACATGTTACTCCTTTGGGCTTTCAGCTCAGTCTGTCTGACTCCGCCCTGCTTCTTCTACCTATGCTCTGATTCCTCCTTCTACTTCTTCTATGGTGCCTGTCATGGCCCAAAACAGCTCCTTTATTTAAAGATTGAGATTCACAGCATACAGAAAGGCATTCCCACATCACTTCCCCCTTTCTGTCTAGTCAAAAAGGAAGGTTTCAATTTTAACATAGCAAAATTACATATAATAAAATAGCTATCAAGGAAGAATTACAGTTACAATATCTAGTCTATTTGTATTTAGTAAAATTAAAGAAAATACTCTATCATCTACTTTATTTTTATGAATCTATAGTTTCATAACCAATATACCTTTCAAATGACTAAGAAAAACTGTACCTATAACTATCAAATCTTCAACTATGTCAAAGACCACAGAAGGATATATTTACTCAAGTAAACCAGAAGTGCAACTTCTAAAATCTAGAAAGGACAGAGATGACACCTATCTGCCTGGACAGTCACACAAAGTTTCTTTATAAAGTTGGGGCATCCATCTTCAGCCTACAGGCCCAGAGTCTCTTTTTATTTTAGTGAAGCAGGAAATCTGCTCTGTCTATTCTGGCACAGTTCATCAGTTGCTTCTCCTCGAGTCCTGAAGAATGTCTGACAGTTTTCTCTGTAAAGCAGGAACCTGAATGACCATCTTGGCTTGTTCTGCCAAAGTTCAGAGGTCATCTTCCTATGGAACCTGAATGTCCAGTTTAAACAGCATACTGTCAAGCACTCAATATAAGAACAGGTCCTTGCTAGTGGCTAACCCTTGCCACAAAGAGAGTAGACTCCATATGAGTTTCTTTGATGCCCATTTTTCTGTTGAAGTAAATTAGTGCTGCCAGGAGCAGACTTGTCTCACTGTCCAGAAAAGTCTAAGTTTTTAAAACATTTTAAATGCTATATTCTGTAGGTCTTAGAAGTATTTGAAGATTACCTACTTAATTGAAATATATCTTTGTATACCTAAAAATCCTAACTAACATAACTATAAGTTTGATTATCAAAGGTGACTATTAACCTTCATTTCTTAATTATACATTACAATTTTAAATCAGTTACAGGAACATCATACCTTAAACTAGAATAGAAAAATACATACAGCATAACAAAATTGACCTTAAATTTGTATCAATAAACCAAAATCCATACCAATGTAAAACATTTCAAGATTAACTGCTGATTTTCTGATCTAAGTAAATTTAATAATCTAATTTTTAAAAAATCATTCATATGCCATATCCCCCTTTTTTTTCTTAGACCATCAACCATTTATAATGAAAACAAATATTTAGAAACAATATTTGGGGAATTTGGGCATAGTTTTCTATTACTACTTCCTGCTGACTAAGGGGCGTTGAAAATCTCACAGATTGTTGAGACTGGATCATAATCTCTAGTTTTGAAGCTGATATGGCCATCTCTTCCCATCAGAGATTTTTTCAGGGGGTCTTGGTTGATGAAACCATATTTGCCTGGAAGCAATCCACAGGTTCTCATCTTCTGTGGAAACAAAAGCAGAACTCTTCCAAAGCAATAAATCCTTAGACACAAATTTCAAAATCAAAATACCTTTAAAACATATATTCTTGTTTAACTTAGTAGCCTTTGTATTTGCAATCCATTGTCTTTCTGCAGTTAGCTCATTAAGAGTTAAAAAATTAAAAGAAAACACAATAACAACCAAAATCCAGATTTTGTGTCTATTTTCCATCTTTACGTGGATTATTATATTTTTATTACTCTATTTCTCTCTTTAAAGACTTTTTCTAACCTCTTTCCTTTCTCTCTGAAGCCTGTGTACCTTTTACACACATTGTAACCCGTTTACAGGTTTTTCTTTTCATCTGAATCTGTTTTATTGTGAATCCTTAATCATCTTTCAACCAGAAGAGCTTTTAAAATATACTTTCTTAAAGGCTGCATAGTTTTTGCCGAGGAAGCTGAATCAGTAAGTTCTCTTAAAGGGACCCTGTCTTTGTTCGGCCAGCAAACAGAGCACACCCAAGAAAATGCTGCTACTAAGAAACTTTGTTTCCTTTTTGTTCAAAATAAACAGAAATCTAAAATGAATCACATGCTACTGAGTCTTCTGTGAGATTTCAGGAACCTGCCTGATTGCAGCTTACACCACCTGACACCAGTCTGCTGGCATCATTTTAAATGTGACCCAGCTGCCATGCTTTCTTTGTACAAAGACCTGCTTCGTATACACAATTTGGAAGCTGCCTTTGCTCAGTTTCTGCTAAAAACCCTTTTTAAACTTTCTCAGGCATTAAGTGGATAATCTCCCCACATTGGATGCAGCATCTGTAGTAGTGGGGTTTCTAGGTCCAGAGCAGCCAGAGGTCCAGACTAACAGACCTGCCACCCCAGACCTCTTTGTAGCCCGCTGCCGCCCGCTGCTGCTGAGGCCCCCAGAAATGACTCAGATGCTTATATTAACTTCATGCTGTTTTGCCTATGGCTCAGGCACATTACTAGCTAGCTCTTACATCTTAAATCAACCCATTTCTATTAATCTGTCTGCCACGTGGCCCATGGCTCACCTGTGCTCCTACATGTTCCTCCTGTGGGCTTCAGCTTGATCTGCCTGACTCCGCCCTGCTTCTCCTACCTATGCTCTGATTCCTCCTTCTACTTCTTCTATGGTGCCTGTCATGCCCAAAACAGCTCCTTTATTTAAAGATTGAGATTCACAGCATACAGAAAGGCATTCCCATATCAACTCCCACATAATTTAGAAAAATACCAAGAACGTTTGATCAATTCCCTGTCAGATCCATACAAGTGAGTTCCAACATTTCCTCTTCAACTGTGCTGACTTTACCACTTTTGTACAAGACAAAAATTAGAAACCATTATTTAGTTTTTTTTTTTTGATACAAATTAAATAGCTAGTCAATTTCTTGACTGAGTTGATAACTAAAGGATGAAACAGGATAGTATATTTTAGACATTTTTAGGTGTTTATGTATCTGTGGTGTGTGTGTGTGGGGGAGGTGGAGTTTCATGTGTGTGTGTGTGTGTGTGTGTGTGTGTATGTGTGTGTGTGTGTGCCTATGGAGGCCAGAAGCATGAGATCACTTGCAAGTGTAGTTATAGACTATTATGATAACCTGACATGGGTACTGGAAATTGAATTTAGGTCCTCTGGAAGAGCATCAAGTGCTTCTAACTGCTCCATTCTCATAATAGAAATATCTTTCCATTCTCACAATAGAAAATTGTAAAAATAATGACTGTTAACCAGAGATTAAAATACTAATATATATTCAGATATACAGAGAAAGACATAACATCATGTAAATAGTTTAAAAATTATATGATCTTAAATGTAAAAATTCTTATGATGTAGTGTATAGACTAATTTTTATAGAGCTTTCATCAATATTTAATGATTACTGAATATCAGTGGTTCTGTAGACTAGTCGTTCAGAAACATCAAGTTTTCTGTCACATATTTACTTGGCTCAGGGACTAATCTGTCTTCTGTTTGTAGCTTCTACATATACTTTGTTAAGTGTTTGCTTATGGGCCTACCATCAAGCTGTGTAAAAAGGGTAGGCAGGAATGTTCAGCTTATTTTGGTCACCAAAATGTGCTTTGTTTCTTCCTAATTTGACTTAAATGCCAGCATTTGAACCTGGGAGGGAAAATTTGAGATGTTCCTGGAAAACTGTGAAAAAAAATCATTAGATATTTATTTAAATCTTGGGTTTACTTTATAGCATTCTGCTGGAAGTGAATAACAGCTTCCCACTGTCCAGTCAGGCAGGTACCTACTGTAGATTCTCAAAGGGGTTTACAGAGTAGGAGAGAAGAGAAACATAAAATAGCATCTTTCAACTTCAATAATATTGTGCATTTTATCAAACCTCACATATTGCACTTTATGATATTTAATGGGGTAAAGTTCTTTGGAGTAAGAGTATTATCTCAACTTTACAGCTGACGCTAGAAGAATTTAAGGTTTTATATTTAATAACTCATTTGAGAAAGGATAGACATCATTATTATTATCATCATAGATTATCATTTAAATGCATTGGGTGCTTATCATGGACCAGACATTGTCTTAAGTTTCTTTTATATGTAGATTATGTAGATATACTATATCTCTCAAATCATTTAAAGAAAGCCACTATTTTCTTTCTTATTTATAATGAGAAATTATTGAATATTAAGAAAAGGAATTTGTCCCAGGTTTCAAAGCCAGCAATAACCATCATCAGAATTAGAATACAAATAGTCTAGTGCAAAAAACTGATCTTTAAATAGTAGCTTTAATGCCAGAGTGAACCATATCAATATCTAGTTTGGCACACTATGCACTGTTCTACTATCTTTGCAAACTGGAGGGCACAAAGTCACTTGTTGACCCAAATATAGATCCCTATGAATACTAATGAAAAAAGAGAATGATAAAATCTTGGAGTAAAAACCTGAAGTACTTCTCCAAACTATAAATCTCTAGAGATTAATTCTAGCAAGACTTCATCATGTTTTACCCTTGCATTAATGATTGGGAGGGATTTTCCATGGTTGATTAAACAAAATGATTCTACAGTGTGGGCTGTATAGGCCCTAGAGGCTTTTACGGGTCTTGGGGCCACCCTGACCTCTGCCAGTTCAAACTGGTTACAACCGGTGCCTTAAAGCATGTACTCATAGCACTTCCTTATAGTCATGAGGGCCCATTGAATAGGCACTTTCTTATAAGCCAACCTGGAGTCTGCCCAGGGGCCTTGACAACAGAAGTGGAGCGCTGATGTGAGAAGGCCTGGACCAGCAATAGATGACCACACTGTAGCAGTGGATACCAACAAAGCACAATTCTTTCCCCTGGCTTGGTGGAGGGTATATAAGGCTTGACCCTTCCTCAATAAACAGCTTGTTTGTTTAAAATATATTCCAGAGTCTGAGCTATTGATTCCAAGCCTACTTGCTCCCTCCCTCAAGGGGAAGTAGCAAGGCAAAGAAAGGGCACAGTATAGAAGGTCATATTTGTCATGTCTAAGGCTCTTGTGCTAGCTAGAAAAATGGCTCAGTCTGTGCACCACTTCTGGGCAAGCTTGGCAACATAAACTCAATCCTCAAAGCCATGATAAAAGAAGAATGGGAAGGGATGATGGTACATACTTGTAACTTAAGTACTGGGGAGGTGGAGATAGGTGAATCCTTGGGGTACAGTGATCAGCTAGCCTTGCCTAATCAGTAATCTCCAGGTCCCAGTGAGAGATACTGTCTAAAAGCAAAAAGTAGATAACTCCTGAAACAATAGTGGTTGACCTCTGGCTTCCACATACAAGCATATATATGCAAGTGCATATACATAAATTTATGCATGAATACACACATGCACACAAATAAATACATCTTTGGTTATTTCAAACATGTCAAATAACCTATAGATATTTAAATACAGAAAGGTTTCTGCAATTATCTTTATGAAAGACTCACTTTTTCCAACCATCCTTAAGTTTCTTAATTTCATCAAATTGAATGTGGTTAAGCACAAAAGAAATGAAGTATTATTGCCAAAGCAAAGCTGACAGCTGCCAGTTAGGCTTTTAGGAAGGGATGATGTAAATCCTCCATTGGAGTAGACGTGAGTGGAAACAGATTCACTATTAAGGACATGTCTAAGAACTAGTACTTAGATCTGTTAGATCCAAAAAACATCCATCAGGATACCTTTTCTAAGACTACAAAAGAGCAGAGACCATTTATCATTGATTCCTTCTAAATCTCTTAGGAGGAACAGCAGTCCACTTTTGTTTCTATTCCTTCAACCAAATTAAGGTATACAAACTTTTTTTTTTTTTTTTTTTTTTTTTTTTTTTTTTTTTTTTTTTTAAGATACCATTTTCAAAGTATTCGTCAAACTGGGCCACCCTTATTGTAGAAATTTCCTTTTTGGCTAATGTGTATTTTTCTGAATTCTAGTCCCTAAAATATTTGCTCTCTTCTCTCTCTCCACCTCTGGTCATCAAATGGCAATGAGATAACCCCATGAATATTCTATAAAAATATCTCCCTCAGCTTGCAATATATTCTATTTCCATCTCATTCTTCAAATTCAGAGTATTATATACACGATTTCTATAAATCTTCCCCACAGCATTCAATAAATATTTGTTGGAATAAAGTCAATTAATGTGTATGAATGATCATCTCACCTTCTTTTAGGTAAATTTTGACCTTCATGATTTCTTTTCTGGAAAATTAATTTGAGTTTGAGCCCTTCTAGGACTGACTATACAACTCTGTGGCATAAAGCTGTACTGTATAAAATGAATCTCTTATAATTCTGAAGTCTAAAAGTCCACAATACAGGTAAAATCATGTTTTCTTGGGGCTTATAGGAAACTGTCCTTCCCTGCTACAGTGGTCGATGTGTGCAGCAAAGGAGACTGTGCTTTATGTGGACAGGGGCTCTCTCCTCTTCTTACAAAGACACTGGTCATTGGACTTAATAAGCCCTAAAATGGTTTCCTTTCAAGGTAGGCTTTGTTTAGAATAAGGAGAAATCTCTGTTTTGTAAGAATGTCTTTTCCACTCTGCTTGGTATAATCACAACAGCATTTTCTTCATGGCATGTGGCAAGCCTCTGAAAAGAACTCAAAGGAATGAGATTCCCCTTTAGTACCCCTGCATTGCTAAATCTGTCCTGGGACTCACTTTATAGAGTAGGCTGCTCACAGAGATCTGCCTGCCTCTGCCTCCCGAGGGTTGGAGTCTATTTCTAATCAGCAAACTGTTCATAGCTTTCGGTTTGTCTTCATTTCTTAGGGTAGAAGTTTGCCCTATGGCATCAGTACATTTAATTTTCAGGTTTTTTTTTTATTGTCTACATGAGAAGGACTATTTATAATCTCAACATGTTGCATAAGACTCTCAGAGGTCACAAATGGAGATTATTACAATCCACCTACTCAGAAAGTGCTATACATTAAAAATAATTACAAATTACCCATGACCCTCTCTGAAACTTGAGGCTCTTACAGGTTGTATAAGTTGGTGAAAAGGCATACCTGAAATTTGAAACCAAGATAACACATGAGAATTTTAAGCAACAGTGTTATACCGGGAATACAAAATGTATAAATGACCTAGGGCAACATCTTCTAACTTTGTAAGGGGAAGGACATGATGGTAACAAGTAGCATGTAGGCTGATATCTAACATAATTAAATTAAATTAAATCCACATACGTATTTTCCAGTAGCCATTTAGCAGTAAAAGCCCGCCGTAGTGTTGTACTTTCCAAATTCTAGATATAATAAAAGACTCAAGAGATTCTAACAACTGGGTATCACGCATATTCATGTAGAATCTTATCATCATGTACAACAATGAGCAATGGCCCATGATTCAGAAAGCCTTGCGTGTTTACTCTAAAGACCTGGAACTTCTCTTGTCCCAGTTTCCTAGGCAGGGAAGGCAGAATGCGGTTTATGTGGATCTCAGCTCCTATAGCAGTGAATGATGCTCAAATTCCCATTATAGTTTTGTCTATGAGCCTATGTATTGATCTAAAAGAAACTAACAGAACCCCCCTGACTCTAAAAAGAAGAATGGGAGAGTGTGGTTTGGTGATTAGTATACCAGAGACTATAGTTTGAAGCTTTCTTATAATCATCAGGAAAATAAAGTAAACTCAAAGCATTCTTTATTAAGATTTCCTTCCATCATGACTCAGCTCAACTCATCAGTCTAGGCACCTTCTTCTTTCCTCACCTAGTAACACATCCTAAAGCCTTTTCTCTCTAGCTGTGGTAGACAGTAGCTCAGAAACAACATCTCAATGATGAACTTATTTCCCTTAAACATTGTTGTTCTGTAAATTCATTACCTCTGCTCTTAGAAACAATGACTATAATATAGGCCTTATAGATATGATGGCAAATTTCAATTGGCTTTTCTAATTTTCTGGTGCCATACTTTGCAACAAAGTTATTGTTATCATTATGTGTGTGTGTATGTTTGTGTGTTAAAACTTTTGTCCTCAGATTGTTGCTATTGTGAAGTAGGAGGTAAGGACTGAGGGGAAATCTTTTGAGCGTTGGAGATGAGTTACTGAAGGAGACAGTGGGACCCCCATCCTTTTTCATCTTTTTTCCATACCAGCCATGGGGTGAATGGCTCTGCTCTTCTACCACTTCTGTTATGGTGGGCTGCTATCTCACAAGCCCAGAGCCACAGGGCCAATTCAGACTGTGCTAAAAATCTCTAAAACTGTGAGCAGAAACAAACCATTCCTTTGTGTGTGTAAGTCAATTGCTGCAGGGTTTTTTTTTTTTTTTTTTGCAATAGTAGGAAACTGAGTAACATCCTGGCTATGCAGAGCCTGAGAATGGTATGGCAAGCAGGTCTAATTGATTGGGATTCAGTAAACCTCTTGAGAGAAACTTCGCACTGGCTTTTCTCTCCCAACCTTTTTGAGCCTTATGATTAATAGAACCCATCTCAAGATTGAAATAGTCCTAAGTAAATTCAGTGAGCAATAAAAGACACTAATCTTCATAGCTCTTTCTCATAACAAAACTTAATAGAAAATGATTGAGTGCCTTGAATTGTTGACCCAAAGTCTACATCTGGGCCTGGTAATCATAGGGAATTGCTGAGGCCCTTAACCCAGCCATTTGGTATTATGGACATACTTTGTCATTACTGTCAGTGCATATAAATTTTAAATAAATATCACAATAAAAAATCAGAGGCATAAGAGAAAGGCACTGTGACATAACTAAGAAGCTGAGCCTAATCCTTGAGATATATAGCAGCTGCATTAGAGTCATGGAATGACAGCATGGTTCCTATCTCCAGCCACAGCAGCCGTTGGTGGCTTACCACCTTTATTTCTTATTTGCTCTAGTTACTTATCATTTGGTCCCATTCTTAGGTGATCTTTATATCATTGGTCATAGTTGTTTTAATATGATGTACTTTTTTTTTCCTTTTCTTTCTTTTTTATACAATGGGTGTAGCACATATGGAGAATCTTCTGTTCGGAATTCAGTAGCACTACGTTCTCAGACATTGTAGCTGGAAGTTTTCCTGTGTCCTGCAGCCTCTTAGTCCCGAATAAATTACAAATTGTTTGGTCTATGGCTCTGGATGTTCCTATAGCTCTTGCATCTTAAAATAACCCATTTCTATGAATCTCTGTGTTGCCATGTGTCCTGAGACTTACCAGTACAATCACATCTTGTTTCTTGGGCAACTGAATAGTATCTGTTATAATGACAATTTTTGGCTTTGTGTTGTTTGAGGTTTAGACATATAGACTTGTAGCTTTAGACTTTTTAGCCGTTTGCAGTTGATCAGGCCTTTAGAAATGACTTAAATATTTATATTAGTTTTATATTATTTAGTCTGTGGCTTAGACATTTTGTTAGTTTGTTTTTATAGTTTAACTTAATTTATTTTTATTAATTAATTTTGTTATGTGGCTCATGGCTTTTTTTGTGTTTTTTATATGTTTTTATTGGTGGCTGGCTTGGTTTGTTTGATTTTTTTAAAATTTATGTTGTGATTTTTAAATTTTTTATGGTGTTTGTTATGGGTTAAAACAGTTTTTTCAATTTAAATATTGGTATTTATAGTATATAGAAAGACATTTTTATACCCTCCTTCTTCTAGCTCTCTCCTTGATTTCCCACTAGTTGTAAGCTGTCTTGCCAAAGGCCAAAATAGCATCTCTATTAACCAATGGTAGCAACACATATTCACAGCATATAGAAAGACCATCCCAAAGCAAGGCGTAGCTTCTAATTCTTGCTTAAGCAAAACTTTACTCATTTTTCCAGGAGAAAGTCGTTGACTTGGTTAAAAACATAGCGTATAATTTCAGGATGGCTGGATATGGCCATTTAATTGTGTTGTTGGGTTTAATTCAAACTCAGATCAATAAGGGGTTTTTGGCATTCATGTGACTGACTCTTAGTTATCTAAACTTGCCCATGAAATGTAAAAGCCCAGTATTAAGTTACTATTATATTAAATATAGAAGGCCAAAGAATGGATTTTGGAGATGAAATACTGAGCTCTATTTCTTAATAGCTTTATGAACCTGTCTTTTCTTTCATTTAAAATTTATATAAAGAAGTAACAGTTTTATTAGCATAGGTTTGTTTTAAGCGCTGGGAGAGCACTTAGGACTGAATGAAACATAAAACCTTCCCCAAACTGATAGCATTATTATTTATGTTCATTTCTTATAAACAAGTATATATGTTTAAGGTGTAATTAAAAAATGTATCATTACACTTTTGAACCATCTTGGTAGAGTAACATACCTCTAAATATGTTGTTTTTGCTAAGAAATCCCTACACCACAGGATAAAATATTTCAAAGAGGAAAGTAACTGGTAGTCATAGCCTGGGTCAGCAAGGATCTGAAGACACCCACACTATCTTGGTCCTCAAGAGACAGAAGAAGGTGTTTTTCATCCTGCCCTGTGCCAAGCATCTGTTAATTGAGAGAGAATTACAAGTATGAAATACATAGTTCACTGCTGACTGCAGACAGGAGTCTCCAGAGAAGGTTCCAAACCTATTTTCTTTGGAGTTAGTCCTTTTAAACCTGATTTCAGATTTCCAGCCTGCATCTAAGTCGGTGTGTTTATCTTATGATGGTCCTCTCTCTCCTTGGGGTAGCAGTCAGGCCTGTGTTCACATTCTTCACCCTGTCACACACAGAGGTGTTTGGGGAAGATTGTTTTTCCTTTGCTCTTTACTAGACTTTTTTTTTTACACTATATATTTCCTTTCCTTCCCAGGACCTTCTCTGAGATGACGAATTGAGTTAAATTTTAAGAGCTATAGTGCTGTACTTACTAAGGACTGAGGAGACGGATTCCCACCAGTCTTTATCCAATTTATAGCAACCTTAAACAAGGAAGTTCGCCAAGACCCTTGACACTGATGTGTGTGTATATGTGCGTGCGTGTTTCTTGAAACATGAAACTAGCAAAATCATTTCAACTTGGAAGTTATTACAGACACTGTCTGAATGCAGAAATCAGCAGTTATTTTCAAGCACTTGAAGTCTGTGATCTTTCTTCAGCAATAAGGACATATAGAGTTCATGAAAATGGAGCAAATATAGGGATGCTAGAAATGGAAATTCCTTATGGAAAAGCATTTCCTAGTGACCCCATTTTCTTTAAAAAGAAAAATCGGAAAAAGAATGCTTTAAGCCACTTCCAACTGTCAAATCTTTTTGTCAAAAGGCCAGTTTTGTGTAAACTGTTGTTAATATAAGCTTTTATCATGCAAATCTTCACAGGTTCTTTTGGTCCATCATCTCCAAGACAGAAATAAGTCCCATGTCCTTGAAAGAACACGTCTGTTTTGGGAACATCTCTGTAACTCCAAGGTCTCTAGTACTTATATTTTAAACAGGTTTATATTTTTTTTTTGTGTGTGACATAGCATTTATTGGTTTATTTTTCGGATATTCTTTGGCTGTTTATTACAGTTTTCTTGTTAGTGTCCAAGCTGGAGTAAAGGAACCCAAGTTTCTGACCTTCAGTGACTTTATAAACCCGAATGAAGAACTACTGCTCACAGTGCCGTTCGCTCATAGCTTTAATCACTTCTGTTAGAGCATTAAAACTGGTAATGGGAAAGCTAGCAAATCGGTTGTTCTATTCTGGATATAACTATGGTGCATCTGTTGGTTTGCAAATAGTGATCCAACCTACCTTTTAGCACAGCACCACAGAAATTAATCCACAGACAAGTGTCTCTTCAAGGTGACGCACACTTTCTCCAGTCTCATTTTCTTTCTTAAAATGCCAATCATTCTCCTCCAAGGATATGTATGTGTGTGTGTGTATATAGTGTATTGTGTGTGTGTATATGTGTGCATGTATGTGTGTATGTGTGTGTATATGTATGTGTGTATGTGTATATGTATGTGTGAGTGTGTGTGCTCCTGTGAGTATGTGCCTGTGTTTGTGTGTGTGCCTGTGTGTGTGTGCCTGTGTTTGTGTGTGTGCCTGTGTGTGTGAACTTGTGTGTGTGTGCCTGTGTGTGTGTCCAGGAGAAACAGGACAGAGATCACACCCAGTTTATTTGACCGCACCTCATCCTTTATTTTACTTACCTTTCTGATTGCTGGGACAAAATACTTGGCCAAATCATTTAAGAAAAGCAGGGTTTATAGCCCATGACTGCAGTAAAGGCATGGCAGGGGGACTATAAAGTGACTGGTCACATCGCATCCACAATCAGGAAGCAAAATGCAAAGAGAGAAGAATGCTATTACTCAGTTCACATTTCTTCCTCTTATCCCTTGTAGTGAGCCTGAATCCTTAGCCTACCGTACAGTGCCAATCACATTTAGCGAACATCTTTCCTACTAAGTTAAATCTTTCTGAAAACATCCTCATGGTTACTCCCTGAAGTGTGTGTTCCTAGGTAATTCTGACATCACTCAAGTTGATAGAGAATTTAATCGTCACTCCTCTGGGCCGCAAAGAGAAGAAGAGATGCTGTCGAGTCCACTACAGTTCCCTCCAACACCTTGCTGTTCTGTGGCTCCGACTTACCAGTGTGTATACCTCCTCCTGTCTGTCTTCTTCTTGGTTCTTTTTATTTCAGAAAGTCCTGAGACAAGATCCAATGACTTCCAGAATGAGCCTCTCAGGAATGTAGCCCATCTCTGATTTCAAGTCATCCAGACTTACTTTGGTTTCCTTTGATACTGATGAGGCAGAAGCACATGGATTATAAAACTATGGTGGATTGAGACCCAAATCTGTGAATTTGAGTGCCTTTTAGTTCTCAAGTGGGAATAAAATGTAGGGCTAATCTGTAATTTTTACTCTCGCAACACAATGCTCAATAACGTCTGAGCCTCTTCAAATTGCCAGATACATTTTTCCACTTTTCCAGGTACTCCATTTGAAACCTCCACACCTCAGAGATTAGATAGTGGCTAGAAAGTTGACAAGTAGCCTGTTGCTAAAGAGGGCAGTTGTAGTAGGTTTCTGGCCTTGACTTTTGGGCCTAGCCTCAAGGTCTAGGCCCGCAGACCCACTGACCCTCAGACCCGCAGACCCCCAGATGCATATGATAGTTTTAGGCTGATCAGCCTCAGGCCCAGGCATATAACGTTCTATCTCTCTGCCCCTCATCTAACCCATTCTTCCTGTTCAGCCATGTGGCTCGGTACCTTTCTTTAGAGCAGCATAGTTGTCCTCTGCTTCTTCCGACTTCTCTCTGGCATTCTGCTCTGTGCTTCCTGTTCTCAGAGTTTTTCTTAGTCTGGTAGCCCCATCCACACTTCCTGCCTGCCTTTGGCCAATCAGCGCTTTTTATTAAACCAGTGGGTAGGATAATTATTTACAATGAAACAACACAACCTTCTACAGGCAGCACTCACAATGGACTCAGAATTATCCCTAAAGAAATCTTTCTCCTCACTGCTAGATTCTGTCACCAGATATGAGCCTCTTCCAACCTTTCTCTCTCCTATCAAGATAACTCTATGCTGGGTCCCAGGATAAACTGAGACAGAAAGTCTAACTCTGAGATGCTAATTTTGGAGCTCTCAAAGTTAACCAAGTCTTTGATTTTCCTCTTGGTTCATAGCTAAGCACTGAGTAGTGTATCCTTAAAAATATGCAAGAAAAGGTAACACAAATGCATTCATTGATTACCCGCTGTAAATTCTAGTGGGACAGTTGAGAGAAATAAAACTTGTTTTTGAACACCTCTAAAATTATGACAATAAAAATGGTGCCTTGATATCCCACAGAAAAGAATAAGTGTAGTCCATTGATGTAGGATGTCTTCCTGTGCATTGTGAATTCTCATTGGATAATAAATGAGCTGTCTTGACCTATAGCAAAGCATCTTAGAAGCAGGTGGAAAATTCTAGCATAGATAAAGGGGGGAAAAGGCAGAGTCAGACAAAGATTCTGCGAGCTGCTGTGGAGGAGGAAAATGTAAAGGAATTCAGGTAAGCCACAGGCCACATGGCTAGACAGATTAATGGAAATGGGTTGAGTTAAGATACAAGAGCTAGTTAGTGATGTGTCTGAGTCATAGGCCAAGCAGCATGTAGTTAACATAAGACTTTATGTGATTATTTGGGGCTAAGTGGCAATGGGGCTGTGAGTGGGTCTGAACCTCAGGGCTAGGCCAGAAAGGCCGGGCCCAAAACTCATTCTACAGTCCATTGCATTTTTAACCTATAAATCTTTCATTTAGAACAGGGAATACAGAGGGGCAAACTAGAACCAATGAATCCAACCTGACCTAGTGCAGATATTTTCAAATTAATCTTTATTAGAATATACATACAACATTTGCTTATGTACTATCTATGAGTTTTACTTTCTCATGCTTAAATGGCAGGGAGTAATTATAATAAAAGTTACAGCCTAAAAAGCCTAAATGTTTACTAGCATTGTAGAGAAAAGAAAGGATTCCTGGTATCTCGTTATAATCAATAGGAAGAAAGCATAGCCCTGGGTCTGGTCCTTCTACCAAATGTCAACAAAGGAAAAAGTCATTTTAGCAACTGAATCTGCTGACAAAAGGTTATACTGTTGCTTATGCCTTGGGATTTGTCTCATTTGCTTTCTCTTGTGTTGTTTTGTTTCTTGGTTACTAAAGCTTGAAAATCTGTTTTCTTTCTTAGAAGCTGTAGATATGTTTTCTACTTAGACATTTGTTTAAGACATATGGTTTGAATACAGGTCACAGGCAGATACTGATCTATGGGCTAAGAGGTAATAACATGGAGGAGGTTAGTCTTCATCTCAAGGTATTTGAAGTCTTCAGAGAGGCAGGCCAGTATTCTGGCAGTCATAAGGCCTCACAATTGCAACTGGGCAGAGTAAATCGTAGGGGTGGAAAAGTAGAGGTCACATTACTGTTCGATGATACTGCTCTGTGTGTCTAAGTGACAGACTACTTGTAGAAAAGACAACAAAGGTAAGGTCTAATGATTGTACAGATGAGGCACCATTGAGGAATTAGTGTTCCCTCTTTCCAGGTAGAGAGAACACAAAGACCTAGAGGAAGGCCTTCCACGGTGAAGTTAAGATCTAGCTGGAACCAGCCACACACAGTTACAACAATGCTTCTTGTATTTAGGTTATAATCCTCATCTTTAATGGTAGAGTCATTTCTCCACTCCTGCAATGGTGCTTGTGTGTGTACATGCGTGTGTGCTTGCATGTGTGTGTGTACTTGTGTGTGTGCTTGTGTGTGTGTGCATGTGCGTGTTCGTGTGTGTGTGTGTGTTTGTGTAGATCCTGAATATCAGTATGTTTGAAGATGTAAATGTGTAGACAGGTGTACATGTATAAAGTCAGGAGGGTGGTATCAGCTGTCCTTTTTATTCACTCTTCCTTATTTTTTAGATGGATCATTGATGCTGAAGCTCATTCATTCTTTAGAATGGCTTACCAATGAGCTCCAGGACCCTGTCTGTCTCACTGTTATCTTCCAATATATAGGCTTACAAACACACTTTTGTGCCTGGCTTTTTAAATGTGGGTACTGGGGTCCTCATGCTGATGACACAAGCTTCTTACTGACTTAGGCGTTACCCTAACCCTATACTTTTAAAAATTAGATATCATACATAAAATATTATAACATGAATTTTCCACCTTGAAGTAAGTCAAAGAGGCTCCTTGAGCTTGCCTTTGTGGCTGACTATGACCAAAGAACTAGATGAATATGGATAAGTAAGTATTTGCTTAGTCTGTAGACCTTGTGCTTCATCAGAAAGGGAAAGCCTTGTGAACTGTGTTGACCTGAGTGGTTTTCAGACTCAATGACAGATATTACTCTGGTTTCATATTAATTACACATTTTTTTTTCTGAGGTTGTAGCAGAAAATTTGTACATTTAGTAGAAGGGCACTCCAGCCTTAGGGATCACCTTTAAGACTCTCTAGCACATTAGAAGAGTCTTATAGTTTGTCAATCTTATTTAGTCCTTCATACTTATTATTATTATTATTATTATTATTATTATTATTATTATTATTAAAAATGGAAGGCATTTGTTCTCAATTCTGTGTTTGCCATGCAGAAGAACATTATCTTATTAACTGTTCCTATCATCCACTGAGAAAGATATTATTCAAAATTCAGAGGAAAGAAGACAATGAGAGGTTGTGTAATTAAGTCAAAATATCCAGCATCTAAAGTTATGATTCCAGATATTCTGACCAAGCAGCAATGAAGCCAAGAAGAGTGTAGGGAGAGGAAGCACACTTTCTGGGTCAGTGGTGAGAAGAACATGCTTTACATTCAAGGAAAGTCAAGCAACATTTACAACTCAGGTTGTCACCTGACAGAAATTGATAGGCAGTAGTGAGCATTATGTAATAGAGATTATAATTCATTACTGTATCTGGTGACTTTTCATCATTTTGACAAATACTTAAGAGAAACTATAAAAGAAGCAATGGTTAATTTTTAATTTTATTTTTGCTAACAGTTTAAGAGATATTTTAGTCCAGCTCTTGCTGGCTTCATTATTCTTCATGAAATATAAAAGTTGAACATTGTGGTAGAAGAGAGAAATCAGTCTTCAAAGGTAGTTTTGGTGAACTATATCATTGCATTGATCCATGTTTTGCCTTCCACCACACCCAAGAATGCCCTCAGAGACACAGCTACACTGACTTGCATCATCTAACCATGTCTCACCCCATGTATCAATGGCCTAAACTGTAAATCCATAGGGGACACCACCTTTCAATGATTGCCTATACGTGCCTGAGATTAGTCTTAAATATATTACTGTTTTGTGGGTCATTCTCTATCAGATATTTTTATCTAGTCCTTCCTTCTAAGAATCTCAGAACATTGAGTATAAGCATAAAGTATACAATGTCTCCAAAACCCATTTGACCACCATCAAACACCAGTAAAATACGTTGCCATTACCCTCCAAATACAACAAAAGGAAAAGCTGTTCAAAGCAAAATTCAAGGCAGAACAACAGAAAGATTCTGCTAACAGTATCACTGAAGAATATAATAATTTTCCTTTTACAGTGACACTTTCAGCTATAGTTGGAATATGGTTTTCCCTCCACAGGTTATGATAGATTGTAATCTCTAAAGTTATATGTTAAAGATATTAAGAGAGCTTGTCAAGTTAATCTGATTACAGTGTCTATAGGAGTGATTGCTAAGCAGCAATCAGATGAAGTCAGGAGAATGGGAGTCCTATGATTGAATTGTAGTGGCTTTATAAAGAGTGGGAGAAAGTGTGATGATATGTTATATTTAATAAAAACAGTCTGGAATAGCAGAGAAGAGATAAACTCACAGTCAATCCAGGAGGATCAGAGATCCCAGCACAGGGAAAGAATGGGAGTGATGACCTACACCTTTAATCCCAGTAGATCTGAGTTTGAGGCCAGCTTGGTCTACAGATGGAGTTCCAGGCTCTCAGGCATGCAGTGGTGGTGTCAGGCCTTTAATCCCGTAACTTCAGAGACAGTGATCTTTCTGTGTTTCTGTGATTTCAAGGCTAACTACCAAATAGTAGTAGCCCACACCTTTAATCTTAACCTGGATGTGAAATAACTGGGTGAAGAAAGTATTTAAGGCAGGTGTAGGAAGACAGATGAAGCAGTAGAAGTGACAAGAAGGGAGGCCGAGGAAGCTGGAAGATGGCTTGGTGAGATTTGACTGCGGTGTTTCCTCTCTTTGATATTATCAGCCTTTCCCCGATATCTGGCTCTGAGTTTCTTTTATTACAACCAGAATTCATGTAACACAAAAGACTTAACACAGTCATATTGCTAATATGTATGTGAGTTTTCTCTTGTTCTGGAGGAAATTATAACTGGGTCAAGAAAGAGACAAGTAAACAGTTGGGGATTATGTGATGTGACCCACGATCATTGTGGTATGTAGGATACTAGGGTTTTGTAAGCAAAAGAGAACAGTGCTCTGAAGATGTCATGGTCAGTGGAAAAATCTGTTTGAACTTGAGATACAAGGAGGTGATCTTTGGTGTTTTGTGCTATATAACAAACAAAGTGGATATTCAAGCCAAGTGGTATATTTGTATCATTTATGAAAGTATGATTATTAGAGGGGTTGATATTTAGTTATTATTATACATTTATTATTTCAGAACTCCAATAGAGCATGATTAAGAACAAAAGAACATACAAAAATTTGCCTTTTTGGGGGGGCAATAATGAGCATAAAACTTGAGTTTTCATATTAGGTTTCCAGCCATGCACCCGAGATAATCAACTTTGGTAATGAATTTTCAAGGCACCTATCACCTTAACAAAGAGCTGCAAAGGTAAAATCAAGCTGAACACATTAGGAACAATTGAAAAACACCTCATAATAGGATACAAAGGAATAAAGAGAAAGCAACTGATGATAAAAGAAATTTGTAGGAACAGATCTCCATCAAGAAATCATAGCAAGACTAAAGGAACAACCAGGAAATAAAAATTAACTAGAGTTAAGGAAATAGTATAATAACCAGAAAATTATTTTAATGTGCCTTGTGAGTGAAACTGATGATATCAGAGCCTTGCATTTTTTTTTCCCAAAATGGTGATCCTAATAGCATGCCAGGCCAGACAGGATGTATAGAAATAATTGCAAATATAAAGTCTCCTTTGACCTTCTCTGTGAATCTAGTATCCCAAGGAGGGAGGCCACCTCAAATGATTGCTCTCAAATTTACATGAATTGTACAGGAAGAAATTTTTATTGGCATCATATGTTATTTTCTCGCTTTCTGGCAGATTTTTTCCACTAAGCAAGAGAAAACAAAGGGAGCTGAGAAAGTCTCACAGGCATTTTGATTTTACACATAACCTCTAACACATAACCTTGGGAAAGAAAAGCATCCAGCCTTGCAACTACAGGTTTGGGATCCTTTTCAGTGACTTTTTCCCCTGGAAGGAGAAATTTTATAGTGGACAGACCGTGTGTGTTTGTGTGTGTGTGTGTGTGTGTGTGTGTGTGTGTGTGTGTGTGTGTGTGTGTGTGTTTGTGTGTGTTTATGTGTGTGTGTATGTGTGTATGTGTCTATTACTGTAAGTAATGTCTAATTTTTATTCACAAAATATTCACTCACTAAAAACAAATATTTGGTCACCATATTTTCCCACAATTGTTTTAGAAAAAATATAGCTACCCTCCCTCTCTCACACACACATACAGTGTGACAGATACTTTTCTTTTCTAATTACTGTATAAGAAAATCTTTCTCTCTTTTCCTAAGAACCTCAAGGGCTAAACAATTCCTCTTTCTTCAAGAATGAAGGTATCATGGGTCAAATAGCCCTTGATAGAGTGAGTAGCTTGCAGTTACGGAAGTTGATCTTTAAAGTCATTAGAATGGCAATTTGTAGAAATGCAAGGAATACACTTGGGTTCTGTGGTGTTCATGCCAGTGCAACAACAGCAGTATCCCAACATCTGAAGCAGTAAATGCTGATGTACTGTAATTTATGCTACCAATTACTGTAAACATTCCTGGCATCTTTTTTGGGATCTAGTGATGCTTTTTATTTCTGTGTTTTGAACCATTTCTTCTACCAAGGGCACAAGTGGGACGATTATCAAAACAAATATTATTTTAGAGCTGGAAAGAGTCCTTAAAATGATATGGGTTTAGATATTCACTTCATAAATTGGTAACTAACATTTTAAGAGACTGCTTTGCCAAAGAAATTAGGTCATATATGCCAGAGAAAATCATATGTGTACTGAGCTCAGTTGTGTTTGCGTCTCTTGGGCATTTCTTCTTACACCAACAGTAGCTCTTGTTAGCAAAGTGGGGAGGTATTTATATTACGATATTTAGACTTGCACTTTTGGTGAGATCTACTTGTTTCTATAGTTTTGTTTCTTCTCTATTAGCTCCCCACTTCCATCAACTTCACCACCAAAACTTTAAATATTGGCTATCTTTAGGACCCACAGTGAAATACATAAAAAATACAAATAAAAGGCAAAGTGATATTTGGTGCTTCAGTATAGTGGTAGCTCCTTTCCAATATACATGCTGTATTTTTTATCTATTCAGATTTCTGTGCTCAGAAGATATCTCACCATCCCCAAAGCCTGATTTCTTTCCCTATTCATGGCAGGATACACCATCACATGCTCTCAATATACATCTAAGAATGCAATTCCGTAACAGTGAGGTGATTTTGTTTTGTTTTTTCAACTGTTAGATTGCCTCCACAATCAAAACTAATCTTCTTAATAGTTTTTGTACTCTCTCTAGGAGGCTCCTATGGTCCAAAATTTTGATTGACATGGACTTTACACCAAGGAGAACTCTCAATAAAATGTAAAGGAAGGAACTTATATATACTAAGGATGTTATTTAGTAAATCTGACATCATATAGATAAACTTTATGAACCAGAATCTCATGGTTAAAGCCCAGTTCTGCTACTTACTTAACTGTTTTGTGTTTTAAGTGAACTGTATTTAAGTTGATGTTAATAATAATATCCAACTTTTATGTATTTTATAAATATTATGTGAAAATATATTTTGTATTTTAAAATATATTTACCAAGTACTATATTATTTTCTCTTCCTATTATTGTCCATTTTCAATTATATTAAAACTGTAGGATTTTTAAAAATCTTGCATAATGTTTAAGGACTTTAGTAGGAAGAACAAGAAAAGGTACAAAAAATCACAAATACAGTTAATATAATCTATCAACAATTTGGCTGTATGTTAGTAATTAAGTGTGCAGCCAGAAAGATGCCATTTGTGTGTGTGTGTGTAACCACAATGTGATAGTTACCTCTTTATATACATTATCTTTATTCCAGGATAAGGAAAATGGAAAACAGACATCTCCAGTCTCCACACTACAAAGCCAATTATAAGAGAAATTAATTCTAATTGGACATGGATAACTATTAGTTGTGAGTTATGAGATCAATGGCTAAGATGTCAAACTCCTAAACACAAGTTATTCTCATGCAGATATATTATCTTTGGTTGTCATGTGGGTCTATATTTCTTGCCCTGTAAAACTGATACAATAAAATAATCCCTATTGCAAGACTATTACAGAATTATATGAATAAATATATGTGAAGGCTTAAGAATAGAAATTAATATATAATTGTTTCTGTTCTAGTGGAGAAGGTATCACTTGTCCAAATGCTCATCTGATAATGCCAGTCAGAATGCCTGTGAAGCAGCCTGCCCATGATTCTATGATCTGAAGGGATTAAATAGAATAAAATTATTTGAAACTATAAATAGCTCAAAATAAGCCAAAACCTTGATCTTTCTTTCTGAAAATATAACTTCTATAGATTTTAACTTAATTTGTCATCATATCAATGATTACCAGCTTTTACATAGAATGGGGATGTGTATTGTAGTAGTGTGCTTTCTATTTATATACTAGAATTTTCAAGACTTGTTACTTTATAAAGAATTTGTTTTAAGTTTACGATTTTGGGGGTTCAAAGCCATGGTATTAGCATTGGCTTAAGGATGATTAGGACCACAAGGTGAATGTCACTAATGTGCTGGGGTCACATTTTAGAAGGAGGAACAAGATCACAGATGCTAAGCAAAGGGAAGGTTATTTTCCTCTACTAATCTTTTTGAGAGGTCTATCTAGTGTCTTAACAAAAATAACTCAGTCTCTTTAGAACTGACTCAGATTCTAACTACAAGTTTTCATCTCTTAAATATTCAGTAAAGTCTAACACCTATTTTGTTAGAAATTAGGATAGCTTCACAAGTTTGTTTCTTAAGTCTATTTGATTAAAAAAATCATTTCTAAACTTCCTTCTCTGAACTAATGTCTGTCTTTGAAGTTGAAGTGTGTTTCTTGTATGCAGCAGATGGATGGGTTCTGTTATTGTACCCATTTGTTAGCCTGTGTCTTTTTATGAGCGAATTGAGTCGAATGATATTAAGAGCTATTAGTGACCAGTGATTGTTAATTCCTGTTAATTTTAATTTTGTGTTGTGGTCATAGTGTGTGTATGTGTTTCCCTTATTTGAGATTTGCTAGTGTGAGATTATCTATTTTAGCTAAAAATGCCTAGTAATAGTGGAGAGAGGGTAACTGAGCTAGCCTTCCCCTTTAATCAGATTAGTGACTACCATAATAGTCATCATAGAACCTATATCTAGTAACTGATGGAAGAAGATGCAGTGATCCATAGACAAGCATTGGGCTGAGCCCCTGAAAAGAGGGAGGAGGAACCATATGAGCAACAAGAATCAAGATTACTATGGGGAAAACCAAAGAGACAGCTTACCAGGGTAAGTGGGAACTCAGATACTCTGAATTGACAGCTGGGGAACCTGCATGGGACCAAACTAGGATATCTGAATTGGGTAACAGTTGGGTGACTTTATCTGACTTATGCCAGGTATATGAACTGGCTTTTAGGAATTCATTTTCTATGGAGGGATATCTTGCTCAGCTTTCATGCAGGGTGAAGCACCTTGGTTCTACCTCAATTTTGTATGCAAAACTTGGTTGACTTCCCAATGGAGGACCAATTTCCTCTGGGGAGAAGATGGGGGTAGGATGAGGGGGAGAGGTGAGGGAAAAGGAGAAGGGTATGGAGGGGAAACTGGGGTTGGTATATAAAATGAAAAAAAAATTAAATAAAAATATTTGTAAAGTCATTCCCACATTCTCACATTGAGGGCTAAATTCTCAACATATCACCTATTCAAGAATGCTCTTGTTTCAGAAACAATTATATCTCAAACTTCGAATTGTTGATTTGCTAAAGAGAATTTTGTTTTAAATGGCCCTCTGCTTCTATTTGATAGATAATAGAAAACCTTTGAAACAAACAAGGAAACATTGTTTTTATCACTGTATCCCCTTAACTTGTTTGAAAGAGCATGCAATTTCAGAAAGACAAATCCTGTATCTGAAAGTGAGACAATATTTTGAATCTACAAGATGATCAGCATTCAAGAATGATCAAGACCTTGACCACATGCTCATTATGTTCACAGAGCAGCAGCAAGTTGTGAAAATGAACTGCTGGTGGTCAGTCCGTCTGGCACCACAGATTAACAAGGTCAGCACAAAGTACAGAGCAACACAAAGCCGATCTGCACACAACCTTTTGCACTTGCATAAAATTCAACGAAAGCAGAGAGAAGAGTTCCAGAGATAAAATGTTTTCATGCCTACCACCATCTCACTGCAGTTGGCCCACTTCAAATGCAAAACTCTAAGCCACTCTATAAAAGATGACAAAATTGGTTTTAATTAGTGCTATTAAAAGCTTCCGCTGGAACAACTTGAGCAACACAATAAATATCTACAGTATATTATCCCCCAAAGAATTAAATATCCATGGATTCACATTGAAGTAAATTAATAACTGAATAAATAAGAGAGAGAGAGAAGCAACAACTCTTCATTACAAATGGATTTAAATTAGTAAGTGTGAGAGAGTTTACGGAGTTAGAAAAATCATAATTGGGATATTATGGTTTTAATTTCCATTGAGATGAGTCATGAGTGGATGCAGAAATGAGTAGGCAACAATGAAAGTAACTGGCATTTTCATAGAATTAACATACCACCTTTAACATGCTCAGTAATTACATAGAAAAATGAATTCATTTGCCATGTAGAGTCCCCGAAGACACTATCTTGTCCAAGTAATCAAGGTTCACATCATTGATAATAAACATCAATATTTTCAATTGTCAAACCCATGGAGCACACATCACCACTGTGATATTTTACATTATTAATCACTTTATCAAATCCCAAGAAAATAGAAGTAGAAAATAAGGTAAGGGACAGTCTGTCAAATGTCTCATCAGTTTTCCTGAAAGGGTCAAGGTTATGAAAGACAAAGAGTGTCAGATGGGCTCTCACGGATGATAGGGCACTAAATTAATTTTCTACAGTTATAGAAGACCATACATAGACTAGGTAATTTTCAAATTTAATAATGATTATGATGATGTTGATGTTGATAATGATGACATAATATAGAGATCCACTTGACTTCAAGTTCGGAAAGCTGCTAATTTCAAAGAACGGTGCTGACATGTGGCCAGTATCTTCATTCTGCATCGTTTCATTGTAGGAGACTGAAGGGCAAGTGAGCATGTAAATCAGAGAGAATGTAGGATAGCAAAGTGACCCTTCTACCTTTCTATAAAGAACTCACTCCCATAGTAGTCAACTCCTCATTAGCAAGCAATCATCAAACATTTAATCAATTAATAATATAAATTAATTCATGACAACATGGCACTTGTGACCTAATCACTTTTTATAGTCTCCATTTCTTAATATACTCATAATAGTGCTTGAGTTTCAAGATAAATTGTAGTCAAGATAGTCAAACTACATAATTTTGGACTCAACTTAAGTTAGATCTTCAATAGAAAGTGGGTAGCAGCAGATAGACTGGTTAAATTCAAATGGAGTGCCAATTCTGCACTCCAGTTAATATATTGTGGAAAAGAGCTAAAAAGTTATGTTTGTCTAGTGCTCAAATGAATGGAAATAGATAATCTACAGAAAATATATTACTTTTGAAACTCTTCTCAAGCTAAAATGATCTAAATCCATTATCTGTTCAAATAGAAATTTCCTGGGAAGAGACATTTTACATTCACTGTATTTGTATGGAGCAGGTATTAGAGAAACCATAGTGTACTTGTTGGATAATTGCTACTTGAGAGATTATTTTTCACCTTTAATTTCACATACAAAGCACCAGAGAAGCAAAACATGCTGAAACTCACAGCTGTGTCAGAAGTATGGATCATGTTTTCTGCTGTCTTCCTCTTGCAAAAAAAATAAATAAAAAATAAAAAATAAAAAAAAAAATTGCATGCCATCTGAGACAAAGAATGTTTTAGTTCATGCTTTTTAAGAAAGAAATCACTTAGCTTTGGAGCCATAAATAAAAGAGCATGTGAGAAAGAATAGCTTACTGTTAAAACTGGCTCATGGTAAGCTGCATTAGAAAACAGACTTAAGGAGCTGCTGGGACTTGCATCCATTTTAAAAGGTCCCTGAGAACATATATGAGAGTTTGATTTAGCATTTCCCAGAGAACATTTCACTGAGCATTAATATTATAGGAAGTCTTAGAAGTGTTCTATTACAAATATGATTCAGAGTTTTTTTTTCTTCATATTTTATTAACATTGCAAAGGGCTGGCATTCCAAGTTTAGTCTGTAACATCTTATCATATAAAATGTATCCAACAGGTCTATGCAGGAAAGAAAGAAATAAAAGGAAACTATTAGTCTCAAGGAATACTTTCCATTATCTCTATCTGTGGCTTTGAATTAAGAAAAGTGCAGATTTAACATCCTCTGAGAGAGGAAGACCAAATGTGGAAGGAGAAATGGAATGAAATTTCATCGTGTTGGAGCACTAATACACTGTTCTTACACAGCTGGGATTTAACATGTGTGTCTGAGAGTAGGTTTCTCTTTGAATGTCTTGTCTCTCATTCTCTCTTTCCCCCTCTCTTTTCCTCTCTTGTGTGTGTGGTGTATGTGATGGCAAGTGTATAAATAATTATAAGTTCCATACCATTCCAGAATCAAAAATTAGGATAGGAATAGTAGAGTTTAGTAACTAAGAACCATGTAGAGAAAGGGATAATATATTGCTAACTGCTAGCATCCAGGCATAAATTATATCCCCTTCCAGTTCTCTAAACACAGTCATAATGATATTTTATTTTACTTTCCTTTCTTTTATTTCAAAACATGTGAGTTATGTTCAATTATTTAACATCTGAGCATATAGATATGTATCTAGCTGACTACAGAATTTTCACTTTTGTCATTTTAATTTTTCTCAAATAGTAAAAATATAATTATTCATGATCTAAAAGAAAATGTCTCGATTTTCTGATATTCTAGAGATAATTTTGAGATTTTACTAAACTCCATGTATTTTTTGGGAAGGGAATAAATACATAAAAGTTATTAATAATGTGAATCATATTGTCATAGTAACAAATTTTCTCAGGTACTCTGCACTTCTGCAACGACTAACCTCTAGTTCCCATTTATTATTCAAAGGAAATCATGTTTTGGGAGGAAAAACTGCTTCTCATTATAAAGGACAAGACCATCTGTGTAAATTCAAATTATTACAAAAGATGAAAATAGCTTTTCAGTTAAAATGATTAAAATTTACATTTTTTTAAAATCTTCTACTAGGTGTCTTATATTCTTATGAGATGTGTGTCCCAGTTAAATATGACCATTCTGGCTGGGGAATTAACAAGATTTTAGAACGAGTCAGTGAGCTGCACATTCAAATGTCTCTTCTTGGGCCTGGAGAGATGGATCGGCAGGTTAAGAGTAACTGTTGTTCTTGCCGAGAACCTTACTTCATTCAGTTCTTGGCAGCTATGTCAGGTGACTGACAACCATCTCAACTCCAGCTTCTGAGATACGACACCTTTAGCCCCTGAGGACACTGTACTCACATGCACAAATCCACACACGGACACTCACACAACATGCATATGAGAACTAGCAACAACAAAAATAATATCTTCAGGTGCATGCCCTTATTCACATATGCTTCACTGGTCTTGTAATCAGAAACATAGTTCTGCTTCTTTTGTACTGAAATGGAACCAAGTTCTTAGTTATTACCTGTGGAATATGAGTATATTTGCCTTCGTAAGCATCATTTCTGGGTCAAAGTAACTATAAAGTAGAGTTGTTACCTTCACATTCCTTCTCCATCTCCTGTGTGGATACAGATTATAGTAAGACCTCTTAGGGACTAAGAAGGAAGTCCACTTTATGAAATGGAAAAATTATATCAGAATAGCACCACCCAGAAAGTAGCCTGTGCATACCAGTTTCTTATGCACAGGTACATTTTAAAAGAACAAAATAAACCTATATTGGATAAAGCCCTTGAAATTTTGTAGAAAAAAATCAGAAAAAGTTGTTATAACCCTATTCAGTTATAATACTACACTCGTAAACTTGCAGTTCTACACATGTATTAATTGTAGTGTGATTAATAGATTTTTATATTACATAGTAAATGGCTCAAACCAAAGAATAATATATATTTCTTTTCTGGTATGTTTAAGATATGAGCATCTAAGGCTCTGGATATTGCTAATTTAGTAATTTTAATTTGGGGTGCTAAATTAAATTAATTGATGTTTTTGGCCCCAATTCAAAGCTTATATAGTAGAGTCCATACAGAGTTCATTTCATTTTTTATATATTATTTTCTGCAAAGAAGAAAAAAATATTACTGAATGAATGTTCCTCTAAAAGGTTTTAGAAAGGCTCAAAATTTCTAAAAACTAAAAACCAGAAAACCAAAATTTAATCCCCAAACCAAGAATTTGTTTTCATTGAATAAAAGTCAGTCCATCTTCATGTTTTTTGTGCCTTTCTTTTTTCCTTCCTTCCTTCCTTCCTTCCTTCCTTCCTTCCTTCCTTCCTTCCTTCCTTCCTCTCTCTCCCTCTCTCTCTCTCTCTGTCTCTTCTTCTTGATGTGTGTATAGTGGCCATACATATGTGTATGCATATCATATTAACATATATGTGAAAATGTATATAAATAAACTATAGGACTTCAAATGGCTTCCTCAGTCATCCTCCCTTTTCATCGAGGAAGGGTCTCTCACTGAACTGAGTGCTCAGTGATTCTAGTTAGACAGCTCGTAACAGGGATCTTGTTTCTGCTTCCTGGATGCTGAGATAACAGAATTAAAATGTGGAAGAGGCTAGGAAAGGGCTAAAGAAAGAATCAAGTAGCATAAGAATATTTCTGCAAAATTGACTCTCTTATTATTTAATCTCTATCAATCAGAACTTTACATATGATCCACCATACTCAAATATCTCTAGTGAATGTCTACAGAATCTATAGATTTTAATCTCACTTCTTCCCAAAGAAGATGTACGACATTTCATTCATCATATCATGTGGGGTCCTCTTTTTCCTCTTAGTCTGTGGCCACCAGTCCCCTAGGATGAAGAGGCAGAAGTTGTGACATAAAGATTTGCATGGGGCCTGGGAGTACAAAAAGAGACAGCTCTCCTCCAAGAGACTGTGTTCAGTGAAACAAGCTTAGTATTTTGCAGTAGAGTCCTATAACAGGGCTTCTAGCAAACGTCTTCTATCAGGAGTCTGTGCCTAAGGTCAAGCTAAAGAGAAATCCGTCATCTGGTTTAGAGACAGCTTTCAGATAAGATCTCTAGTCCTAGGGACATTGTCCAGATAAAAGCAGGTAGAAGCAAGGAATTTTGCTTTGGAGAATTCCCTCACTGCTGAACTTTTGGAAAAAGCTACCAGGCCATGAGAGAATATAGCCCCTACAAATCAGCAATATCTTCCAACAGTATCATTGTATTTCCTTGGTATTCATCCTAGTTTTGAGTGTTTTACATAATTTTCTGATATATGTTCTTTTGACATCTTTCTATTATGCCTGGGTGAGTAGCACTGTGTTGGCCATGCAACAAGATTTTAGGGCATAGTCAACCATTGATATTACTGCCTCTTCTAATAATCACATCTCCATCTTTATTGTTTGTGAATTATATTTACACGTGGAGTATCTTGAGGCTGAAGATCTCTCTAGGGCAAATTCTTAAATCAGTGTTTGCTCATTTGTTTCAGGTAGCTTCCTCAGGTCCCTGTGTCAGAATCATATGTTAATACGTGAACTCCTAGGAACTGTTTTAGATGCTGTGAGTAGAAATTGTTTAGAAGATAGCATGAGGAACATCTACATAAATAAACAACATTGAAGATCCTAAGTTAGATTATTTAAGGTTTGAAAGTAACTGCAATGAACAGCTTTTTGTTTCTCACGTTCAGGAGTGTGTTGGGGCGAATGAGTTACACATCAGATTATTAGTAAAGTTATCACAGAATAGCACTAAGGCTCAGTCCCCTTTTCTGTACTGAAATATAACACAACATATAAAGAAAGAACACCATTGTTGTTTGCTTTACTATGGTTACCCAAAAAGGCTTGTAAATGGGGTTCCAATGACAATGAAATTTCCTGTGGGTTCTGGCTGCTTACCTTATTAACCAGATGGATTGAGTCTTAGTGGATTACCATTGGATGAATGAGGAAGCTTTCCGGCAAATAGCATATGCCATAAATGAGAAAGAAGGGCAGCACAAAGATGGTTAAGAACACACCATTTCCATTCCAACAATTTCCCAGTAACTACTCAACAATAAGAAAGGCTTAAGCAACATGATGTCAGATTTGAGGAGCTTAAAGTGAGTCTGGTTGCTTGGCAGACATATTAAATTTGCATGAAATACTTTTTCGACCTTTTTATTCTTTGTTCCTTTCTCCAAATGTCTATAGAACAAAGGGCTTTACAGAATACTTACTGGTTAATTGTCCTTGCCTTCAATATAAAGACTATGTAATTTGACTTAATTTGATGTTATTAAACCATCAATACCTGGGCTCAAGTCTTGATTTGTCATTTCTCAACCTGCAGTAAATGCTCATAATTTCTCATGACCCTGAGATAAATGTTCATAGTTTCTCCAGGGTGATGCTTTATTTTATTGTTGATAATGATAGTGGTAAAGGAAGAGAATAAATGAAAGATAATTTAGAGGTTTTCTAATTACCTCCAATCTAAGTTCTTGGTAAATGATACATTATTATCATTATTAACATTGTCCATGGCACCCTCACAAGTCATATCATAGAAATATTCAGTTGCTCATGATCAGTTTGTTACTTTAGTAAAAATGGAGTATCTTACATCATGAAGGACTTATTGATCAGGTTCTGCTAAGAACTATGGTTAATTCTCCCACAATCCCTCCAGAAAGGTCTGTGGTAGGTATGAGGAGACAACATACTAGCGAGTATGAAATTATAGTCACATGAAATTACACATTTAATCATTTCTTTCTGCTTCACTTTATTAGTTCCCCCAGTTTCTACAGAGGCTACAGGAGAGCATTGCATCATTACAGTGGAATCATATGAACATCTTGGCTTTACTATCAGTGAGATAAGCGCAGAAGTTTGGGTGTCACCTGGCAGGGATGTTGTCTCATTTATCGTTCCAACTCTGCCAATTTTAAGTCTGTGTATGTGTGATTTGGCACAATCTCAGAATGAAGAGAGTGTCTAACCTGTTTATATATTTTAAAATCTGCTCTTAATTTCCCTGATGACCACAGATTCTTTCTATAACACGATATAGACTCAGAGTTAGGATTTAGGTCCATAGAGCAATGGAAAGCAGGGTCATTTTACTTCAATAAGGATTAAGCTGTTCTGCAGTGTAAAAGACGGTTTCAGAAACACAATACCCCACACTAGCACCCCAAAAGTTGACAGCTTTAAAGTTTATTTGATAATACACCACTACTTGATAGAACTATTGGGCAGTGGGATTAAATAGAGAAGGAACTTAAAATAAAGTCACATTATCTTTTTTGTGTGCTAGGCATTCTTTATTAGGGCCTAAAGTTATCTAGAATTTCTGAGAAACCTTAATAAATGCAGTACAGAAAAGACCCATGGGATTGTAGGCTGAAATATCAACCGGCGTTCAGCATATTTGTTAAAAGTGGTTCCAGCCGCATCAGTCTGACCCCCAAAGCACACCCATCCACATTTTAGCTGCACAGTATAAGAACGGAAATCTTAGAGCAAAAAGCTACTTTATTGGCTTCAGCAAAGATTACACTTGCCAGAAGTCACACAACTGAAACCAGTAAGAAACTTGGTCCTTTGGGGTATGACTGCCAGAGAAGATGGAAGCAGGTGACTCGGAATTGGCAGAAGGTAGATAGTTTCACAAGCTTTGGCTTAGTCACCTAGAACCTGTTAATCATAATGCATGTAAAAATGTAGAAGTGTTCAATATTCAGAGAAAACTTGACTAGTTGAAATAAATTAGGAAATATTAAACACAGTACATATTATAAGTATAAAGAAAATACCAACTTTGGTGATGTCAAGGAAGATTCTCCAACAGGGATATTTACCTAGCCTGGAAAGGAAATGTTAGCGATGTTATAAAAGAGATCTATCTATAGAAGCTATAACAGCAATAGTAACAGTGTACATGCAGGAAGTTATACTTTATACATTGCCTTCACATTCATTAACATATTCTAAAAGATTACTTGGAAAAGTATTAGCTCCTTTATATTTCCAGGGAAACTGATGCTTATTGAATTTATGTGACGTATCAATATCAACTCTGAGAAGTGTACAAAGCCAAACTAGAAATCAGATGCCGTGAGAATCATTTTGAATAAGGAATTTAGCACAGCTCACGCTTTGTAGACTAAATGGATAAAGTAGAGAAAGCACCAAGCTCCCTGTATTATTTTTAGTAAATATAGTCACAATATTAAGTACATGATGAATCAATGTCAGTAATTGATACTGGCATCATATGGAAATTTGGGAAATTCTAAGAACCCACAGGTATATATATATATATATATATATATATATATATAAAGATGGTAAGTAGAAAGTAGATGCTGGGCAAATGCAATCTCTTCAATGATAAAAAATAATTCATATTCTACTTTTGTATGGGTTTGGGGGTAAGAACTGAAACAACCTATTTCTAGTTATAACTCTGACTTTACGTATGTCATATATACGTGTGTGTGTGTGCATAAAATGTGGTGAAACTTAGTTTCTCTATCTCTTCCATCATTTTTTTTTTATTAATTTCTCACCATTTTGTGTAAAGTGTAATACGTAATAGGTCTGAATCTGAGGGGTATACATCTGCTGTCTTAATGTAGATGCTGCCTGTCTAATGTTTCAGACACATCTTGAACACATGCATTTCCTAGCAGAGGCACTAAGATAGGACTGAGTCTTTAAGACACATGTGTTAACAGCAGGAGTACAATAAAATGATTAGCCACTGATTTGTTTTCTTCCTCTGGGAAGCCTGTGGGAGCCACCTGCAGTGTCAGCTGCTATTGAGCCTATTGGCAAGGCTCTGGGGAGGCTTGCAGCAGCACCTCCTGAAGATATAGTACATTTAGGTATGGGAAGAAGTCCTTCATCCCAATAACTAACAAGACTTCTTTTCTGCCAGTATTGCTTCCAGAAACTTTAGGGAGTTCAACTGAGGGTCCCACAATGGCTCCTAAATCCAGAGGCAGAAGAGTGATGAGGGATGAGGGATTTGTAAAACTTTGGATAAGTCAGAGCTCTTTTCAAAACCCGAATTCATTCGGACTTGGAAATTGATGTCTGAAAGAGAACTGTGCAAATATATACATGCATATTATTTCCAAGCAGTGTTTTAAAATTGAGGTCTTACCTAGTCATAGTAAATACTATGTATCACTGTTATTGATGGAAGAATGTTATAAGACACACACACACACACACACACACACACACATGCACACACATACACACAGACATACATGCACACACATGCACAAACACACACAGACATACAGCATACATACATGCACACACATACACACAGACACACATGCAATACACACACACAGATGTTTCTGGCTAGAGAATGTCAGAGCAAACTGTTTGACTTCCAAATTTATCTCAAAAGACAAACTGCTCTCTTCCTAAGGAAAACAGAAGGAGAGTGAATCTGGGGGAGAGAGGCAGAAGGAATGGACAGAAGACTGTGCTTGGGATGTATTGTATGAGAGAAGAAGTCATTTTAAATAAAATTTCTTCCATAATAGTTTATTTCTATTCTCTCTTATTTTTTTTTGTAAAAAAAAACTACTGAATTATTAACTAACAGAAAAATGTATAATTAAAACAATCGGTTATTTTCACATTACTTTAAATTTCCACTCATGTCTTCATACCAAATAAAGCCTTTACTCTGGTAAGATAAATTAAGTAAAATGATATTGACCACATGTATCTTGGGAAGTCCCAGGATTCTTACTTGCTGCTCCAAGTCTGATTCCTGTGTT
Source organism: Phyllotis vaccarum (assembly GCA_033318265.1). Taxonomy (NCBI): domain Eukaryota; kingdom Metazoa; phylum Chordata; class Mammalia; order Rodentia; family Cricetidae; genus Phyllotis; species Phyllotis vaccarum. Next base: position 52,332,090 of record JARWLC010000006.1, read on the forward strand.
AGCATGCTCTCAGAGGTGGAGGTGGCAGTGAACTGCCAGCCTGCAGAGGGCAGTCATCCTACTGTCCCTTTCCATTGCTCCTTCAGAATACTTCCTCTTTCTTACCTATTTCCATTGTCACACACACACAACATATCACACACAACAACTAAATAATATGAAGAAAAGAAAGTCATTGTTACTGGAACATAACTCAAAAGGCAGTTAAAAACCGGAGGGGGAAAGCAAAATAAAACTTGAGATACTAGGAGACAGCACGTAGTTGGATATTGTCAACGTATCCTTTGGATTTGGCAGGAATTAGGCCACGTAGTTTGAAACATGTTTAACACCAGCTAAAGTGAAACATCCCAGTGCTTTATTGTATAGTGCAGTGGGATGCCATCCTGCTAATAAAGATTTCATCGTCAAGAAGCCACTAAGCTAGAATTGTGATACTCAATATTCCTAACAGAGTAGGCAGCAACAATTCATTCACACTGACATGGAGGTTCTGCTTTGTCTCAGAAGCTTCCACCATAATTTTTTATCATATCTTGTCCATATTGAAGAATCATTACTACTTACAGAACTCAGTTTATTGGTGCAAAAGTTATTAACCTTTGATATCATTTACATTCTATGAGTCAGATTCTTTAGCTGTAAATGGATTTTTCAATGGTGAATAAGAGGAAATAATGGAGATGGAAGCAATCACTAAAACTAGGCTCCAATGGTTATCAGCACATCAATATTTGCATTTTAGGCTCCAAGGAGCTATATAGAGGACATTTGCCATATTAGCAAGGCTTCATGAGCCATAAAGGGTTTTGTTTTGCATGATTCATTGTTCAACAAAATGTCATAGGAACCGGGCCCACTTGCCTTTTGAAGCCACCTGTCTCCTGGCAGAAACAGGTGTGCGGTGTAGGTAGCGTTCTCAGTGTAAAGATCCACTGACCGAGGAAATGCCTCGAGAGTCCTCCCATTATGAGAGAGAAACTGATGCAATGACAGTTGGCCGTTGGAGTATAAGCGTAAGATTTATGACACGTCTCTGCACTAACACCTGTGAGGCTAAGAACTGAGCTCAAATGTGGGAAGAGGCCAGAGCACAGCAACTTCCAGACTGATATTTCTGAATGATTATCTGTTGAATTACCATAATTAAACTCATGTTCTATCCCAGTCCAGATCTGCCAAATATTTACTACTTAATTGCTTTTTCATTGCATGGACTTTAAATGAATTTGATATCTTTTTTTTTTTTTTCCTCTTAACATCCAGCTCTCCTCTGATTTTACAAATTCAGGAGTATCATGGAATTGTAGGGATATGCTATGTCTTTTTCTGAAACGTGTAGTCTGCATTTTTTTTTTTTTTTTTAGCATTTTGAGATGTCTCTGTGTTTAAGCCATGAAATATTGACTACTGATTTTGCATAATTGACTACTGAAGATATGTAATCCTACTCAGCCCTTGTAAAATGTAGTGACTTAATTATCTTGTGATACTTATTTTATATTTATGTAGAAAAAAAATTAGAGAAGGGAATGGGATCTACCAAGGGCATCTCTTTTGAGCCAAAATCTGTGTAAGAACCTTTACATATGTTGTCATATAGTGAAAGAAGCAACGTCATAACAAGAATTAGTGATGTTTACTCTGCTTATGAAGACATTGATGACCAAATTTAGTTCCACAAAAACCAAAGGAATGGAAACCTAAATATTGAACAGCAAGCCAAAGATTTGTGTTGAGTATATATTATATCTTGTATAAAAAGGGCAAGCTCATAACCATCCAAGAACTAAAAAGTACCATGATAGTGATTCAGATAGGAGGAGGAAGATGTCATTTTATGACAATGAACTTCAGTGTTGGGTAAATAGAAGTAGTGGAGACTATAGTGGGTTCTGAAAAATTTTGTCCCTGTTACTTGACTTCAACCAATCAACCAAAATAAGTCAGAAGCGTGAGTTGTTCTTGTACCACCCACAGAATTTAGTTTGCTGCAATTGATATGAATGTAGATGAATAATGAGAATAAAAACACATTTAATTGTTATAAAAACCAAAGAGATTTAAGTTTTGCTTTAGAAGGCACTGTTTCTTCATTCATTTATATTTCTAAAGTAAATGGAATGTTCCAATGTAAAAACTTAAGTAAAAAAAATATATATCTGTGTATTTGGCCAATTGTACTAAAGAATAGTCCACTAGGAAGCAAAAATAATGTAAGCTTGAATTGTAATAAACTCTATATGCATATATCTGTGTATTATGTCTGTGTGTATCTCTGTGACGAATGGAATTTCTATTATTCCTTTACTATTTTTGCCATTCGTTAGTTATCTAAAAACATTATTTTAAAACCAACTTTTATTTATTCTTGATTCATATGATAATGCTTCTAAGTTCTGAATGCATGAGCAGAAAATATGGCTCATATTTAAATCATGCTCATTTTACAGGTAAGAGTTCAGAGTTATAAACAGCGTGAACGACTTTCTCCAAATTGTAAACTAATAACCAGTGAAGTCAGGATCCTGATTCAGTCTCTTAGCTTAAAATGTTAGTGTCCTTTCATTTATTTTCTCTTTATCATGAAAGATAAAGCCTTGTACTCTAGTTCCCCAAGGCCAGATGTGATCAGCTCACCAACACCAATGGGTAGGGGACCACCAGCCTCCCAAAATTTGCTAGGAAAGCAACTTCATTACATTTTAAATTTCTAGTGCAATAACTCCCATTGGTTGCTTAGTCTCATAAGAAGACTTGTAGATCATGAACACTAACAAAATGGTCATGGCAAGTGAAAAAGGTGACAATGAAGGCATGATGGCATCTGGCCTTCACTGGGATTAATTGATCCATCTTAATGTTTTTTGAAGGTTAATTTAAAAATAGCACGACTATTTGTTTTTAAAACCAATGCTAAATAAATATTTTTTTGTCTTCTCACAGAGGTTGAATACATAAGACTTGAAATAAGTGTTCCAAATTGGTAGTCTAACTAGCCATTAAATATATTCCAAAGTTTAAGTAAATAATAAACTTATATATGTGGCCATAAGTTTTCCTGTGTGGCCCCAAACAAACACACAGAGCCTTATATTAATTACAGACTGTTTGGTCTATGGCCCAGGCTTATTACTAACTAGCTATTCATCTTAAATCAACCCATTTCTATTAATCTATGCCCTGCCTCATGGTTTTGTGTCTTTCCCTGTTCCGTTACATCTTGCTTCCCCCGTGGCCTGCAGCGTCTGCTCTGAGCCCACCTCTCTTCTCCCCATCTCTCTCTTGGATTCCCTGCCTGGCTGTCTCCTGTCCGGCCATAGATTAAAGCCAGCTTCTTTATTAAACAATGGTAACAGTACATAGTCACAGCACACAGAGAGACCATTCCACAGCACATGTATTATATAACAATATTGCCTAGAGATATTGTAGCCAATTAGTTTGTGAAGGTGTTCTCAGTTATGTTCATAGAACAGTAATAACAACAAAATAGCAATGCAGAGGACTACATTGCCATTGTTAATCAGTGGACACATTTTTTGATATAGCAATCTAAGCAAAAGAAAATATTTTTATGATAATTGAACACATTTCTTTGAATGTTTGTATTCATATTCATCTTTCAATAACTGTATTTGAATCTGTACTTAAAGACATCAAATGACGACTATATTGTATCTCTATTGGGATGTTACAGCATGGTATACACTCAACACTGTCTGGTGAATGAATGGTAAATAAATCAGTGTTTCTCAGGCTCAAATGTCATTGTTAATAAACAAAATAAATCAAACAGAAGGGGTTTTTCTTTTTCCTTTTTGCGGGGAGAGGCTTGAGACATGGTTTCTCTGTGTATAGCTGTCCTTAGAATTGGCAGTAGGGTTCTAGTTAGACTAGGCTGGCCTTGAACTCAGAGATCCACCTGCCTCTGCCTTCCAAGTTCTGGGATTAAAGGTGTATGTCATCATAACCCAGCTTTTTAAAATTTCATTTATTTTTTCAAAAATTTGGTGGGGGAGTTCCAAAGGTGTGATAGGGGGAAGCAAACTCTGTGAAGAGAAAAGAATGAAAACCCAGTGCAGATTGACTTTGTCAACCTGGACCAGACTTTGGATCTGATGGCAGACAGCTTTTCCAAATGTATTTAAGACCAGCATAATTTGGGAAAAAAAGTTTCCTGGTGTAATATAATCCCTATTGCACAAAGAAGCTTAATTACATTGAAGCTCAACTCAGGGTGCATGCCATTTATTCCAAGATGATTTATAGATAGGCTATTAACAGATAGCTTAAGGATCTAAGGGTCTGTCCTTGTCTCAGGATCAAGGTCATTTGGGCTATTAGCCACCTTTGGCCCTAGATGTAAGAGTTTGAGGAGCCTCTGATTTTAAGAGTCATTTATATTACTAGTTAACTCCATCTTATTTGTAAGAGCTTGGAAGGGCCTGGCCCAATGGATACCACAGATCACCAGGCTGTTAATTACTTCTAGTTCTCACCTTTCTGAATGGAAGAACAGGTTATTTTTATCTTTCCCACTGGAAAGCCAATCTGTGTGTGCTTAACTCTGGTTTCTCTGGAGATCTATGGGTGCAAAGACTTTCGTGCTATGATCTCAATAGTATTACCTTAGTGTTTGTGTCTGGTACAAATGAAACCTTTTTCTCTGTAAAAAGGTGGTCTAAAATTAACTAAATTGCCCTGCTTCTTCTGTCTTTCCTAGAATAAAATCATATCAGTGTGGCCTTCTAGTTGATGCTATGGGTCAGCTTAAGGAAGAAAGAGTTGCTGTAAAAATCCATATTGCTAGAGTAGAGAAGTATTGCTAGAAATTTTTGATTCCTGGAGAAAATAAATTGCATGATTACTGAGAGCTTAATATGTTGTATACAGATGCATTAAGACAATAGACAAGGCAAATAAATTACTGTACCATTGAACAGTTATGTGACAATTTCTAAAAAAAATTTGTTGAGTCCTTAGGCTTGGTGTAGCACTCCATTGAAAAAGACACAGAAATAAGAGAATCTATGATGCTATGTAATTTAGATCAATCTTGTTTCTATATTTTAAAAGTGTTGCCAAGTATTATTCTGTAGCAGTTTTAGGAAGCATGTGCAGTTGTTAGATATTGAAAGGACATTCTGTGAATTTTTTCCCCTCCATTAAGGTTAAAATTAAAAGCCACCATCCTCCCAGAGGGTCCCCAGTTGAACCTGAAGTAGCCATGTCAATTGTTCTTTCTGAGAACCAGTACACTACATTTTATTTCCTGAATGATGCATCTGTTTGAGATCTGCAAAGCTTGGATTGTATCTGGAAATCTCACAAAAACAGAATCTCATGAAATTTTCAGGGCTCTAAGCCTTGTTCAGGTTGAAAATGTGCTGGCAGAGCCAGCACAAATTCCAGCCAAGTAATGGATGTACAGAGAAGCCCTGAAGTACTGAATGCAAAGCAGTGGCAGAGAGTAAGTTCAAAGTCCTTCCAAACTTTCCAGATCTGGTGCCATAATTTCTGGGCAGTGGCTCAGCTGTGAAGGTGCTCATGTCAAATGGGTAGGTTCAGTAATTCCTGAAACAGATGACGCTAAATAGAAAAAAGCTCAGCTACCCGTTTCCTCAAAGTCAGCCAAAAATGTTATTCTCTCCAACATAAATATCCCTCCTCAAATCTTACTCATGAGGAAGTGAGAAGTCAGAAATGAGATGTTTTTCGTGTTTAACAAGGGAAATCAACAATTCCTAGAGTCTCATTGGGTCATATTTGGTGTGTAGACACTTTCTAAAGTTTATCCCATGTCATCCCTAAGGAAAACTTGGAATGTCACCATTTTGCCATTCAGTGTCACTACAGAGGCAAAGGGAGACTGAAGATCTCACTCAAGGTCACACATCATAGAGTGTTAGAGCTGGGATTCGACTCTAAGTCACACTTTAAAGCACACGTCTTTTCAGTACACCAAGAGCATGGCTCTGAGTTTGCTTTAGAATTTTGAAATGTAATATGTTTTCCATTTTTAAACACATTCCTAATATATATATATGTGCAATTCCTTTATGCCATAAAGAATTAATGTTCAAAAGCCATTTCCACCAAGTGAACTCAAGACATTGCGTGTCAGTTATCAAAAGTTGAATCACTTTAAGTCCTATAACTATAACTTCTCACTAATTTTATGAAATTTATCAGAAACAGAAAGGAAATATCCTTTGTTATTTCTATTTATTTTTGGTTATTAAGCACTTAGCAGAGTTTCTTGTATCTTATGTAATAGTACCTAAATAAAACTTAGACTAATTTTTAAAGTAAGAAAAATGTCCTTGAACCCACAAAGACATGACTAGATACAGTTAGCCAATACAAGTTGAGAAATGGTGATCAAATATATTCAAAATTAATCACTTTTCCCCCATCCAGAAAATGAACCATATTCAAAGCAACACCATTTACTCCTAGCCATTATGTGAACTCTTTACACATGGGTTCATTCTAGGTCATCCTAGGAATAGCCTTTCCAGTTGTAGATTGTGAAATTTACTGATATTAAACTTCACCCCAGAGGCAACACCCTGATATTGTTGAATTGTATTCAATTGCTAGCAGTTTCAAAGACACCTGTATCAGTGAGAAGCCCTAAAATCTTTTAAAAAGCAGCTAAAAACAAAATAAAACAGAGACCTTGAGATGGAGGACTTATCCAGGCCTACATGATACAAATCTCATATTAGGTGAGGTAAGTCACTTTTTCTGAGTTCTTCCTGAGTTCTTCACACCTCCTTAAACCCTGCTAGGACTTCAGTGGCACATCTCTGGAATGGCTAGATTCATTCTTTTATGACTTTAGACATTAGACATTTGTAAGATTTTATCTTGAATAAGGGGAAGGTCACCCCTAATTTGCAAGGCATGTATGTAGATCAATATGGTAGTGTGTTGAAAATACAGAGCTGGTGGGGTTAGCAGAGGCAAGCCCTCTGAGACACAACACTGTGTTTTGGAGCAGTTATTGAGACAAGCCGTGCCTGCTCAGTTATGGTGAACTCAGAACATAAGCAGCACCTGAAATTCAGGAATTACTGTGCAGCTGAATGCCCTTTCCAATAAACCATGTTTTAATTTCCTCAAACAAAATTCATTATTTGTGGATGACTGTTAACACAGTTTTGCAAATACATAATTTGGGCTTACTGCTTTTTTTTTTTTTATTAAAAGCTTACATTTAATATTTTCCTATGCAACATTTGTAACTGCATTTATAAAATAGAGAAAATATACAATTTAGATTCAATTTCCCTATCTTCAGGTTTTTAACTGTCTTGTCTCCTGTGAGTCATTTAAATACTTTGAAATTTCATGGGTAAGATAATAAAATGTCCCCCCACACCCAAGGAAAGGACCATTGTAAGATTTAATGTTTTAAAATGAACTTACTATTTCCTCAAAAATGTGCTTCACTTTCTACTCCAAATGCCAAGGCTTCATCTGGCAGTTTGGCTCTGTGGCTGAGAGTGGGTTTGGGAGCTCTCAGACAGCATTCTATCACTCCACGCCTCTCCCTTAACCCTGCAGAAATTCTTCGGTGAGTCAAACTTCAATGTCTAAATACATGTCCCGCTGCTTACTTCTGAGGCCAAATTAGATGAAGCATATCAAACACTTGGAATACGCTCTAAGAAAGTGCAGCTGTTTTAATTATTTTTAGTAGACCTGAGAACAAAGAGTCATATTATCTTCAGCAATATCCCAGTCCCAGTCCTCTAAGCAGCATCCACTGAAGGGTAAAATTGCTCTTTTCCTCATCCCTAGTTTCTCGTCACTACCTAAATTTGTTTACCGCTACTCTGGGGCATCAATACATGCGACTGTTAATTTGAAAAAATCATGAGATATGCTTTTGGATTTTTTTGCAAATTAAAATAGTTAATAGACGCAGGAGACTGCTCTTTGGGAGGAAACTATGGATTGCTACCAAAAATCGGGTACCTTGGGGGCAGGGGGCGTTGCTCCCGTGGTAATAGCCGCATCTAAGCAGTTAGTGATCACTGTCATGTTGGCGATTAGTGGCAGTGCTTCTCAGCCTTCCTTTCAACCAGTTCTTCATGTAGTGTAACCCCCAACTGTAGTATTATTTTTATTACTACTTTGTAATTGTAATTTTGCTACTGTTATGAATCCCTATACAAATATATGTATTTTCTGATGGTCTTAGGTGAACTGTAAAAGAGCTGTTTGATCCCTAAAGGGGGTGTGACCCACAGGTTGAGAACCATCACTCTAGCCGCTAACCTTATTACTTCTGTGATTTTTTTTTTTTTTAACAGTCCCTCAGGAATGAACGACAGTCATTTACAACCTCAAACTTTGAGTACAGATGCACTGGAAATTAATGAGAGAGGTGGGAGAAAGTCTACCACTCTAGGCTCATCACTGGTTACCCATTTGTGGGTTTTTTCTCGTGTGTGTGTGTATGTGTGTGTGTGTGTGTGTGTGTGTGTGTGTGTGTGTGTGTGTGTGTGTGTTCTGCAAGAGTATTTGCTGTATGTGCGCAATATGCATTTAGATATAACTTTTAGATATAACTCCAAGGAAGTGCTTACTACTCTGATATAAGGTGTGCGCTCAACAAGTACTCTTGTTTCTCAGCAACTTTAGGGTCTGAGAACCCTTTCCCCTGACCAGAGCTGCCTTGTCTCAACTCCCACTTTTTAAGGGACCCCATAGTAGTTTACAAACCTCATAAAGTTATCACTGCACTGGATGGCTAAGATCACCCCAATGTTCTGCCAGGTTTACACTGCAGCTAGAGTTTCTTTTTTTTTTCCCTCTACATCTTCTTTTCTATGTTCCATTCTTACACTCAAATCATTACTTTACATTTCATGGTCCCACACAGCCTCTGTTCTCTGAGAATCCAACATTCCACATAAACATGCTATTGAGGGTGAGTAAAAATAACAAGAGGGAAAATGGAGATTAGACTTGGGCAACTGATAGCTAAGATAACATGGCAACCCACAATGGGAACTAAGGTGAGCACAACCAACTCCAGTACAAAGTGACCTTCCAATTGGTACAGTGTTGACATATGATTAATTGACAGAGTATACGGTTAGAGAGAAATGTGCAGCTGGAGATTAAGTTGGAGGCATTCGAATGTATTAAGAAAAGAGAACAAAGACATCAGCTGGTCACTGCTAAGTACCACTGCTGTTTACAACACTGTGATGAACTCTGGGGTAAAGCTGAGATGCAAGATGGAAAGTCTCTCTGATTGCATATGAAACATAAGAGTTAGAATGAAAACCATATCATTGAGTAGGAAGTTATAAAATCAAAGATCATAAGCCTGAGGCTTATTAGTCAATGTGAGTGAACTTCAGAGGGAGTTAAATGTATGAATACAGACAAATAAATCAGGATTAGGTTTCTATTTGGGAAACAAAATAAAACCCTGACACTCAAAGGAGTCCACATGCATGTGCTGGGTTTTATAGTCCACATTCCTCAGGAAGATCTAGGGATCTGCCAAATTAGTAAAACTTTAGATGTGAGTTGTGGCTAGATAAGAGCCCAAATACTTAACTTTTGTATTTTGTAATGCCTAAAATGAAGAAAGAAACAAAATATTTCTTTGTGTTTTGGAGCCAGCATATGTTTTGATAAAGATAATGTTTTAACTCACATACCATGTGGCTATTTGCTAGGGCCAAGGGAAAGGTACATCTGCCTTAGAAAACAGCTGTGTGGTAAGCATTTCTGCAGCTTGGATGGTTTAATCACTGGCTTCAGCTCCAGAACTGGTGGTAAAAGTACTGTTTATAGACTAAGATAGGAAGATTAGGAGCTAAGAGTGAAAGGCATGGAAGACACATTGTTATAAACAGAAACTGTCTTATCCATGCATTGAAATGATCTTGGCAAGTGATCAGCAGACAGCTTCAGGAATAGTATTGGTATCCTTTTAAAAAGATACCAGAGAGATATGCTGGCTTTCTCTCTGCTACCTGCAAAGATAGTGGGAAGTTGCTAATCTAGAGCCCTAAAAGAGAACCTTCAGTAGTATGGCCAAATTGGCATTCTGGTTTACATACCTGTGGGGCATAGATTTCTATTGCTTGTAATTCAATTCACCTAGTCAATGATGTTTTGTTATAAAGAATTTATTTGACTATGATACCTTTATATAAAGGGTGCATTACTAGAACCCTAGTGAATGCCTGAAGCTGCAAATTGAAGAAATCTACACACACTGTGATTTTCCCCAACATAGTACAGTTATGAGCTTAAATGACTTGCTCTTAGCAATCATCTCTCATTATTCAAGGACTTTCATTGCAGTGACATTGGTGAGCACAAGGGTCATGACAGACAGGCAAATTAACCTGACTTTAGAGGCTTTGAGAAGGTAGACCCATCACTACAGGATCATCTGAATTATGTGACTTTTTCATTATTTTAATCAGATACAATTACACCGGCTTGGCATGCAGAAGTACAGTTGAAATGTCAATTTTTAGGCAATTATCAGTATAGATTGAAGGTTTGAGTCTTAGATTTAGTATATGGCTCTGTTTAGTATTAGATAGAAGTTATATGTGTCAGAATCAATGTTAGGTAAAAAAGAACCCAAATTTTCCTGATTTGTAGTCACTCACTGTTTCTGCATTACATTTGGAAGGTCCCCAAAGTTATATGCTATTCACTGGTCCACTGGGATGACTTAAGAATTTAGTTTAGTAGAGCTCCTTTACTCAACTGTTACAAAGTGTTTTCTTGGTCCCAGGCAGCCAGAGGCCTAGACCCAGAGACCTGCAGCCCCAGGCCCCTTAGCCGCCTGCTGCTGCTCAGGCCCCAGAAATGACTCAGACACTTATATTAAGTCCATGCTGTTTGGTCTATGGCCCAGGCACATTGCTAGCTTGCTCTTACATCTTAAGTCAACCCATTTCTATTCATCTTTCCTGCCACATCGCCCGTGGCTCACCTGTGTTCCTTACATGTTGCTCCTTTGGGCTTCTGACTCCTTCTCTCTCTGACTCCGTCCTGCTCCTCCTGCCTATTCTGATTCCTCCTCCTACTTTTTCTATGGTGCCTGTCATGGGCCAAAACAGCTCTTGCTGTTCACAGCATACAGAAAGACATTCCCACATCACTCAACCCTGTGGTTTATTGATGGAGAATATACAGATGAAAGTTAGCAACTGAAAAGGCACACATGGTTATTCTTTCTTCTGATGGATTCTTAAGGACAGTACTTCTTCCAGAAATGATGTATGGCAGTATTCATTGACTTTAGCCACATAGCCGTGTTCACTTGAGCCCAGAGAGTACTTCTTGGAGGTTGGTCAAATAGACATGTTGGCTAGCCCATGCAACTTGCCTTACTTCCCATTCTTTCCAGAGAGTAAATGGTAGTGTGTGACTCAAGGCCCCCATTAGAAATATAATAAAAAGTTAGATGATATAATATGGTCCAAGGCTCTTTCCATAATTAAATTTTCACTCACGGTTTGAATTACCCAAAGTCCCAGTAATAAAGTGCTCATCTAGACAGAATGTCCCAAGGGCTTAGAGATCTTGTCTTGTAAATCAGAGGCATAGGGTAGATTCTACTTGATTGAAGGTTATCTTCTACTGTACACTAGTCTCAGCATTGTAAGATGTTCATGTTTAGATATCCTGCCTCCAAATGGGTCACTATTTTAACAATAACACTAAAAGAATCCACTGAAATGTAAACCACTTTTGGGACTTGTTTGGCACTTGGGACAGCTTTGAATTTCCAGAGGGCTGGGAGACAGAAAAGGATGGCTACATTGTCTTGAGAGCAATTTCATCTGGAGATCAAGAAGTGCCAGGGCTATAGACTCCCACTGGGGCCAGAAGACAATATATATATATATATATTTAAAACAGAAGTAATCTATGTATATGTGGTTTTTTTTGTCTCGCCTTTGCAGAGTTGTGACTGTTATTGAGCAAGACAGAATTTTGAGCCTGAGAAATCCATGAATATCATAGATTCAGGATGTTTTGTTCATGACAATGAATTATCTACTCACAGTATAATAGGTATTTGCTTCAGAGAAAAAAAATACATGAATAAACTGTGTATGAGGAAGAATTGCTTATTAGCAACCTGGAGAAAAGCTTCAGGGGTGTCAATAGAAGTTTTTGGAGACATCCTTTGTTTTTTATGATCCCCATAGGAACTGGCTCCAGGAGAAGCTGTTTTCCGTGTGTATTTATAACAGTGGATGTGAGAGGATTAACAGATAGACTCTGGTAGTCATGAAATATCCCTGAAAGGAAAAATGTTCTGTGTAAATGCAGGGAGTGTGGGGCTGGCAGTCCCTCAGGGTCTATGTCAGCTGCCCAGCTGTCTTGATTGGGCTGTCCCTCAACCACTGTAGTCATTGCCTAGTGGCAGAAGAAGGCAGGGTCCAAACACCTGGAGATTTTACCACCTGAGAACACACTGATGCTAAAGACATTCTCCTGAGTGTTCTGTGAAAGTTGAGGATGTCTTGAACCTTTTCAATTTGCTTTTCTAACTCTAGTCCTGCCTTTTAGTCTTCTCTTTATGGAAGATGATTTCTAATAAATATCTTTCACTTGAAACTCCATATAATTCATTGCTCGTAAGAACCCAGCCCATGACAGTTGTACAGAAACGTCATAGGACACAGGCTTTCCATAAAAGCCATGAATGTGTTCACAGAAACACATTACTTCTGAGAATGAAAATTAACATGAATTTAATAATTACTTTTCATGTGTTCTTCTGTGCTTTAGTTTGCATGTCCTGGAGGGCTGTATCTGGACCTATAGCCATTCCTTGCCTTTAATATCAACTTTTTTTTTTTTTAAAGTGTTATTCTAATACTTCCAAAATTTTTCATTGTATGGTCTGATTCTAGCTACAATTTAATTTCTTCTAAAAGTCTTTATGGTTTAAATAAATGTTGAACAAAATTTTTAGATTTAAATTGTGTTGATATTATTTGTGGTTTAGTCATTTATGGACAGGACTTGTTTTAGATGCAACTTTAGTTACTGAAAAATAACTATATATTTTCCAGTATCATGTTAAAAATTTTTGTTGAGCCAAAATAAGATAATCAGACAATGGGTTGAGTGTTTTAATGGTAAAGAAAGCATGGCAGTTGTTTACATATACACCTTCCTGATGCAGTGTTGGAGATATAGAACATCTCAAGTGTGTCCTTATTTAGAGGCACAGAGTTGGCATTAATTTTTCAAGTTGCTTCACAAAGCAAGAAGAGGTGATTTTGTTTTTAAAGACTGACTTTCAGAGCAATATGCTATCATCATTAAAGTATAAATTGTTACATGTACTTTAGAAAAAGAACCTGGGGATAGACTTTTCTGCTATTCTGAGATTCTGAGTTTAGAAAAGTATAAAGTTGTAGATGCATTGTGTATGTATATGCATACATATGTGGTGATTTGATTATTAAATAAATGTGTATAACTATTCAAATATATTTACTTTTTAGCTCACTTGGTATTTGGAGACACTAAATTTGTTGGAGTTCAGGAAGCACACGGACCTGTGAGTACTGGAGGCAGACACTGTCTTCCATTAGAGTACAGGAAAATATGCTTATGTTATAATGAAAGTTTCATTCCTCTAGATCTAGGATGGCCTCTCATGATACAACTTCTGAGAATGTCAGCTGTCCTTTGTTGTCAGGCTGCAGTAATAGAAGCCAAGGAAAGGAAATGTGGACAGTCTGATTACCACTCTAATTTTTACTAATAGAGACATTAGTCAGTCATCTGTGTTATTGCATCCACAAAACAGCAACAGATTAATGTACCTTGGGAAAAGCATATATATTTAAACACTACACTATTCTTGATATTTGTATTTATTTTGATTTAATGTTTCAGAGGCAGTTTGTGTTTTTATGTGCTTTGATTTTTAGAAAGTATTAGTATTTCTTTCTTTCTCATAGTTGCTAAGCTGAAATCAGGATAACCCTGATATTCTATTATGAAAGTGAAGTTTCTACATTCATGTATGAACAATAAAAACCTTTTTTTCTCTTCTTAACTCTAAGCAAAAATACTTGCCCTTTGGGTAAACAAATATTTCAGATATGCATTTCAAGTATAAAATGAGAGGTACTATATTGGGAGTTTTCCAGAGAAATAGAGCCAGAGATATGTTAAAAAAAAAAAAATAGACCTCCCCCCACACACACACCAGTGAGTCTGAAAGAGTCATCTGGAGGACATGGAACAGTCTGGAAGGAAGAAAGAGAATGAGGAAATGATGTCATTGTATTAGAATCTCACAATAAGAGTAAATTATATATATAAAAAAACTTTCACAAACGCTCCTTACTGAGTTTGCATTTTAAAACCCTAGCTTTCATATACTGTAGCCCCAAAATATAAGTTATTAGCAAACTAATATTAAAATAAGATTTAAAATCATAGTTTTTCATACTACTTGTTTTTTGAAACAGTGTCTTGCAGTGTAGCCCAGACAAATTTTCTTGCATTGACAAATTTCCTCATTCAATCTTGCTCAGATACAGTGAGAAATGATTATAAACGTTCTACTTACAATAATTTTCAATAATGTCAAGTAATTTAGCAGAAGGACAAATGTGATCTATTTGTATTATATATTTGCATAGTTTCATGCACACATGCTTGTTTGAGGAACTTTACTTAAAATTATAGTATGCTGAGGTAGCTTATGGCAGGTTGATTAATAGTAATATTTGAGAATAAAATTATAAGACTTATCAGTTGGGTTTAACAGGAGAGAAATCAGATATTTTTAATATTGGAATAAGAGAACCATTTACCCTAAAGTCTAACACCTTCTTATTTGCTGGATTTAATAGAAATATAATTTTCTTTGTCCCTAAAGCCTGTATTTTAATGAATTTTCAGAAATCCTAATTGAATTAACCTTTGGAACAGTAACTATAAATTTGTACTAGCTATTCAATTAACATAGAGAAAGAACATCATCCAAAAAATTCTGCAGCATCTATGATCTCTTCAGAAATCAGTATTGGATTATATTTCATTTTTTTTCCTACAAGTCACCACTGCAAGCATCAGGGTAGAGTATAGTTGTATGTATTTGCTATGAAGTGTGTCTTAGTATTGCAACTCTCTTTTATTTTTTGTATTGTGTCTTTGTAGAGTGTGTGTGTGTGTGAGAGAGAGAGAGAGAGACAGAGAGAGAGACAGAGACAGAGAGACAGAGATAGAAAGAGAGATAGAGAGAGAAGATGGAGAGAGTGAGCATGTTCGTGAGCATTTGTGTTTGTGAGTGTGGATACTTAGGTGCCACATGCCAGATATGGATGTCAAGGGACAACCTTATGTGTTACTCCCTGTCTTCCACCTTGTCTATGGCAATGTTCCTTGTTCATGATTGCCCACAAGCTTCTCAGAAGCTTCCTGTTTCCTCATACCACCATGCTTGAAGCTTTGTAATGATTACAGATTTATGCTACCCTATTGTAGTGGCTTTATGATGTTACATTGTAAATAATTTTCCTGCCTATGAGTTTAATAAAAAGCACTGATTTTCCAAAGACAGACAGGAAGTATGGGTGGGGCTACCAGACTAAGAAAACTCTGGGAAGAGGAAGAACAGAGCAGAAATGTCACACAGTTCCCAGACAAGCCAGAAGATGCAGAGAACAACTATGCTGCACTGAGAAAAGGTACCGAACCCCATGGCTGAACAGGATAAGAATAAGAAAGATAAAGAGCTAGCAAGTTATATGCCTAGGACCCAGGTCAATCAGTGTACAATTAATGTAAGCATCTGTGTGTCTCTGTGGGACTATGGGATTGTGGGACTGTGGGTCTGCGGGTCCAAACCTTGAGACTAGGTCCAAAAGTCTGGGCCAGAAACCTCTTACTACAAAACCCTATCCTGCCTTATGTGGGCTTCCAGGACTCATTGATCCTTGAAGCAAGTACTTTGCCTGCTGAGTCATCTATCCTCCTGAATGCCTTCCTTTAACATTTAAATATCAAAGCTCCTTCCCCAGCCTCCCACAAACAAAACAACACAAAGATCCCCCCAAATAAAACAACAATCAAAGAAATGAAACAAAACTGAATAAAACTCCCAAATTCTTGTTGAGAGCCTGCCAACAAGGACTGACTTATGTATTTTCGGTCAGCCATAGGTTGCCACAGTGACTGTAATTAAATGTAAGTATCAGTTTAACAAGTATGCACTAAAAGAGTTCTATAAACATGCAGGCAGAAGGGAGTGGGTGCAGCTATGGAACCCCTTCCCCGTATTGGGTTTCTTTCCTGTCAGACATTCATATTTAGAGCCAGACAACTTGTCTTTAAGGAGCACAGAGTGACAGCTGTCTCACCGCTGCCTTTCTGGCCTTTGACCTCTAACAAGCTCTCTTTCCCTGACTACTGGGTTTCAGTCCCCTGATACATGTACTATGCAGTTTGATGGCTCTAGGTGAAAATAATCTCTTTGCCATCCTGAGCTCTTTAGAGAAGGTAGCATAGAGCTAGAAAACCACCCTGATGTTATTACTGAAGAAATATGCATCATTTGGTAAATACACACAATAAAGTCTAGCCATCATCTCTCAAGGGCATCGGACTCTGAGCTGAAATTTTTCCCCATGAGAAGTTCAGACAACAAACCGTGAAGTGAGACTGAATAGCAAAATTGGTAAACTGCCCATAAGCTGAAGAGACTCAAAATGGTAAAAAGAATATATATCAACTTCTCACAAAAAGCACTTTAAAGTTATTTCTTCAAAATATAAGAAGATATAAGGCCAATTGCAGATATAATTTCTTAGCAAAGATGTAACTAGAGAATCTTTACTTTTTCTCAAACATGCCGGGCTAGGCCTCGCTGGGTTTTTCTACTGAGTCCTTATTTATCTGCCTGTACTCCTGGATGAGTGTGGTGTGCTCTTGTGAGGTTTCTACTTAATTTTTGTGGCTGTAGAGTTTGCCTTTGAGGCACATAGGTAATCTAAATTATTTTTCTCTCTAGACGGACACATTTCTCTTGGGAAAGGATTTTGAACCCATTTGTTCAGCTTCTCAATAGCAACGTGGATGAACGAGGCAGGGTAAAGTCAGACAGTAAGAGCTGGTGGAAACTTCCCTCTAGCTTTTCATCTAAAAGAAATCATCTTGGTGGTAAACTGAGGCAGGTAAGAAAATGCCTACATTCATTTGGGGATTCTTACTTTAATAAGATTTTTTTTAAAAAAGAAATATATTTCTAGCAGGAATCTTTCAAATCAGTCACAGCACTAAACAAAGACCAAGACTCAGGACCCAGTTGAACTTAGAGAAAGCACTTACCTCAGATTTCAATTCTAGCTTTGCAAATGTGTTCATAATAATAAAAAGCCATCTCTGTTGTTTTTATAAAGACCCAGGGCAATGTGTGTATATTGAATACTGAACAATCTGACCTCTGGTAGATATTAATAATAGTTTAAAATGATGCATTCTTATCTCAGTGATGTGATCAGAACCTATGAATAGTAGAAACTCAAATAACTTGGTTTCTCTTTATAAGATATTGTGAGTTTTCTACTGATTCTCATAGAAAACAATGATCTCTTCTGCTTTTAAAGATAGAAGAGTTATTTAGTATTTAAAATTTTTCATGAATTTAGAGTTTGGAACTTTGAACTCTGAGCTCTGTTTATCAAGTTGAAGGGGTGACCTCTCTTTCACTTGGAATCACACCGTTTGCCAACTGATCTTAACTGGACACAATCTCTTGAGCTCACAGTGGGCTGCATTTCAAATGAAGTCACTTCTGTTTATGCAGTAAATCTAACTCCAAACAGAATGAGAATTTAAACCTCTGGGTCTTATGATCAACATTAATCCACTAAACACTTTGTATTATAGACTTGAAAACTAGAACAAAACTTTCTGTAGTACCTTCTCGGAAGGACTCTGAGGTAGAAGGGAATGAACTCCAACTTCAAAAAGTCAAATAAAGAGAATTTGATGTTTAACAATGATGTTAGCCTATGAGCAAAGAGGGCTTCCCTGTGAGACAGGATGGGTCTCAGCCCAGTCCTGGGAAGCTTCCTGTTGTTCCAAGACATTTGTATGATTGTTAGATTGAACACTGAGATCATGAATAAAGATCCCATGGCACCCTTAATAAGACTGTTATCTTTGGAGCTGGACCAAGTTCTGTTTGGGAATCTAAACTTTTCATCTTTAGTTCAATTACTCCATATAATTTTATCTTGCTTTCGGATACACTTCCATAGATCATTTACCTCATTTTTCCTAAGATTGAGAAATATAATAACAGAACACTATTATGTAATGCCTAATCTACTCTGCCATGATAAAGAAACTAACAGAACATAAAACTAAGGGAAGTGTCTATTGATAGTAGAAAGATCTGTTTAAATAATTTTACAAGCTCCCTAGTTTAACACAGGAAATATAAAAATTCCCATTTTACAAGAAAAAAAAACCTCAAAAATTGTAGAGATTCAGGAGTTATGTTGACCTAGTTGATGATCAGTCAATAACCTAATTAGTTATTGGATATATATCAATGTAATTTACAATTGATTAGTTAGACATCTTTCCAACCTCCTTCTAAGGACTTCTAACTTCTGCAGATCTGACTGTAGGATTTTTCTTTTCATCTCGCTTGCTGAGACATCACTATTGATCAGATGTCGGCAAAGACTTTAAAACATAATTTGGAACCATGAAAGCCTCAAAAATATTTGCTGACATCTAATCCATAGCCAGAGCTGAGTTGTCAGCCTCGTGAAATGTTCCTTCACTGTACTCCAGCTTCAGCCCTGTTCTCATACATTAGTTCTGCTGTTGACAAAATACCATAGCCAGAGGTCTAATATCAAGGAGTCAACAGGGCTGATGTCTGGAAAAGACTGTTCTCTGCCTCCAGATTGGTGTCAGTTGTTACTGTGTCTTCAAATAGCATATGGATGAGAAGGTGATGACCTTGATCTTGGCCTTTAATGAGGGTGATGATGCCATCTGGGAATCTTAGTTAATTTCCAAAGGCTTCAATCTAAACATAACTACAAATAGGAAATAAGTTTTGCAAGACATCATTACTCAAAATACAGTAGGTATTAAGCTCATTGATAACCTTCAAGGACATCAGTGGCTTACTTCCACTATCTTCCCTTCAGATTTGCCTTGTTTCAACATACAGGAAAGGAAGTACACTTGTCTGAACACTGAGGCTATAATTACAAATGGCTTCCATATCCACCCACATTTCTATAAGTTCTGGGGAGTCTACCTCCAGTTCTTACCCCTGTGTAGTTAGCACTTGCATTTAATTGTCTTTATTATTTTTTAAATGCTACAACATTTAACAATAGTTTAATTCAATACTTCTGTAGAATATTCAAGTGTGATTTTCATTGTTTGGTGTATGCATGCATATGTGTTTTAGGGGTACATATATAAATGTTTATGCTGAGGGTAGCGGAGGACAACCTCAGATATCATTTATCAGAACATTTCCACCTTTTCTTAGACACACTTTTCTAGTAGTCTGGAAGTTCACCAAGTACCTTTTCTACTAAATTGCTGGTAGTAGCATTACAAGTACATGCTGTTCAATATTTTTGTGTGGGTTCTGGAGTTATGAATTGAGATCCTCACCATTTGTTGGGCACGTTCTTCACTAACAGTCATTTCTAAGCCCAGGCTGTTACCTCAAAAATCAGCTTTACAATGTGTTTGGAACTTTTGACTTTCCTCTAGTTAATTTTTAATATATTTTATGTTGTTTACTCTACCTGCTAAAAATCATTTTGTTTAATTCTTCTTCACAAAGTGTACTTTGGTACACATTGTCCATACCCTCTCTGTCTTCCTTACTCCCAATAATTTTTTTTAGTGAAAATAGATTTTCATATAATATATCCTGATTTGTGGTTTACCTTCCCTCTACTCCTTCCAATTTCTCCACACCCCTTCCATCTGGATCTACCCCCCTACTCCCTAAAGCATGCAGTGACTTCCATTCAGCTTTCTACTCTGTGTAACAGACTATGCACACTTCTATTTCGACTTCAGAGTTAAGGCAGGCTATGTGAGTCTTGACTTTTTATAACAGATCTACTCTACTTAGCATGTCATCTAGTTCCACCAAATATTCCTAAAAATGACAGAATAATAATTGTTATTGTTGCTTATTATCCCACTGCATATATAAAGTCACATATTTTCTCCCATTTCTTTGCTAATGAACATATTGGTGATGTTCCTACCTTTGGTATTGTAAATACTGCTATTATAGTCACTCTAGTTTGTTCTTGATCTGTTCTTGTAAATTAAAATTTGCCTGGGTATTTTGAAAATGTTTTCTCAAATCATATTCATTTTTTGCCCTTCTGTTTCAAATTTTAAGTTTATAAATTAAGCTCCTTGAAGTTGGCTTTTTTTTTTTTTTTTTTTTTTTTTTTTTTTTTTTTTTTTTTTTTTTTTTTTTTTTTTTTTTTTTTTTTTTTTATTCCCAGTAGGTGAAACAAGTGGTTTAAGTACTTAAGTACTTAGGACAGATGCCTCCCCACCTCCAGTTCCTGAGCTATATTATTTTGATGAGTCCACTGCTATCACTAACATCACTACCACCATCATCAAAAATATGTAAACAAAACAAAACAAAAACTCCAAGCTCCTCTGTGGTCATTGTGGGCTGACTAGAATAATAATGCCTTATGCAAACGTCCCTAAACTTTTCACCCTCAGGGTGAACAGAGATTATAAACTAAAGTTGTGAGATCTCTGGCTGAAGGCTAAAAAGATTTTCATCTCCTCTGGTTTAGGATGATTTATTCTTTTTCAATGGTATACTATATGAAGACTGGGAAATGTTAAATTCATAGAGTGCTTTATGATCTGAAAATTGCATCGCAAAATAGACCCCCAAACATAGCACGTATCTTCTTTCATTAAGAATTAGACTTCATGTGATTCTGGAGAAAGATAAACCCAGAATGATTATAGATTTTTTTTTTCTTTAAGAAAACGTAAATGGTTTTATAAAGTCTGCCATTGGAAACCAATATGAAGAAGTGAGAAAAGGAAATCGACCTGCTGTCACAAAGGAGACCTGAGATGTTAGATCGTTCCCGGAATGCAAGGACCACTGAGCAAGCCAACCCATTCTCAGCTGAGAACAGAAGAAAGCATGGCAGCCATTTATTAGGATAGAAACAGGGTATGCACTTTACAGATCAGCAACATGCTGTAAATATTGACTCGCATCAATTTTTAAGCCGATGAAAGGGTGTTTGTAGTGTTCAACTTTTCTCCTGCAAATCAGTCCTGTCAATAGAGGTGGAGGGTGGGTGGGGGCTGGGGGGTGGATTGACAAGCCATGGAAAGGATTTGCTAGCAGAATGCTTGTGATTTTTTTCCTTTACAATACGTGAAGATACTTTATAAATCCTTGAGGAAAAGTAGGAAATCGAGATCTGAAGCCTTGGTGTGGGGTGGCAGGTATACTCACTCTCTTGTTGAGATGTAAGGCATTCACTAATGGCTTCCCAGGGAATGACTACTGTGCTAATGTTTCAGCCGCATGATTTTCATTCAATATTGCCAAATAGAAAGGGTCGTTCTGTTTCTTCTTATTATTACTATTGTGAATAGATATGTGTAAAGTTGAGATTTGAATAAAGTACTGGAAATACTGAAGCTGTCATCTACTTCCTGTTCTTAAAAACGTGTCCCTGTAGTGGCTGTAATAAAAATTCCCATCCTTATGGTATAAGGATGTTCTTACTAGGGTTACAGTAGAAGACCGATTTTTTTTGTGCGACTAATTTCACTGTGTCTGTCACTGGGTGTCAGGAGTCAGCTCATCTCAGAGACTCTTACTTCCTTATCATTAAAAGTGCAAAGTATTTCCCTGACACTACCTTAAGTGACGGCTTGAGGATTTGATTTAGGAGAACATAGAGTTTAGTAGGGCTTAAGAAGGAAGCTAATTCAACTCTTAAGGCTTCCTGCCTCCAGAGTCTGCTGTGATAAATGCCACCAGGCCTTCAGTGCACATTTAAGAGGCAGTATTTCCGGTCAATTTCCAAGATAGTACAATTAATTAAATGTATATATACTCTCCTTTGTTAAAAAAAAAAAAAAAAAAAAAAAAAAAAAAAAAAAAAAAAAAAAAAAAAAAAAAACCTGTTAAAAGGAGTCTCAGGTTGTCTCTAGAATACTTTAAATCCTTGTATACAGGTTTGACTGCAAAAAATAATTCATATTTAATAAGATGGTGAATTCTGCATCTGGATTTAATGAACATTTTTGTTTTAAGTTTAATTTCACAGCCAATGGAGTCAATTTAGTTTCATAAGAAATTTAGGAGAAGATATTCAAGTAAAGGTATTTTTTTTCTCTATGGCTCAGTGTAGCATATCAGTATGACTAACAACTGAAGACAAAGTATTAAAAAATAGTCCTTCTTGATAATTCATATTTTTGTTTGAAATATGTTTTTACAACTACTAAGGCTCCAGCTTTTATCTAGGACATAACTCAGGAAATCTGATATTATTTAATAATCATGAAAGTTTGGGCAACTTGTAGGTAAAGGCTGAGGGATCTAAAGATGTGGAAACTCAAAATACTGGATGAAAAATGAGAAAAAGGTTGCATGATTTCAAGGCACGAGTCTCGCCAGTGCTTAATGGGTCTGGCTCAGACCCATTACCTGGAAGAACTAAGTTTCCAAATCATTTTCAGCTTTAATTTAAAATTCATACTCTCATTTTTGTTCTGTCTTTAGATCTGATTGCCCTCCCTTCCCCCCATTTTTTTTCTGATCCCTTTGGCCTTCTGATTAGTAACATTTGTTGGTTTCTGTAGTCTCATACACTCATCATTGGGATTAAATGTAATAACAGAGATAGTGAATATGGGCTTAGGATAAGAATACCACTGGCCCAGCAGAGGTTTGAGTAGTCTCTAGTCTGGCTCTGGGTATAAGCCACTTCTACATTTGATTAAGTCATCTGAGGGAAGGGGAGAAGCACATGTCTTACAACAATAATGAGAAACCAAAGGTGCAGAACACTTGAAAGCCTACAAATGAGAAGACAGAGCATCACCTATTTTCCAGGCTAGACAGAAGCTGCGCCTCCCTCCTGAGCTCAGAATAAGACTTATGGCAAAGCAAAGAATGAATTAATTATTAAGAACTCAGGAAAAAATTCTAGGCAATCTCTAGGAATAAGTCCCATTTCTGGTTTTCTTAACATATAATTTAGCTCAGCCACTTTCAATAATGGTCAAGATCTGGGTTATAATTTAATTCAAACAAAGTTTTTCATACAACTTATGACGTTTTGGAGAACAGACTCTCAGTCAATGCTGATGTCCTTGAGGGAACTGGCTTCTTAATAGCATAACAAAATTCTAGTTGACTCACTTTGTAATTCCAAGTATCCCTTTTAAGAAAAGATGATTATTTAAATTGTTGAAGAATGTTGAATATTGTGATAAGGTTCTTAGGACAGAGGGGACATAGCCCTCACCATATTGGGGGCCAGCCAGCATCTCAGGAGTAAAGATAACATGAATAGTGCTAGTGAATGAGCATGGAAAGGTAAGTGATCAGAGAGGGGTAGTATATGGGAATTCATCAGAAAAACAATAAATGGTATATATAGCATGTCTAAGAGAATGTTTATATGCAAAATTGATCACGTGGATATTGAAACTGATAAATCATATAGTTTGTTGCCTTTAAGTCTTAGCCAGTGGCTGAACAATACTGGTATTCATGGTTTAAATTATGGAATTTGGGGGACCTGAGCACCCACAGCTCTTATGTCCAAGCACAGGCAAGACTAACTGTCCTAACTCCAAAAGAGAGGCTAGATTCACTTCTTCTCTATCATTTTGTTTTTTGTATAAAGGGAATTTATGGAACCTCACACCAGTGAGTACAGTCCTTTTTATTCATTCTACACTTTCAGACACCCCATTTTACCCATTTTCCTATGTCTGTCAAATATGTTTCACAACTATCTAGGCATCCTCTTAAGTCAAGTTGACACACAAAGTTATCATTGACAGAGGGTGTGCATTCAAATGTCCTTTGTTCTCAGTATGGTGTGTGACTTTTATAGACACAATAAAACATTGCATGTGGTACAACACAGACTTCATTCAGGAAAATAGGAGTTCATAGGATGGACCATAGTAGGTTTTGCTACCTAATTTTTATGCTTGTCCGAACTCTTCACACTTGTTCAAAACTTGAATTCTCACGTTAATTATAGCTACACAAGTAGAGTCGCCATCAGCCTATTTTCACAAAGTTTATAAGAATAAGAAGTTTTCTGTTTCATAAAGACCTATTCTAGTGAGTTATAAAGAGTACACACCTCTATTTTCTTCTAAGTTAATTCTGTGCTGAATGTAATCATATATCCTGTTTGAATGATGAGAAATTTAACCCTGGTCATATTTCAGTCCTAAGAGCCAAAGGGAGTTCTGTAGTAATAAAATATCAGATAACATTAGTGAGAGGGCTCATTACCTGTAAGTTTATTAGAAGATTGCTCACACCATGCCATATTCCTTTTCTATGCCTCATTCCCCATGCTATATTTTCTGTAAAAGCAATGGGAATAACAATGTTTGGCAAAATGTGTTTGTCTCCCCACTGTATATGACTCACAACCATCTCCTTTCAGATTCTATCACTATGTGGGGTTCTCTTCCTGAGTGAAATGGCAAGAAACCCATGGAAATAAACAATTGGTTTTCCAAGAACACAATATGTTTGGGGAGTGATTTATGATGTTTATTCTGCGGAGATGTGTCCCACCTCTGGGGCAATGAACTTCTGGAAACCATCTTCCTTCTTCTATATTCCTTATACCACTGATACAGTAGGTTTGTGTAATTAGATGTGCAATAGCTTAGTCTAACCCACTAATGAACCCCATTTACTAATGAACCCAATTTACTAACCCAATTTTACTAAAAGAAGCCTAGATATAATTATTTGGTAGTTAGCAAGTAGAGAAGCATTAAAGGAGCCTTAAACATTTTAACTAATTTGATCTAACACCACAGGTATAGACTGTGGCAGAACACCTGTCAGAGGAAAACTAAGATTCCTGGAGCTCTGCATCTATTTTCCTGATGTAGGAATATCTTTCTGTTCTGTGAATATCAATCTTTAAATAAAGGAGCTGTTTTGGCCCATGACAGGCACCATAGAAAAAGTAGGTGGGAAATAAGAATAGGTAGAAAAGGAAGGGCAGAGTCAGAGGGAGATCAAGCCAGTCATCCAAAGAAGAATCATGTAAGGAGCACAGTGAGCCACGGGCCACGTGGCAG
The DNA here is from genome assembly GCA_033318265.1 of Phyllotis vaccarum. Classification (NCBI taxonomy): domain Eukaryota; kingdom Metazoa; phylum Chordata; class Mammalia; order Rodentia; family Cricetidae; genus Phyllotis; species Phyllotis vaccarum. Next base: position 52,357,485 of record JARWLC010000006.1, read on the forward strand.
ACAGATTAATGGAAATGGGCTGAGTTAAGTTAGAGAACTAACTAGCAATGTGCCTGAGCCATAGGCTAAACAGCATCGAGTTAATATAAGTGTCTGAATCATTTTGGGGGCAAAAGCAGCAGCGGGCAGCTAAGAGATCTGGGACAGCAGGTCTATGGGTCTGGGAAGGCAGGTCTATGGGTCTGGGACCCCTGGTTGGATGGGCCCGAAACCTCATTGTAACATTTTCCTCTCTGCACAAGCAGTTAGGGCACTACAATATCGCTGAATCGTGCATAGAGTGAAGTCTTGAGATGTATTCAACAAAGAAAATTAATCTTTTTCATTATATCTTCTGCCTAAAATATAACACTTCTTTTTCTTTTAAAGAATAATCAAAATAAAGTATTTTTTTTCTATTTTAAATATTTTAGTCTTTTCATTCATTTTGTGCTTTCCTTGTAAGGGCTGGTAGGTAATAGGGAAAATAAAAATCTCATAATTACTAGCTATTCTTAATATACAACTTGTGTTAACTCTTGGAGGATTTCATACATGCATTTTGATTGTTCAGAATAATGTTCAAATATTGTTTTGCTTACTTTGAGTTTTCTCTTTAAGTGTAAATAACCTAAGATATAAATGTTTTGTTATTATTTTTCTCACAAAGGATGGTCTTAAAAAGCTTATTAAGGAAGTTATATGGTTCACCAACAAAGGGTAGTTTTGCAAAGGTCCATCTGAAAAGTCTATACTGATCATACTACAAGAGTAGTTCTGCCACATTATATGTTATTTAGAACAGTGATTGTTAACCTGTGAGTTGTGACCCCCACAGGAGACTCATGTCAAATATTCTGCATATCAGATATTTACATTATGATAAGTAACAGTAACAAAATTATAGTTATGAAGTAGCAACAAAATAATTTTATGATTCTTGGTTACTGCCACTTAAGGAACTGTCTTAAAGCAACATAGTGTTAGGAAGGTTGAGAACCACTGGTTTAGAGGATTTTACTCCCCTTGCCATCCAAATATAACACTAGAATGGTATGCTGCATACAAGGAGTAATATGAAAAAGGATCAAATAGGAATGCAAAGAGAGTTTTCTTTTTTCTTTAATTAGTAGCACATAATAAGTCTTAAGATTTATAAGCATAAGAACATCCTAAATCTTTGGATGTAATTTCCCAGTGTTTTTAGTTCATAGCATCCAACAACATAACTAGATACTAATTTCTAGGCTGTGATCATTGGTGATTTGTGAATGTGCAGATTTCAATACTCATTTTTAAAATCTGATAAGCATTATCCTCCTGCTGGCTTACTAGCACCTCAAAGTGTTCCCTTTGCTTATACAACTGTGAAGTGAAATACTCAAAGAATAATAAACCTTGATATTCATGTAAGAATTACAATGATAATTCTCCATATTCAGTGTAATACAAGACTTTGCACATTCATTCAGTTGTCAAGTTGGGCTTCTGTTTAGTTTATACAGTGTTGTCTGTAAGGTTGTACCTACATCTTTCACAGTTTAAATACAATACCATGAGAGTCCCATGAGTCTTAGTTTGAATTCATTTCAGAAATGTGACATTCACCACTTGGGCACATCAAAAATGATCTGGGAGTCTTGAACGGACTTTAGCCAGGATTCATGCATCTTTAGAGATGTCAGCAGTAACAAGGTATTTTCTAAGAGTAAGGTTACATTTTAATAAGAAAGTATCATCAAATAAACTGGATGTTTAAGTTGGAAGTTTGACAATTCAGGCAAATAAAGAGCTGGAAATATGGAAAACCCTGGACTTCAACTAGAGCTATATTTCCATAGGAATTAAATTACTCTGGTACTACAGATATACCATGATCCAAGGAGACTGAGGTTATATCTATAAGATTGTGTAAAGAAAAATTAAGTACGTTGACAGTTTATAGCTTACTTCTGCCTTACTTTTTCATTTGCTTAAACAAAATCAAGGAAGATAGTTATCTCAACTGAAACAGATTGGAAGAGACACCAACAGATGCCACTTAACTCCTTTAGACTAACACAGGCTGTCAAGACAAACATGGATGCTGTCATTTAACAATTGAACAGCAAGAAAGATTCTAGTACCTAGGGAGGTTTCAGTTTGCAAAGGCAGGGCTTCTGTGGTCAAGTAACAGGGATGATGAGTCATAATTCAAATTAAAACAGAGGTCTGTGTGAGCTCAATACACCACCACTGTAGGTTTTAAGAACTTAAGCCACATTTTTTTTAATTTTATAGGAGGATCTTATTAAAACAATATAATCAATCTAGATATTGACTGGAAAGATATTAATTAGTAGAAGAAAATAAATTGCTCACAGTCATGGAGTATGGGAGGCACAGCAAAGGTTTTGGGTGAAGAAGGACAGTCCCTCCCAGGAAACGAAGTCACTGTCAACTTTGAGAAAATGCAAAAATCAGGGGCAAGAAGAAACTATTCCTATCCATGATAATCTGAGAAATAAAAATGAGTAACTCAAGTTTTCATTTGAGGAACAGCCAGAAATATTTTCTTATGTCCTCACAGAAAGGGCTGAGCACTAAAACTCTGATGAATCCCATTTTCCATGGTAAAGATGAGAAATCTAGTCCATGAGGTAGCTGATATATATTTTATGTCCTGTATTCATTTTGCATCTCCTAACAAAATGTTACCTGATGATCTGATGTCCCAGACTGCCCTTTTTTTTGATGAATCACTTTTAATCATTGAGTGATAATGATTAAAAAGTAATTTAACACTGCTGTAGGATTGTGTAATAAGGAGAATATATTAATAGCCTGGGCTGAGACCAAATGTAGTTATAAACGCTACCTGTATCCAAGGAAAACATTATCTCTTTTCTCTGAATATTATACACTCTGTGAGACATCTAAGCATTATAACAGTTTTATTGTCAACCAGATTAAATTGTGATGCTTTATTTACAAAGAGAAGATAGTACTTTGAAGGGGCAGATAAGAATTGGACACAAACCTGATTGATGGCCATTTGACTGTATGGAATTATTTTACTTTACATAAATATTGGTTATATGGTATATATTTGTTTCTGCCGATCAGAAGGACTAAAGTCTCTGAAGTATCCTGTAGGCTAGGAAATAGGTTATATTTGATTTTCCTCTTCCAAATTAGACATCTCACCTTTTACCAATCGAAGAAAATTCTTGCCATGAAACAAAGTTCAGCATTTCTTAATTCTACCTATTTTATAGAATGGCAACCTAAAATCCTGTGTGCCAAAGAACTGACTCTTCTCTATCTGGTATCAGAATTTTCAATAATGAGAGACTGAGGAGATATCTCAGTTTGTAACGTGTTGGGCATACATCATTCACATAAAAATTTGTGCAGTGGTGCATACTCACAACTCTAAGTGCCAGGAGGTGGAGACAAGTGGATTCCTAGGGCTGTAGACAGCTTATCCTATTTTGACCTAGGGCAAATCATAGGTCAGTGAAACCCTGTCTCAAAAGTTCAAAACAAAACAAAAAAGCCATAAGCAATGTCCTCACAAAGGGATCCAAAACAAAGAAACACACAAAACAACACATTGTAGATTGTCCACTGGCCTTTATGAACACTTATATTAATGTGCAATATGTATGTCTCCCCCTTGTGAGACACACACACACACACACACACACACACACACACACACACACACACACACACACACAAGGGGTGTCAATGATGAAGTGACGAATTAGACTTGAGTTTTTAAAATATTTGTCCTGAATAATTTTGTAGCAAGTACACCTCAAAAAAGAATAATTTGTATATAGCTAGTTTAATAAAATTAGTTAAGATATAATAATTTAAAAATACATAGAAAAAATTCATTTACTAAATATCTTCAAGATTCTGAAAGGAAAATTTTGTCCTATAATGGACTTTCCTAAGGCTTTTGGCAATGCTACCTTATCTATTGTTCTCGTATCACACAGTAGTCTTGAGCTAATTTTCATGAACTTCACGGCACTTTCTTTTTCACCTTGGAGTACTGCAATTCATATCATCCATAACAGCAGTACCACATGAAATATAAAATGTTGTTTGATTGAGTTGGTGTTGGAGATAGTAAGTCCTTTAACTGCAGTTCAAGTTTCCATTCTGATCTTATAAAAGACATCTGTTTGCTTTCATTTTAAAGATGAGTCAAACTCAAAACACTAAAGGGAAACCGGAGGGCATTGTCTCCCTCCTGCCTATAACCCGCACTTAATCCTCAGCGTCTAAGTCACCACTGTTCACTCTTCCTAGCTTCTGATAACAAATCCTGGCTCTCATAGATGCATTTCTATCGATCCCTGTGTTCCTGAAAATCTTTCTATTTTTTCCCAGAGTCTTCCATTCATACTCAACATCCAAGATAAATTGCAGTTTCAAACTGAGATGAAATAAATTGTTTCAGATGCATTAAGATATTGAAATCTTGTTTCATGGAACAGCATGGACTGCAGAAATCAGTCTGGAGCCTCACTGATTCACACAATCCCACCAGAAGGATTTTCGTGTACATTTTACACCCTGCATTTGGGGGAACAATCTATCACTCAAGTGAGGTCAATGAAAATAAATGGTTTGTGGAGGGATGTAAGAGTAGGAGTGGCCTACTGCTTAACCACGAGATACTGCAGGAAGCACAGAAAGTTGTCCTTAATTTAAGCTGAGCAGTAATGGGATAGACGGAAAATATTATTTTGCTCTCTGGGGAATGAAGCTGAGATGAGGCATTGCCGGAAGTTACCAGAGGCCAATGACATGGATTGCAACTGGGAGTGAGTAGTCTTCAGAACGCTACACGATGGATTCAGAATAAAATAGAATGGTAGCACATGATGTAAAGATCTTTTGGTTAGCACCCTGGAACGTCTTAAATCATCCCACAGATATGTGTGTGTGTGTGTGTGTGTGTGTGTGTGTGTGTGTGTGTGTGTGTGTGTGTGTGTGTGTGTGTGTGTGTGCATTCTGTGCATATGGTATATGTATGGCAAGCATATGCCATTGAGACATTTTGGAGGTCAAATGACAAAGTAAGTACTCATCTTCTTTGAGACAGGGTACCTTTTTATTTGCTTCTGCATAAACCATGCTAACTGGTTTAGGACCTTCTGTGTATTATCTTTGTCCACCTGTCATCTCTCTCTAGGAGCACTGGGATTGCAGACAGACACTCACATGCCTCGTTTGATTTAAGTTCTGGGGATTTTAATTAAACTCCTTACTCCTGTGGGGGAAAGCTTTACATATTGAGCTATCTTTGTAGCCCAGAACTCCTCTTTTGAGGAGAAGGAAGAAAGCTGCATTGGTGATCAGTTCTCAGTCATTTTTAAAAGCATTGCATTTGATTATATAGCATATTTTTTAAATGTGTGGGTTCTAAATTTTGACTGTTATGTTACTTGGCATTTTTGCTTTCTCATCTGTAAAATAAACTTGCCTTGTTATTAGGGTAATTAAGATCCAATAATCTATGGGAGGCAGTTTGCACAATGTTTAGTGTATAAACAATATTGTATTAATAACTTAAATTTGAGTGGTAATAGAAACTTTACATCCTTTGATCTGAAAATATTTATATTATATATTGCTTAATAGAAAGGTCCTCCAGGAAGTGCCTGATATTTACATGGATTTTTACAATTCTGTCACAGCAAAGGGTATCCTTGTGTTATATGTTTCCCAGCTCCAGGAGCATAAGAATTGATTTCTTGAACTTTCCTGCCGAGGCTGGTAAGAGAAGAGCAGAAGAGTTCTGAAATGCCCTCTTTAGTCCATGACACTATTGCAGTCATGAACACATAGTAGCAGTGCTTACCTGCAGATGACGTGTGCAAAACTAGGCCTGTCAATCATCATTATGCCCAGAAAAGGGATGGTTTTATTTTATATATACATATATATAATTTATTTTCATTAAAAAATGTCATCTCCATCAATGTATCTCCCTGCTCCCCCTCCCTTCCTTCCTCCCAATCTGTCCCAACCAGCCCTCAGCTTTGCCCCTCCCCATCCACCTTACCCTAAAAAAGCAACAAGTCCCAAGATGGGCCAGCACAGCACAGCACATCCACTCCAGGCAAGTCGAGGGATGGTTTTATATAACCCCATCACTTACAGGACATTAATGGTTTCTAGGAGAGGGTCACCCTTCAGGGAAAAGGCTACTTGTTCATGCAAATAACCTCCAATTTCTGTTCAGAGAAGCAGAATTAAACACAGCACATCATAAAAGAGACAGGAGAGCTGGGTGTGTAGCTCATGCCTCACAGTCCTGAAAAGGTAGAGAAAGGTAGATCTCCCTGAGTTCAAGACTAGCCTATTCTGCATAATGAGTTTCAGGCCAGCAAAGGCTACATAGCAGAACCTATCTCGACAAAAATACTTAAAAGTAGGGGAGATAATTTGGGGGAAGAAGAAGTTTGCTGGCAATGGAAAGAAACTAGAAGGACATTAGGGTGAATGTGATCATATTACATTATATACATGTATAGATTATGAAAATTTAAAAATTCAATAATCTGTAAATTATTTTAGTTATTGAACGGCAGTTCATTGAATACCATTCACCACTTGGGAATTTCAAGACATATTTATGATCTGAAATTCCTTTTCTAAAGAAAAGTGCATCTCTTTTCATTTTTATTTTTATTATTTTACATATTGGGTAAGCATGCCACGATTTTGCAAAGTACCTAGAGAAGTTACTTCTTTCACACACTAATGTGAACTTTATCCACAAAGAAACCATGAAATTCTCTAAGGAAGGCCTAAGTCTCAATTTTTGTACTTTGCTAAACATTGGAGCTTTACGTTGTAACATAAACACTGTTCGAATTAAAACCGCTTGCAGAATCTGGCTAAGAAAATTCTACTGGGTATTTAAAGAAAAAGCTATAGTTGGACAACAGGATAATGTATCTCAGTTGGAATAGCCAAATTACACACACCTACCCACCCACCCACACCCACACCCACACCCACACCCACATCCACACCCACACCCACACACCCACACACACACACACACACACACACACACACACACACACACACACACACACACACACACAGACACACACAAAGTTCTCTGACTTTTTTTTTTTTTTTTTGCAGTAATACTGCTTTGCACTTTCAATTACCTTGGCTGTTTGCATTAACATGGCCTCTATTACCTAACATGTATCTATTGAAGTAGTCTGTGTAGGAAACCCCAACCCACCCAACCAAACACTTAAGTGAATTTCATATTGAACTTATATCCAAGTTTACCTGAACTTTACAACAACGACTTTCTCACAGGAAAAGGTCAAGTCTGAGTCCATTTATTGCCTTGCCCCTGGCTCACACATATGCTTGAAGTTCATACTGTGTGACAAAGATAGCATCCTTGCCTAGAAGTGTGGTATAAGCAACAGAATAAGAATACAACCCAAAATAAAGCCCAAACACACAGCAACTTAAGCCCATTAATTCTTTCTAATTATGAAAATTATTTGTTTTTTCTGATTCAAACACTTTGTCAGAAATATTTGGCTAAAACATGAAGTAGTTTCAGAAATTAATTTTTCTTCATTATTTTTTCCCTTGAAATATGATAAAAGGCACTTTTTAAATTTTACTTAAAAAAGAAAAAAACTGCTCATATTGAACCAGACAGCAAGATAAGCTTTTGGTTAAATTTATCCAGAAACAGAAAATATATTTGAAATATTCCATTATAATTATGGATTTATTTAATTCTTCAATACATCTAGTATTGCTTTTATATGTAAATGAGATGTTCACGTATGCACATTATATCTTGCTAATAAAATTCTTCTTACCAAGCATGAAGATCAGTACAGACAGAGATAAAAAACTAAATTAATAAGTATGTTCTAATAAACACTTTCCAGTTTTACCAAAAAGGATCAGAAAAAAATTCTCATCTGCTATAGAAAGTTTTACTACTCTCAATTATAAAGTCCTTATCTGTAAGACTATCTGTAATATTATCAACTGTGCCTTCAAATAGACTGCATAAGTGTGTCTGACTCAAGGCCAGAATTGATCAAGTAATCTTATTTTAAAAAAAATTACTGTGAAGAGAATACAATGAAGTATTAAAAACTATTTGCCCAATTGCTTCTTCTGTGCTTTGGGTTAGCCTTAGGCATCCTTTGACAACAACACACCATGTTCCATGCAGATACTGCTCCTGCCTTTTAGGATCTGGAATGACCCAACTGAACACAAAGGAAGAGAGAAAAGTGGAATTTGATATCAAAGTTTTTGTACATAGTTATTATTTAATATCGTGCTTGAACTCACAGATAGCACAATAAGGCAAAAGACTGAAATAAAAATGACGCAGATGGGAGAAGAGGCAGCCACCTCTAATGACATGATCTTGGGTATAAAAGTCTCCCAAGGCTTGTGGTGATATATGTTATGTTTAGTAACATCAGGCTGGAATATCAGAGGACAGACTTACAGAGAATTGACTGTGGTCTGTTTCCTCTCTTTCATTTTTCAGCTTCTCTCCAGTATCTGGCTCTGTGTTGTGATTATATGCTTATTAGAATTCATGCAATAAAGGCTCTATTGGAAGATCCTTGTATCTGATAAACAGTTTCATGAAAGCATCAGCGTATGGTGACAATCTATACAGCCAGTATTTTTTCTATGTGGAAATAACTAGAATACTGAGAAAGATATGAGAAAAGCAATTACACTCAGAACAGTTGATTTAAAGAAAACCCCTAAATAAACCTAAATCAGGTGGTCAAATAGATCTATAATTGAAGTCTGAAGAATGGTGAAAAGGTTCTATGCTTACGGAGAAGCACACAGTATTGTGAAAATAGCTGCATCATTAAAAATTATCTATTGGTTCAGTGTTATCACCATTAAAATCTCAATGGGGTTGTTCAAAAGAACAGCCAAGGCAATCCTAGTCAAGAATGCTTCTTTTTCCAGTTTTTGGTGAGCAATATTTTCTTTTGTGGTATGTTGTGGTTAATGTTAAAATTCATAACTTGCTAAAGTTCTGAAAGTTCGGTTTATTTTACAAATAAAACTGACTGCTTAGCTGTGGTGAGTCATCTATATATCAACACACCACTATCCTAGGTTGGGAAAATCTTGGAAAAAAAATAAGATCTGGCAGATGGTAGGAGTCTTATGAAATACTAAATTTTGGACATTGCAGAGTTGTTGCATTCATCAGTTTATAACAGATTTGATTGCTTTTACAACAGCATAAGAAAAAAAAATCAAACTAAGATTCTAGCATTGATAGTGAAGGGATCCCAGGGCTTTGCCCATATCTGAGGATCCTGTCTGTGGAACAGTTGATGACCACTGAAGAAAAGAGACCCAGTCTTCCAAAATTGGGGATGTGGCTACCAATAGGACGTTCTCTTATCTAGGATTGCTATTGCTGTGATGTAACACCATGACTAAAAACAACTTAGGGAGAAAAGGACCCATTTCATCTAATATATCATATATTAATTTCATCTAATATAGTTAACAGTTCATCACTGAAAGGAATCAGGCTACAAACTCAGGGTGGGGCTGGAACTAAAGGCAGAAACTGATAGATACATGGAGAAGTGCTTACTAACATGTTGAACCTATATTTTTATACCACCTACAGCCCAGTGGTGGGACCACCCACATCAATCATCAATCAGAAAAAGAAAATGCACCACAGGCTCCCCCATTGACCAATCTGTTAGAGACATTTTTCCAACTGATATTCCCTTTTCTAAGAACTCAAGCTTTTGCCACATTGGTATAAATCTAACCAGAGGAGTGGTTGATGCTGCTGCTGGCCACATGACCCTGTACCTATTGGCGACACCAAATGCACCCATGGAGTCATGGGGTTGTGACTAACAATAAAATAAAATAAAAATACAAGGAAGACATGAAACTGGAAGGGAGATGGAGTGGAGACACTGATAGGGTGGGAAAGAAGGATGTAGCCCATGGCTAGATCATTATGCAATGTGTAAATCATGAAATTTTCAAAGAAAAATATTGAAAGAAAATGTCCCAATGCCATGACTGGCATAGAAAATTAAGTATTGGAGCAACAGTGTAAAAATTTCCAGTGCTATCAGGAATAAATCAATAATCAATTATTAAATCTTAAAAATAAGACAAGCCATTTTATTCATAACTTTACAATATATGAAGGACAATAAAACCTTGATTTATGAACTTCTGTGTTCTAAAGTCATGGAAGAAAAATTCCTTGTGAAAAAAATCATAAAAGAAAAAGCTTCCTAAATTCATATTGAAATACAAATGCAATCCTAGCTAATGCAAGAAGTACCATATTATCATATCTATAGTTGTTCTTCAGATGCATAATTACAAACTAGAATGATACTGTCACAAAGCAGAGGCACACAGACTAATGGATTAGAGCATAAGACTCATGAACAAGCCAGTATCTCAGCACTGGGTTTTTGAAAAATGTGCTCAAAGCGTGTTCTATGTGAAAGGCCATCCTTCAACAGAATAGATAGATTTGGGAAGGCTGAATATGTACATGTAGAAGAATGAAAATGGACTGTTTCTCATGCTGTACAAAAATCAATTCAAAACTCTGAGGCCTAAAACTAGGAAACTACAAGCAGAATAGACTTAACACTTTGTCACATAAACATTTGTACAAACTTTCTGAAAGTGATTCAAATAGGCCAGGAGCTAAGAAGACTTGTAAAATAGGATCCAATCAAAATTTATGACTTTTGCACAGCAAAGGGGAAAACAAGTGAGTTGAGCCAGGGTACAGAGGGAGGGAAAATCTTTGACAGTTGTGCATCTGACAGGGGATTGATAGATACAATAATTAAAGAACCTAAAATTTAAGCTTCAAAATAGCCAGTCAGTAAATGGACAAGCAGATGGGAGAGAACATTGTAAGAGGGAATAGAAATAAATGAATGTATGAAATAAACGTTCAGCACCCTTAGCTGCCAGGGAAATGCAAATCAAAACTATGCTGAGATTTCATCTCACTCCAGTTAGAGTATCTATTAAACATATAAGAGCTGGCATGGAAGTGGAGGACCAAAGAACCCCTCTGCACTGCTGGTCAGGTTGTGAAGTAATAGTGCCACTCTGGGAATCATTACTGAGGATTCTCAGAAAAATAAGACACCCCTAAAAGCTGCCCTACTTTTAGCTATATACAAAGCCACCATTATTCTCAATAACGATGATGTGGAATCAGCCTGAATGTCCATCAACAAATGAATTATTAGAAGATGTATATTATTTATACAGAATGAATTTTGTCATAAGGAAAAATGAAGGCATAAATTTTCTTGCTTTATTAATTAAATATATTCACTGTTTTTTTATAAGTATAAATAGTATTCTAATTTCTCTTACCTTCCACCCACCCTTGATAAATATTTCATCTTCTTTTCAAATCCTTCCCCCATATTATATTAGTTTTGTTTTGTTACCAACTGGGTTTGACCAAGACCATCAATTTGACCATGGTTTTGAATTTTATTTTTTTGGGTGTGGTGAAATCACCAGTAAAAATATGATTGATGACAAGGACTTTGACTTTCCAGAAAACTTTCAATAGACAAAAGTACAATAGTGAAGTATAAGGTCTTATGAGTTCCACTGCTATTAACTGATTATTTACTAGGCTGTATGTAACTGTGTATGCCCAGTGTAGGTAACCATGGATGCTATGCCCTATCCAGAGGATAGTATTTCACAGGCTTTAATGCTAGTTCTATCTTCTCTTCTACAATGTTCCCTGAAACTTAGAAGGTCATTATAATTTTCTTGTTTAAGGCTGGGGACTCGATTGTCTTTTATACTCAGTCTTTTGATCAGTCAAAGTACATATATTTACTGCCATTTACTGCAAAGAGAGAAATATTTCATTAAGGTTGAGAGCAGCTTTTGTCCATGACTACAGATATTAGTAGGGAGATTCTCAGGAGCTATGTCTCTATGCTTCCCTAAATAACTCCTGAATTCCACTACGTCTTAAGCCAATTTAACTATGCAGGCAGTAAGTTCTTCATTAGGACATATGTATTCTTTAGTCATATGTTTTGATTGGGTTTAACATACCCCAAATGCGTTTTTGCCCTGTGAAGTGGACCTCGAATATAAGCATAAAGCAATTGGTTAAGCCTATAACATTTGTGCTACTATTGGTCAAGTGGACACATCTTTTCTGGAAGGTTGATATTGAAACACATTAAGGTTCTCAGCTGGGCAGATAATTGACGCTACTTCTCCTTTAGTGGCTCTAATGTCACCTTCCAGCACTATAAATGCCAGGCATCAGGGATGTTGGTTTCAGTTCAGTTCTCACTTGTTTTCCCCATATATTACAACCAACGTACATGGTATCTTTAGCAAGAGCATCTTATTGTAACTAAGAGGATTGGAAAATTTTGTATAGTTTTGAAGCATCTAGGGAGCCCCAGACCAATAATTCACATATGCATCTCACACCTGGAACTGTGATGTTTGTTTAGTAGCTTATAATTTCTAAGAGCAACATTACCCAGCCATGTAAGGCAACCTCAGGCTATTTTAGCTTTATTTAATCTAGGTTACAAGATAGTAAGTTTCAATGTGGCTTCTTCAAAAGCCTTCATTGTGGCTCCTCATGCTTAGTCCTTCTAGTCTTCACACTTCACCTTCCCTGATTAAACCTTCCTTTGCTCTCTTCTTTTACCTTTCCTATGTTCCACTATGCCTGCTCTCTTAGATTATACGCCCAATGGCCCCTTTCTATTTCCTAGCTTTCACAGGCACAGACTAAACATGTTAAACACACAAAGGTAATAGCATTTGTCTTTTATGGCCATATCAAAGGAGCAGCAGGCGGCAATTGATGTTCAAAGCATCAGCCTACCAGAAGGCAATCCTATTGGTTGAATCTCATCTCCATTGGGCAAGGCCCAAAGACCACAAATCCATGTCTTTTGGTTTTGCTGTGCCTTTACATGGTTGCTGCTGCTATCCTTCTCTGGTATCTGCCATGGTGTGAGTGGGTATAGGGAGATCCTCACTGATTGTAATGTGGTATGCTCATGGATACATCACGTTCTACTGGACATTTTTAACCTGTGGATTATTGTAAAGATGATTTTTTCCTAAACTGTACTATCTAATTAATAACAATAATGTTAGATTATACAGAGTTTTGATGAATAAAAGCAAATGTTACACAGCTAGGGCCTATGAGTTTCACTTAAGGAGCCGCATAGTTCATAGCTCAAGTTAATTATTAAGAAAACCCAACTGAGTCTTCGGAGCCAGGCTGGCTCAAATCCATTTTATCTTAATGCTAAAAGACAAAGTCACAGCTTTTGGTGTGCATAATTAGCTAAAGCAAAGCCTTATAAAACTTCAGGTTAAATAAGATGTTTTTCTAGTAACCTTAAGAAAAAAGAAACCCAGAAAACAACCTAAAGTTCACAAGGACACATAGCTGAGGTCAAAAATACAAAAAGGCCAAATCTTACCAGCTAACTTATTTTTTTGCTAGGGTTTTTAGGTGATTAAAGATGACGATTAACTCCTTGTACCCATTTCTACCCTCAATCTTCTGATATTAAAATAAAAGCTATTGATGAATGAGTATACATCATAAAGATATCAAGTATAACTGACTGACTGCTTTTTATGTATAAAACTTTAGGTTTGTGATTCCTTTAAAAGTCTTTATAAGATTAACTTTCAAGATAAATGGTACCACAGTATGCAGCCTGCCAAAAAATGGGTTGGCTGTGAAAAAAAAAAAAATATATATGTTTTTACCTGTACACTATAGGAATTTAGCAGAGTCACTGAATGGGGTAGATATTAGAATGAAAAGTTATTTTTAAGAAGCACCTTGACCTTGAAGAATCCTCATGATAAACAGTGATTGTTTTGCCTAAGGGACTTTGCAGATATCCCGTGACTTTGGTTACAGGACTTTTCAGGCATATTGGAGGCTCTTTTATTTTCATGTGTTGGACATGATACATAGTAAAGGACTAGAGTCATGGATGCATGTGATGCTTTCATTTAGTAAGATATGTAAATTAAGATTAAGGACCTTGATATGAGGAAGTACTTTGTGTAATAATAAATATGCCTCTGTCCAGTCCAGTACCTCAGAAAAGGCTAGACCTTCCTGCTGTCCAGTAGGCCCTGAAATTTCATCCGGGAGTATCAACAATGAAAGACCATGGAAGGATAGAGAAGGTAACCATCAAGAGAGAATGTGAGTTTCTCTTTTTTTTAACCCCCTTAGACAAATCTAGAACACACTGACTCTGTGGATTCCTTTCAAGCCCTGAGCTGCTGGAGGCCAGCCCCCCAGACAGCAATATTCATTCCTTTAAACATACATTTCATCATTTTATTTTTATTTACATTGAAACAAAATTCTGTTGTAGTTATAAAAATTACATAGTAATATATGTGTGTTTCTCTCCCCCTCCCCCGTGTGTATGTTGTAATTTCTAGAAAAATATATAAAGGTTGTGAAATCATGGAAGAACAAATTAAGTTACTGGACACATTCTATTTTGATACAGAGAAGTGGTTAGGAAATTATTTACTATTTAATTTAGGAATAAGGAAGACAATTTTCTAAAATGTTGTTAGCATCGAAAATTAGATGTTTGATGGATATCTACCATCAACTTTTGTAGCAAATATTTAGATCATACTTCTCAAGCACTAAATCCATTGTTTAGAAACTCAGTACTGTCTTGTGTTAATTTAGGATCTCCCCAAATGCAAAACTTCCTAGTAATTCTTCACTGATACGTATGATGGATACTCAAGATCTAAAAGCTCAGATTTTTCTTTCTTTGTGGCAGAATGAAAATGCACACCTTGGATATCTTATAACATTGCAATAGACTCTAATGAAGTCACATAGCAAGATGTATGAACATTGTATAAGCATGTGTTCCTTTCTAATCTATTCTGTTTATTAGAATATTTCTTAACAATTTCATTGTGTGTGTGATTTAAAATTCTCTTCAAATTTTAATGCCAAATATAGCCCATTACTTATTTTCATTAATCAACAAAGCCATAATAATACACTTTTTGTGGATATAAAATATTCTGGAGGCATTGTGCTTGGGGATGGAATGCATAACAGTATAGGCTTTGTCCAACACAGGTCTCTGTCTAGTTAGACATGTGATATGTACAGAATCACGCTATAATCAATTTTTCTTCATCAATAAGAGGGAACCCTGGATACTATGACATTTTCCTATAATTATTCTCAGCTTAAGCTTTGCTGCTTTAAGGATTTCTTTATAGAGTTCACATCACCAAAATTTTCAAGTTGCTCAGTTAGAGAAATTTTCTATAAAACATTAACTTTTTGGTTAAATTCACTTTTTTGCTGTTTCTCTTGTGAGCATGGTACTCTGTGTTTGAGACATTTTTTTCAAATGCTTATCAAATCAGATGAAAAGTTACAAATCTCATTGCAGACTTTTGAGTCACCCTTGAGCATATAATGGCTTCAAATCTCCTTTCTATAGTGGGGGCGTGAAGCTTGACACTGTTTGGGTTGAGCTGGGTTAAATTTCCTCAACAGCAATTACAGAGTTCCTGAAGCTCAGATAATGGGGACAGAAACTATTCCCAGGTAAGGTACTAATGGGAGGATTCATGTCATTACATTGCCTCAAGTAACTGCCACTGTGTTGCTCTTGTCAAGATTTAAATATCTGCACCATGTTCACAGAGAGAGAGGAACAAAGGAAGAGAGAGATGTACAGAGGCGTATACACATACACTCACACACAGAGCTTTCACAGACACATAGATAAACATAGTAAACACAATATGTCTGAGATACCATCAATAATTAGAGAGATAAGAGCTAGACTATTTATAGGTGATAGATAGATCTTGAATAGATATGTAATAAATATTTTAGTTTTGAAGAATTGTTTGTGAAATAAGTTACTATGTAGTTATAGTACTCAATTTTTTTCTAAGTATTTATCATTTTCTGAACTGAGTACAAACTTATTCTCTAATTTTTCTCATATTTTAATATTATTTTGATTTAAAGGAATTTAAAAAATAGAATCAAAATTTTAAAAGATCCTTTTTAGTAATAATATGTGATTAGAAATACAAGAAATTATTTTACAATCATAGTGACTTCCTAAGTTGTTAATATAACTTAGAGATTTAATTTTTTGTCTAAAGTCACTATATGTTAACTTGTTGAAGAGGCTATTGTGTTTGTCAAAATTCACTAACATATTTGGTGCAATAAATCATCAAAAAATGAATGGATAGAGATTTTACTAAAATTTTGGTATGAAGAGGTGTTGAGAAAGTTAATGGCCATTTAATCCACAGGTAGTCCTTAGGTAGGCAGTTCAATATTTTTATCTACAAAATCACCTTGACTTTGATAGTGAAGGGGATAAAGAAAAGGATGCACTTCATTTAGAACTAGTACCTGGAGCCACTTAAGAGGAATTTTTCAGCATTTTCACTTTTTACTGAAGGTCTTCGTGTTTATTTGTCACCAAGTACTGACTATGATTACTTAAGGTCCTATTATCCTCAGAAGTCGTGCAACAGCATCCTGCATTTGTTAGTGAAGTGCTGCATCATCTAATGTTATACTTTAGGTTTTAGCAGATGTCTATGTGTTACCAACTGACACATTTTTACCTTGACAAGATGAATACTCTCTGCCTTAGTTTGTCTTCCTGTTAAGGTATTAAAATATCTGAAAGAACCAACTTAAGAGAGAAAATGCTTATTCTAATGCACAGTTCAAGGGTACAGTGTATCATGACAAAGAACTCAAAATACCACGAGCTGGTCACACATTATACCCACAATCGGAGGAAAAAGAGTGAGGAATTCAGAGCTGCTATACAGATACCTATCCCCAGGAATACAGTCCAGACTCCTAGTGAGGGGGTGATTCTGCCTACAGTGGGCAGCTATTCCCTCTTTGATTAATGCCAGAGAAGTGTAGCCCAAGGACAGTATTCCAGGTGTGTCTAAATTCCATCAACTCAGCAATTAACACTGACCATTATATTCACAGATTTCATCTCAAGTTTTTTTCCCCCTAAAATATGAAATAGAATTATTTGGAAAGGAGAATTTATTTTTGTTTTGTTTTTAAAGATCTATTTTATTCTCTCTCTCTCTCTCTCTCTCTCTCTCTCTCTCTCTCTCTCTCTCTCATGTTGTGTATATATATGTGTTTGTGCACATGTGTGTGAGGATAACCTAAAGGTCAGAAAAGAGCCTCAGATTCCTTAGTTCTGCAGTTATAGGAGGTTGTGAGCCGCCTGATGAGGGTGTTGAACTACTGAGGCATATCTCCATCCCCCAAGATAATGCTATTAATATTTACGTTCCTGAACTTTAGGAGTAGACAAGAAATCTTGGAATGGCAAGCTGTAGTGACTCAGTGAGCAAATGTAACAATTGTCCACAACTCTTCAGGTTATCCTGGCAGAAGAATATATAATGGCCTCTTTAGCAGTTAGATAAATTCAAGAACTTTCAGCAATGATCCTCAGCCTAAAAACTTAGGTCCTGGTTTGAATATACATAGCTTAAATAAAATTGTTTAATATTTTGATGAAGGTACTATGGCTAATATATCAAATGATTTTCTAAACTGTGGATACTAACCAATGTCTTTCATGATAGTAATATTATTTATGCAATACACTTATTTTGTGAAAACATCAATATGCTTCTCTTGAGAAATCCAGTATTAATCCTATTATGGGAAGCTAAGTTCAGAATTGTCCTACAATATGTTGGGTCAATGATTATGGTAGTGTCTTTTACTCATAGGGATATTGTCCATGATCTGTGGTTGATACCTGTAAACACAGGTAGACTTAAAGGAAGCCTCTCTTCGTTTTTATTTGTCGTATTTGAATATCCCACATACTCTTACATACTGAGACCATCATTGAGGATGTGGGGGTCCTTAGATAACTGCTATTGACTTTGACAGTCAATCTGATCATTGAGACTGCTATGACCAACATGGGCAGCATTATGGATACTCTGGCATAAATAAATGATTCATGGTCTGTGTGGCCAGGAACTTGATAGAATCCATCATTGCATGAGTTGTTACATGATAGCCACAATAGTGAATATGTTAACAAATAATAACTATGTATTTAAATACTTTACTTCAGCATGTTCAGGGAATTGTTGAGATGGAGTCAATGCTATTGTCAAAGGTAAACTGTTGATAATTTTCAGAAGAACGTGGATAATAGACTGTAGTAGGGAAATATTTAAAGAAACGAATAGATAAGAAACATTTAACGTTCAACGTTCTAAAGATAAAGAAAATATAAAAAGGTTTTTGAGAACAATGTCAATACTGCATTGTATTAAAAAATGGAACACTAAGAAAAGTGCAGGTTAATTATTCAATATTGAGGTTTAGACATTCTTGGCATTTGCTTCATTGTATATATAAAGACTCATCAGCTTGTTGAATATCTTGTGGAGGTGAAATAAGGTGGTTTATACGGTATATAAATAAACATCAACTTCTTTCATGAATATCTGCTATTTTCATCTGTCTTTCATCCCTGGTTCAATGTAAGAAGTAGAATGGCTATTTAAATGTGGCACCTCAGTTCTCATTTCCCAGTGGCATTGATTGGATCAAAGATGGAACATTTTATGCTTGCAAGTCAGTCATATACCTTCCCTGAAATTGATTTACAGGTACTGGGAAATAAGAAGAGCTTAATAATGAAATGTTTGCTAAGTTATGGTTGATTTTTTCCATTCAAAGGAGAAGAATGGAGGAGGGTGAGGATAATGAAGATACGGATATTATCAAAAAATAGTTATTTGAAAATGTGAATAAGTTACAATGAAATCCAGTCTTTTATATAATTGACAGGTACTAAAAAAGCTATTATCCCTTCACACTAAAAGACTCACATTGGAAAGGCAATTTTTGAAAGACAAGGACTGTGGGTTTGAACATCAGAACATCAGAGTTTGCGGTCACTTCATTTATTGGTTTTAGTGGGCCTGAATGGGTGTCTGCCCTTGTATTTTGCATCTAATATGGAGGTCCACCCTTGCTAATTGTTTACATCACATTAGGGTTCCACTGTTGACAACAGAAAATTCTAAGACATATAATGTGTATCCTCTGAGCATTTGACACTATAATGTAACTATTTTTCAATCTAAATTCTAATTTGAATAATTATTATGCCTTGTGAGCAAAGCTTTTCTATTTTGATGATCTTTATACAATCCAGATTCATGAGTGAGATACCAGGAAAGGAGGAAAGAGGGGGGAGGAGAAGACAGAAAGGCATAGGGAGAAGGTGAGGAGGGAGAGAGAGAGAATAGAAGACAACTTTATAAACTACGTTGATAATGCGATTTAAATTACTTTTCCTATGAAAATATGAGAAATGTTCATATTTCAAGATTGTAAGTGATAGATAAATGCTTTCTAGTAAATACAGTTATGTTACATATTTGGTCTAAGTACTTAATAGTTCTTATTTTGTCAGTAACTACTTTGTGTTTTAGAAAAAGCTGCTTAACTTCTTTGAACTCCTGTTTTTCTTTTCTTTGTAACACAGGATTTAAAAACATAATTTCTAAAGTCATTGCCTGAAATCAGTAAGAAAGCACACACTCCTAGTGTATCTGTTCATTGTATATCACCATTGCTCTATGTGGAGATCTTAACTGGTTTTGGCTTTATCAGTTCTTTACTGATTTTTGTAAAGTATTTTTGTTTGTTACTTTGTGATTCTGATTCTGAGGATAACACTTAGGGTTTTGTGTAGACCAGGTAATCTGTCCAATATAGAATTATATTAAAAGCCTCTGACTTTAAAGAAAATAAGAAATTCTGTCCCTAATTTTGGCAATATTCCTGTGTTTATGCATAGGGGTAAACAAAATCTGAATTTTCTCTTCTTGATATCCCTTGTGAATTAAATATACTATCTGTCTGAACATATTTGTGAGAAGATTTCTAGACTGGGGCAAATGAGGTAGAAAGACTCATATGAAATGTGATTGGTAGCATTCCATTGGCTAAGGATCAAGGCTGAATTAAAAAGTAGAAAACAAATTGAGCAGTTGTACCATTCTCTCTTTGCTCCCCGACTCTAGACAAAGAGACTAGCTGTGCGATGCTCTTCTAGCCATGGTGACTCTGCCATTTCCTTCTAAACATTACAGTTTGATGTATTCTCAGACTTTCAGTGGAAATAAACTCTTCTCTCCTTAAGTTGTCTTTGTCATAGTAAAGAGAGATTTAACTAATACAATCCATGTTTCCACTTATCATATTGAGTATTCACAAATAAGAGGCCCTCATAAAACAAGAGGTGGGTTTTACTTTATTTGTTTATTATTTATTTATTTATTTAATTTTTTAATTTAAGATCTGGCACAAAGTCCCAGGAGTTGAAATTGACATGAATTAGAGGGAACTCTCAAATGTATCAAATATTCTCTCTAAGGAGTTAAAGAATTTGTCACCAGGGAAACCTTTTTCTTTCATTTTATAAATGTCTATATGTGCATGCCCACATCTGCCATGGGAATATGTGTGGATGTCAGAGGTCAGCTTCTGTTAATTGGCTGTCTCTTTCCATCATGTCACTCCTAGGCATCTATTCCAGGACATCAGACTCTACAGAAACACCTTTACCTGTGAACTGCCTGACTAGCCCATCAGGAAGTCTTACTGGGATGGGGGTGGTGGAAAGATAATTTTCTAGGAAAGCAACTTATGTACATTTGTGTATTTTGTTCACAAAATGCTATCACATGTTTGGAAGTGAGATGTGAGACAATGAGTTTCATTAAAAGTATTCCTTTCACAGTAGACAAGGGAAAACCACACCTGAGGTCCAGTGTATGGAACAACTAGCAACTGAAAACCGCTGGGTCAAGTTCAGGATGGTTACATTGGAGTCCACATTTTATCATGCGGGCTCCATGCTTTCTTATTTCTTTACACTGTTTTTTCTCTTTACAGTATAATCCTAGATAACATTGGTTCAAATTCCCTAAATTTAAAGCTTATTAAAGGCAATGGGAAACGAAATGCTGGGGCAGTGGTTCCAAGAATAAAACCTCTTGCTATACAAGAGTGA
The DNA here is from genome assembly GCA_033318265.1 of Phyllotis vaccarum. NCBI lineage: Eukaryota > Metazoa > Chordata > Mammalia > Rodentia > Cricetidae > Phyllotis > Phyllotis vaccarum. Next base: position 52,378,679 of record JARWLC010000006.1, read on the forward strand.
AGACCTCAGTTTAAAACTTCCAAGCACATGTAAAAAAATGGTCTAAGTAATGCTAGACCTGTAAGTTCATCATTTCCACAAGGGGATGAGATTATTAGAATCTCCAGAAACTCACAGGCCAAATTCACACTAATTTAGTAAACAAAGCCAAAACTCTGTCCCTGACAAGATGCAAGATTAGGAAAAGTATCTTGACTGCCCTCTGACCTCTGCACTATATTGTGGCATGCATGACTCTATATTTATTCACATAGATGTACAAATAAACATTGCATATACATACATAACAGAAACAAAAATAGTTCACTTCGTACACAGAGACTTATGCTTGAATTTTCTTTCAATGGCTAATGTGAGTTGAGTAACATTACTGTCAATATGGGCCGATACATTGGCCAATCAGATTTGATTTAGATCAAAGACAAAAGGTCAGAACTCAAAGAGGAAATTAGCCATATAGTAAATAGAAAGAAATAAAGTAAAGGGGTTTTCCAAGGAAAATTCAAGGAAACCTAAAAAGCAGGGCCAGGAATGACGTGTCTATGGTAATGAGCAATCCCTTACACAGCCATTCATGACATCACCCACATTATACAACAGCTCAAAAATAAATCCTATAATGATTCTATATTGTTCACTGCTTTTTTATTTCATTCAACACTGAATACTCACAAAAAGTTTAATACTAAAGCATAACATCTCTGAGAGTAAAATTTCTATCCATTTCTCAAAGAAAATAGCTCCAACAAACTGTTCCTGAAAGGGCGGGGGCTCTGAAATATTTCAGCAGAAGAAATCTGTTCTAGAGAAGAGCTGACTCCAGCATCTAGCTGTTTCTTTAAATCAATGTTTTCTTTTATCTTTAGATTTTTATTACTCCTGAATTGCTTCTCAGTGGTATATATTATACAGTATCTGAGAGACAATTTCGATTTCATCCAAACTTAATTCAAGGCACCAAATTTAATCATCCCAGTGATTCAGTAATTTACCAAGAAGACCTTCAGACCTCAAATTAAAAGGAGTCAACTTAAGTGCCTAATTGTTTTTACAGATTTTTTTCTTCATTGATTTTAATTAAGGTCTTCCTTGTCTAGTGAGCTTGGAGGACTTTCATTACCTAGTTAAGTAACTTTATTGGAAGTCATGTGGGCCAATGAGTCACAGAGAGGAAGGTTCTATTGCACACTGGAAAATAAGACTTCATCTTTTTTCAGGGGATAATTTAAACTTCATATTGAACTCTGACCAATGCGCCTTAGGTATCCAAGCAGAGACAATGAGTCTAATGAACGTGAGGGTCCAAAATTGTGGGTGCAACC